>JABFAI010000061.1:0-94425 GCA_013266175.1 Fusarium gaditjirri | reverse complement strand
TTTTTTTTTTTTTTTTAATACCAGTGGTTAGAAAAGGAAGAGCGAGTGATCAAGGTACTTATATATAATATACTATATAGGTAAGTCTTTATTTCCTTTGTTTTCATTATGTAGCTCAGAACCCAAGCATATAGCTGTTGCATAATCTCCATCGTGGCTTATAGACACCATTGCACTTGTATCTTCTGCTTCTCCTTTGCCGCCCCGTATGCGGGCAATCGGCGGGCCACTGCCCAGTACTTCGCCCTTCGCAAGCCGTCGCTCAATCATGATATCGTGAAACGTCAAATGACGGTGTGGGTGTGCTTTAATGGTGGCCTCCTTTACAGCGAATCTAGAAACCATTTCAAGTCAGTGAATACCGATGATTGACCCGAGACCCCCGTACCTTCCTGCTATGAAAGCAGCGCACTTCCACAGTTCAGGATCCTTTGACGTGATGTATTTATGTGGCTGAAGGCTTTTGCTGGCTTTGTTTGTGGCACGTCGTGATGAAATGTCACGCGCTGCCGCCTGGTAAAGTACGTTTAATCGTGCATCCTTCTTCACCAACTCTTCAGGGGCTAAAAGTCTGTTTACAAAGCGTAGAGCCCGCGGGCCTGACAATATATGGTAGATACGGGAGATTTGGCAAATGTCGGTCCCGATGTTCAAAGGGAAAGGAAAAGGACGCAGAGGCTTCATCTCCAGGTGTTGATGGTGTATGGCCAGCTGCGCAAATGAAGTTCTTGGTAACTAATGAGCCGCTAGCGTCGGCAACTTATCGATTAAGCTCCACCACTACGTCAGTGAGCACTTATAACCATGTTTCGTGTGTTGTATGAGAAGAAGCTCCAATTACTACCTAAGTTTGGGTAACACACAACCAGCAACAGACGTGCGCATGCTGCAGGGTTTGACGATTCTCGATAAATCCTCAATGTCATATTATCTCATAACTACATATTCGACAAGGCTTATCGAATCATGCATGCAACAGGCAGGCTAAGAAATACAAACAGTGACCGCAGGCGACTTGAGTTACAGAAATAGCGACGCGATGTTGGACAAGCATAGGAAAGGCACCGCCGCTCCCCGGACAGTGTCTATCCATGGCTTGATGTTTTTTTTTTTTTTTTTTTTTTTAATTCTCTGCGAGGAGAGGGGCACGCTCCTGGTCAGCAGGGGCACTGCGCCAGTTGATCTCGCGGCCAGTCGCGGCAGGAACAGCGACAACGACAGTGGCGATGAAAAGCAGAGCCATGATGACAAAGGCAAAGATCCACTGGAAGGCAATCACCTGGTGAAGGAACTGAGAAACTCCAATTGCGGCAGCAAAGACGCTCAGTGAGAAGCCCATGGTGTAATCCTACATACTGTCAGCAAGCTACATCGACTGACTTGAGTGATCGAACGTACCTTGTAAATGGTGATGAAGAAAAGTCCATAAACAAGAATGGACCAGATAAAGATGTTCCCAAAGATGCGAGCAACAAGGTGGTCGGGGTGGGGGACCATCAGAGCACCATTCCAGTAAATTGCGACAAAAGTCCAAGCCAAAGGTCCGGACACCACAGGAGTATGAATGAATCGGGGATACGTGTTGTGGCGGAAGTAGAGCGAGGAGAGGTTGATGAAGTTGAGAACGAGAATGACCTCAGCCCAGTGGAAGTGAGAGCGGACAAACAGCATGACAAAAGCGAAGTGGAAGAGGTTGTTGAAGATGAAGTGGCTTCCGACGCTGGCAGCAGCGTGAACAATGTCCGAGTTGCTCGAGAATAGGTGACCAATGTAGCCAGCCTGGAGAATGAAGAGAACTATCCTGGACTAGCTATCAGTATGCGAGGGCGCGTCAAGGGCTGAGGGATACGTACCAGTAAATGGATGTGATGATTGGGTTCAGCGTGAAGGCAGTGCGATACATGTGGTTCTGCTCCCAGATCTTTCTGTTTCTTGTGTGCCCATCATCGGGACGGTGGAGGGTGTAGTAGACGGTGACGACGAGGGACAAGATCCAGGTGACGAGAGTAAGAATCTTGTAGGTGAGGATCGCACTATTAGAGTGGGATTCCCTCTTACCAAAAGGATTGTCTATTGAATTGGCCTGGGTCAGTCGAGATGGATTGGAAGAGGAGGATGACAAGGTAGCTTACACTGTTGCCAGTTTGCCATGATGAAGGGCTGTAGAGCTGAGCTCGGCTCAAGGTTGTAGTCGAAGGAAAGGAAAGAAATTCGCCGACGAAACAAAGCTGAGAGTGGTGTCGAAGAAGTGATGGGGGGAGAATATGGAGAGAGTGGAGGGGAGAAGAAGTATTTAAACAGCCAGAATTATTTACACAGGGACCTTCTGCTACTGCACGGGAGGTGTGGTTCACTTCCATCTCTCAAGGTACGTTAGTTAATGTAAGTATGCGGGGAAGCAGACCTACCTACTCACTCCCTTACCTAGTAGGTGGGTAGGTAGCAAGGATAGGTTAAGGTTAGTAGGTAGGTACCTAGGTAGGTAGTAGGTAATGGGTGAGGAGTAAGTAAACAGCCACATTCTGGAATCGTCACACCACATATGAACCAAACAATTTAAGCTAACAAGACTTCCATCTACGTGCCTTGTTTCCTACTCATAGATAAGTACGCCATTTTGTATCAAGAAATGCGACAAATAGCCAATAAGCCCCCCCCCCCCGGGGCAAGAACTTTGTACAACCACAGCAAGGTACGCGCCCAAAGTACGTGGAGGCTATACGTACGTCAAAGAATCAGATCAACAGCGGCGGCGCGTGACTTGCCTCTTCACAGCCTCTCAGGCTATATTGGATCTTGTCTTGCCCAGGCGGTGCGTCTTTCATGGTGTCTTGCTAGACCATATGACCTCGTTTCAAAGGCGCTAAACCACGGATCAGCTATGGAAAGTGCCGGAAATTAAATAGAGGTCGGGCTGCCATTGGTTTTGAGACGTTGAGACGGGCGACCATCACGATTGTGGACTCTATGGGTGTGGCAGCAATGGGGAATGACAGTGGTGCCAGAAGAGGTACACACTGCAACTGTCAACGTACCTATCTATCCGTACGAGGCAGGCTTTGTGCTCGGCACTTCTATGAGCTGGCGTACATTCCCGTTATGATGCGAATGTCGTAATTCTTAGGTATGTAGGTGTTCAATCGTGGAAGACCTGGCAAATACAAGTTACCTACAGAACAATATTGAAGTGGATCTTTATCCCCGAAGACATGGAAGGGAAGGTATCTGTACAGTAGTTCTCTGCACAGACTTGCATTCGGAAAGTGCAAGGATGACGGACGTGCATCTAGCTAATGATTGGCAGATCAAGAATGATCCGCTCTAATGACGACAAACTTGCTCCAAGCTCCTACCGCTAAACGAGCGGCTCACAGCGGGACAATGCTCTGTTTTTTTTGTTTTTTTAGCCCGCTACCAACCTGGAACCTCCATCTCAAGGCTGTCTGTCCACCTTACCTACTAACCTTGGGGAGCTTTGCACAAATAGAAAAGTCGGTCACTGTAATTGTCTCTGTCTCTGTGAGAGCACGCTAGGGTCGCTGAAGTCAGTACCGGTACTACAAATGGTAAGTGGTGAGTCAACCTTGCATTCTTGCTCATCGAGATTCTTCCCCATCAACAGGTACATTTCCTGCTCTCAAGTGCCCGCATAAGGTACTAGGGTACCTAGGTACCTATCTAAGGTATTACCCGATATCCTACAAGTCCAGTTAGACCACCTTATACCTAGGTACTTATTTTAAGTCAACAACTAGAGATATTCTGAATCTTAGTAGTCTTTCCATTAACAGCTATTTAGTCCCTTGCTTCTATAATATCAGTCGTCGTTTTCCTCGTTTTTAAACAAGAACTGTTCATCCAGCTTTGCTTTTGTTTTATTGGCTCATAATAGTAACATCGCTCTCCCACATCATCTGCTTTGTTCCAATGCAAGTCTCACGGCACGTATCAAATCGTGTTTCAGTGCACCACCCTCATCGCCAATCGAATCGAGCACACCAGTAACAGCTTGCAAACCATGTCTGCACCCTCAAGTTTGGGCACGCAGATACCTTTGCTACCAAAGCTCCCCCCTTACGTCGCTATGATTGTTGAGGGAGCCCGCACTGAATCCACGGTTGTTATACTCATGATGGACTGGCCAAACTGTTGTTCCAGACACGTTAGACATGCCCATCACTGCAAAGGCAGCTTTGTGGCATTCTTAGCAACGATGTCCCTGCAACGCATGAGCTTTGTAGCCTGGTAAAGTGATTCAGAATTCGACCACTAAACTCGGCCAATGCGAGACACGACCAGTATATCAAACCATCTGCGTTCGCATCAACATTAAAGAATCTACTAAACCGCCAAGTCGTCATAACAGGTCATCAGCCAGACTTCTCCAAGGCAGTTCAAGCCTTCAAGTGATTTAAATCATGGCCAAACCTCGCCGAGTGACAAAAGACCCTATCCCCAGCGTCTTTCCACTTCTCAAAGCTCGCTTCCCGCCTTGCGCGCCTCGTCTCAATTGAATCTGGGCGATGAGACGGCAAGTGCCAGTCCCTCGATGCGTCTTTGAAGTTATCTCCTGGAATGTGGTTCTCGCTTCTGTAGCTGCTCCCTAGTTGCACAACCACGGAATAATTCGTTCTGTCGTTGATGAGCCACTGATGCGGTTCCTCGCTGCTCAAAGGTTTGCGGTTGGTTGCCCAAGACGATTGATGGCTATCCCGAGAATCCTGGTGAGCCCAGGAAGAGTCTTTCTTCTCTCGAATGCCACATTGACCAGAAACTTGGGTATCTTGAATTGGTTCGTAGACGTTGGGTATTCGTGGGTATTTGCTAGGTTCCACCCACGAATTATAAAAATCGTCTGACATGATGGGTTTACGATGGAGTGTTGCTGACGTTGTTTGCATGGTATAACACAGATAAAGACGAAGCGTTGATCGATTCTGAGATTGAGAGGGCGCTCGAGGTATTAAAGGGTTGCAGGCTTCGGGATTGTCATGTCGATAAAAATCGACAGTTCATGCAAATGAGCGCTCGCCCAAAGCTCACGCGCATTTCGCAACATCATGACCAGATTGGGGCCGTATCACGTCAACGTTGACCAACTACAGGTCAGAATTAAGAACCACGTATTCGATTCCGTTCCGACATCCTAGGGCAGGCCTCAAAAAGCGGCTGTTGGGTACTGGGTGCCGAGTTGGGTGCCGTTGGGCTACAGCACATACATCTTAGCACATCACCTCACGTGTGAGGTTTGGAATTTCCATCTTCCTTCGAGAAAGAGAGTAAGGGGAAGGGGAAGAGAAACAGGCCTAGTCGAGGCTGTGCTGCAGTATGCTTGTCATATGGGCCTTGCTTGTTGAGAAAAGCACCCGAGATCATCCGCCAAAGTTGGTTCGCCAGCTTAACGCATGCACAGCCATAACCATGGCCAATCAGACTGGCATATCGTGTTGCTGAAATTACAATCCGAGCAAATTACATACACTCAACTCACCCACTTGAGCCTGAAAATGACACGCGAGGCATCGGCATTCTACGTCTTTTATAAATGAGGCGCTCCCCAAGGCAATCTACAGTCACATACCGCCAAGAACCAGGAAAGTGCAAAATGCTGCCCTTAAAAGCGACAGACAGCCCAGTCGCCATCTGCGAGCGATTCCCAATTTCACTCAGCACTCAACAACCTCTTGACTTATACTCGACTCGCAAAAGACGAAGCAAGCAAGAATCATGGAGTTTCGAGAACGGTCATTTTCACGGGGGACTGACGAGAGGCTACCCAAACCCACAACACGCATGAACGACGAGACTTGGGAAAGGTTCAAGCCGTTTCTATGCAATCTTTACAAGAAATATACCCTGAGTGTCGTCATGAATGTCATGGAGAAGAAGTACGGTATTGTTCAAAGGTATCTCACCTATCAAGTGCAATATATAAAACTATGATATTTGGCTAACACTTTCACCAAAGCAAGCGGCAGTATGGCTATCGTTTTGAGAAATGGGGTATAAAGAAGTATAACGCAAATGAGAAAAAGACATCCCATAATTCTCTATCACCTAGTGGCGTCAACGACTCAATGGAATATGGTGATATTGGGGCCGAGTTCGACCGAGAAGCTCACTCCTTCAACCAACACCCCCTGTCTGACCGCTGCGACCCAGACACTCTGATGGCCGCGGTCGGATCAGAAAACATGGAGTATGACGAGTCGCTGGATAGCCACAAAGCCACAAAGGTTGTCATCCCATATCCGTGGGCAACTGGGTCATCTGAGGAAGCGAACAAACTGGCTGCTGACTTTTGTGCCGCCATGCTCGATGACACAAACGCATTTGCCTTATACTCGAATCTATACTCGGTCTTATCGGATAGCAACCAGTCTGCTCCTGAGACTCGTGAGTTTCTTGCCATATGTTGTGCCCGTGTCGCTGGTAAACCAGACAATGCTCGTAGCGCCAGGGCAATTCTTGCAAGGGAATGGACCGAGACATCAACGACCCGAGTTTCAGACTCTCCGTTTGTCCTGTCGATGCTCAACGCATACGTGGGAAGTCACCAAGAAGATTCTGACAGGTCGGCATTCGTCAAACAGATCAGTCGCAATGTCGAGAAACTGGTTGGCAGCGACGGATCACTTGGAGAGGTTTCACGCAAGTACTCGTCTATCGATCTCGTAGCCTACTTCTTTCTCGACTATGCCCTCGAGATTTATGACGATTGTTTTGACGATTCCAACCCCCCGAACTTTATGACTGAGCATCTCCTGAACGAGTTCATCACGACACAGCCTTTTATGAACGCTCTACGCAACGAGAGTCCATCCCCCCTAAGTCTCTGTCTCAGGTGGTGTAAGGAACAGCTCCGACTCAACCACCCCGTGGCACTGCAAGATGCCCCAGTACAGCCAAGTACTGATATGCTTTGTTGGTGGTACAATATCCGTGTTTTTTGCACTCTCTGGGGAGTAATGACGCATTTGGTACGGGCGAATTGCGCCCCCGTATGGTATACTCAGTGCGAGTCAGCCTTTGGCATTCCCCCCTCAGAACTTCTCATAACACTGTCATGGATGATTCGTGCTGAGGCAACTGCAACTGAAACTGATAGCATCATCTCTGATACTGAACTACTTGCTCAGGCCGCTGATGGTGCAGACCAGCTACTTCAAGTCGACGAGTCGCAACTGTGGATAGACTTTCTCGAGAGGTTTACTTGGATGAACGAACTGGCCAACCCGGGCGATGCTGAGAGGTCTTTTGAAGCTACTGTCCAGGATGAGTTGCGCAAGTATGTCTCCAGGATGCTCAGAGTCGAGTTGCCACATCCGGCAGGGACCCAATCTACCAGTGTTGGCGGGGTGGACTTTTACAGTTTTCCCCAGCACGGATTTCCTGACTTTGACATCAACTCTCAAATGGACTACTATTGATAGTCATCTTTCTATATAGCTTAGAGCCTCTAGAATTCCCTTCTTTGCTTGACTTGGTTTCCTCGTGGCTCAAAGATTCAATTTACGATCCAGAACATGTTGCGTTTTTAGGTCGCAGTAAACGAATTCAATGGTATAGACAGTGCAATCAAACAGAACAAGACACACAAACCCAGTCTATATGATACAGGGGTATAATCAGCAGTAGTTTCAGTACCAGCAACTTCCTCATCCGCACGCCATGCTTGATGCTACATCTAATGAAACAAATAGAAAAGTCAAAGGAACAATTGCGCCCTCTGCGAGCTAGACATAAATACAGTACCCATTATATGAGTCTTCCCGTCAACATCCAGTCCATATCTCATGTACTCTAGGCACATTATTAGGTGTTCAATCCTACACTTCCGTCACCAACTGCTCGCCTTCATCAAGTAGTTCGGTAACCTTGCGGACGTTCCCGATCAAGCTTCGACCAAGATCGCCAAGAAGAAGTTTCTCGGCATTGGCAGGAAGGCCAAGGTAGGTAGGCGGCTCACGCTCGGGCAACCGGTGAATCCAAGCGTTGAAGTCCTGCAGATTGGTACCGGAGGGCACAACAAGGCCGCCGTCAGGCCCATCAACAAGTTTGTGGTCAACTTCGTAGGCGGCAGGAGTCAGGAATGACGTGACCAGTTGAGAGAGCATTCTAAAGTCCCCTTCGTCATCGATCTTGCCACCGTAAGTCTCAGTCACCATATAGCGGAGCATCTCCCAAGGAATGTTCTGGGGAGCAATATTGGTCCGATTACCAGCCACACCGTCAATCCAAGTATCGACGATGAAAGCAGAACATTCATACTACAATGTGTTAGCTACTAATACGATTGCTCTTGAATCCAGGGTTACTCACATCACTATCGTTAAACTCCCAGAATCCTCTCCAGCCCAGATTGGGTGCGTATCGCAATCTTTCTTGCACCACTGCATGCAAGAAGGATAGAAGCAAGTAAAGCCGAGTTCTCTCGACGGGGCTCTTGGTAGCCCGTGTGGACAGGGAAGACATAGAGTCCTTCATGTTGGCCCTGACACCAGCGGGTTGCTCGTACATAAGGACGCGAGAAGCCCGGAGCAAGTTGACTGGGATCTTTGGGCTTGACTCCATGGACAGGAACAGACGGAAGTCTGAGTGAGGGTTGAGTGACCCCATACGCTTCTCCAGACTCTGCAACCAGGTAGGGGCCAAGTGAACGTTCTTGACCAAGACCCATGAGCCCGTTTGAGCGGCGTTGCTGATTGCTTTGTCCGCACTAGCCAGACCTTCGTTGGAACCCATGGCAATGTTTGTGCACTTGACACGCATTCTCTCCACCAAATTATCCACCTTATAACTGGCATCGAAACCAGGGCTCGACACCAGAGAGATTGGCAGTGTGGCAGATACTTGAGTGACTGTCTCTTTGAGGTCTTCGACGACGTCGAAGATGCCTGAGCCAAAAACTTCGTTGACGAAACGTTCAGCAGCAGGAACAAAGCGGTCCATCCTGAAAAGCTTTACGAGTAGAAGAGATAGGAGTGCTTGATCCATGGGCTCAGTCTTGTCGTCCCAGATCTGTGGTACAGCGTTTTCGGCCAACTCCTCGGTAAAGAACTTGTCCCAATCCTCAGCAGAGACGGCGTCCAGCTTTTCCTTGAGAACACCGATCTTCTTGGCCTGGGCGAAGGCCTGATCTCTCTCATCGGGATCTGAAGACAGGTCCTTACCTTCAACGCGGTTATCGAGGACGACGTCAATCAAGGATTTGTCCATCTTGTAGGGCGAGGCCTGCGCGAGGAGCATCCCAAGAGTCACCCGATCCTTCTGGAGCAGACCCAGAGCGGTTCGCTTGAACGTGTTGATGAAAAGGTCCTTGACGATCACATCACGCCGGACATTGTGGTCAGTCTGGCCAGCCAGATTTTTGTTGCCGTGGAGCACCGACTGGAAAATGTCCAAGAAGTACTGGAGCGAGAATTGGTAGAAGTGGTTGAGGTAATGGAGTTGTTCAAGAACAGCAAAGACGGCACTACAGGATCGGGCGACGATACTGTACTGTTGTGTAATCTCCTCGACTTCAGCCATGACACCTTCGGTGCTGCTCATCTTGCCAGAGATTTCTGCAGCCTCAGTCTTGAGAGTCTCCAGAGTTTCAATGACGTTGTCATCATCAAGAATGTTGCCACGAGACTCGTTGAGGGCCTGAAGTAGTCGTTTCTCCAGCTGTCGCAGATGGACCTTGAACTCTCCCTGAAGCTTGATGAGGTTGGAACGTCGTTCATCAACATCAGGACGCTCAGACTTGAGTACATCGTTAAGGGATTGTGTCTGCAGACTGCTCTGTGTGACAGTGAAGTTGACAAAAGTGGTTCGACTGCAAATATCAGGAGCGAAAGTAGCTGATGGGTCACGAGTGGACAAATAAATCTTGAAGGCAGGCGAAAAGTCGATCTCCTGCTTGCCTAGTTGAATGAGAACACGGCCACCTGTCTTCTGGTATTCCTTGTTGAGGACGTGGTTGAGAATGGGATCCAAATGCTCCGCATCCTGGATGAGGATGGGGTTTCCGAACCGCAGAGAACTCTCGAGTTGCTTGGTAAAAGTATCATCCAAGAAACTGGTCACTGTCAGGCGTCGATCTTTGCACTCTCTCTGCAGGAACTCTGTGACTCGTCCTGAGGGGTCAATGATGAGAGGATAACGGTTGAAGCGCTTGAGAATAATAGCATTTTCTGTGCATAAGTCGTCGACGGGAAGGGTGTTCTCCTGCCAACCCAGACGTTCATCTGCAGTCGACAAGTATTCCGTGACAGGGTTAGGGGATTTGTAATGTATGCCAGAGAGGTGAAGCTGGTGGAACCAATCATCCATCATCAACTTTCGGAAAGTTTGGTCATAGAGACCGCTGTAGGCCAAGAAAGCAGCAGCAACAAGGACATCTCCGACCAATGTGCTGATTTGGATCTCAAAAGACTTGCTGCCCTCCTCCCAGCGAACTCGTTCCGAAGACAAGCTGTCGAGAAGCCTGACACTGCGATCGACCTTGAACTGGACCTTGGACATCTCAGCTTTGATGGATTGTGTCTCGCTAATCAGCGCAGCATATTCCGTCTTGTACCTATTGATGCTAGATTCCAGGTCTGCAATCTTGTTCTGTACAGCCTTGGCGTCTGCTTTGGTGTTCAGAGCTTTCTCCTCCAATTCCTCGACCTCAAGCTTGAGAGGGCCAACACGATCAAGAATGTCGAAGTAGTTGACTTGAGCGCTAACCCATTGAACAAGGGGTCCGCAGGCCTTCGAGGCACGATTGACCTTCTCGAATGTGAATTCAGGGTTGGACAGGAAATCGTTACGCATCTTGTTTCTCAGAGCCTTGGTCATCTGCTTGGCGTTGTCGAACATGAGAATGCTGGCGATGAAGTCGTCCTTTCGTACGATACCCTGTACGGCCTTCCAGTCGTTGATCCTGTGACCAAGAAGCGTACACACAGCGTCCATAGCAAGTCGCACACCTTGGGGTGGATTGCCCATGGACCTGACTTCAGTCAAGTGTTGCCGCTTGATGTTACTGACGCTAGCCTTTGCTTCCTCGACCGCAGGTTCTGCCTTAGCCAGATCCTCCAGTACAACCTTCTTCCGTGACGCAACCTCAACTTCTTGCTTATCCAAAGCAGCCTGGATCTCAAGCGATGCGGTCTTTTCTTGCTCCGCCAGTCGCTGATCAGCCACCATTCGCTGTAGCTTCTCATTGGCCTCAGCATCCTTCTGCTCTAGTTGTTTTTTTTTCTCTGCCAGGCTCACTCTTAGATCTCGAACCTTGTCGACAGTGTCTCTGAGCTTCTCCAGGCCAACATTCAAGTGGCGTTGCTGTTCCTCCAGATCCTCCCGTTTCTCGTTATAGAGCTTGACATACTGAGCAACGAAATCGAGGAAGTGACGAGGGGTCAGAAAAGTGACTTTGCCCTGTTGCTTGAACAGCTTCTCATTGTACCGCTGCAAAGAGTAATGAATGTAAACCATAGAGTTGACCACTGTCTCGCGATGGGATGGAGGCAGCTGCAGACCACGATAGGCCACAGGAACAGTATCAGGGCATTCGAAATTGCTTCGGTCCAGGTCAATAGACTGGGTGAGCTCATGGCCGACCTGGAACAGGGCTTGGTCAGACCAGTCACCAAACCAATTGAGAACACAACGGTTGAACAAGGCGGGACTGGTAGCAGCCTTGGAAGAGAGACCGTCCTCAGGTGGGTTCATGGTGAAGACGACATGTAGGTTCTTCACAATTTGCTGCGTAAACCACTTATATAGCTCTTCTGGGGAGTCAAGGTGCAGGTTTTGTCGCTGGGCACCCTCCTTACATGCTGTCATAAGAGCGGCGTATTCGTCACCCTCAAAGAGACCGGGCACTTCAGCGTTGGCGAGGAGGGTGTTCATTCTTTCCAGAAATCCTGAATCCAAAACGTTTGACTCATCCATAATAAAGCAAATCTTCTCGCCCTTGCAGCCACAACGGCGAAGAACGTCTCGAAGGTCGTCATCAAAGTCCTCAGCAGAATACTTGCCATGGACCTTGATCTGGAAGACTTTGAGACCGTTCATCCAGGCCACAAAACGCGACAAGGTGGTTTTGCCACTACCGCTCACACCAATCAAGATAAGATGACCTTGGGGCTGTCGGAAGACACGATCAATGCGCAGCACATGCTCCAAGACGTCATTGAAAAGAATTAGAGGAACATCCACTTCCTCTTCACAAAAGGTCTTTAATCTCGCCTTGACAAAATCTCTTAGCTGTTCACGGTCAACCGGAACGTAATTCTTGGACAGCCAGTTAGAGAACAGAATAGGCCCTCCCAAGGCCTTCTCCTCGTCGATATTGGGAAAGTATTCAAGTGCAATGCGGCGCACGCCTTCTTCGGTCCACCGTCGCTCGTCTTCGGCGACCAGACGATCCTGGAACAGACGAAGAGCTTCATGAGCCCAGATTCGGATTAGACCTTCAATAGATAAGGCCTCCAGCGGTCGGATGGCTTCGTAAACGCCACGAACCCATCGCGTTAGCTCACGGGGACTGTATACATAGTGGGGTTGAATCTTTGGCGTGAACCTCTGTTGAGATTCGAGATAGAAGCGAACCATAGCATGAGTAAGAGCCTCAGAGTATCCCCTAAGAGACGGGAGGATCTTGAGAACAGCGGAATTGAAAGTGCCGTAGATTTGGTTGAGGGACAGTTCACCAGGATAGTCGACCATGATCAGAGGTGCGTGTCGGAGGAATCGAGCACCCATAGGGGTACGTCCAGCATCTGTAGGAGGATTGCAAGCACCAACAAACTGGATGCGATCGAGTGTAACCCAGGACTTGTCAGACGTTCGCCAGAAACCATTGTGCTCTACCATTTGGCGCAGGAAGGATATGGCGCGTTGAGTTCCATATTTGTCTGGTGCGGGCAAGTTGATCTCATCACAGAAAACAACAAGCCATCGACCAATTTGGGTTGGGGATAGCATCACACCGTTCAATGTCTTCTTATACTCGCAGTATTGCTCAAAGGTCTTGATGAGCAGATCGGGTGTCGTTGCACTTGAGAAGTTCAGGCCGACAACCTCCATGTTTGGCAGCTTCCGAAGGGCACTGAATAAAGTCATTGTCTTACCAGAACCAGGAGGACCGCAGAGGAGTAGGGGCTTGTGCTCGGCAAGCCACGAATACAGAACATCTTCGTGGCGAACAGTATCCAGAGTAGGAATGACCACATCGGTCTGGGTGATAGAATGAGTGTTGACCTCCACAGAAGGAACCTGGTTTTGCCATGGCGCCCATTCAGATTTAGGCAGAGTAACATCGAAGTCGATGAGTGAGCTTGTGCCGTCAAGAGGAGGTGAGCCAAAGTTTGCCAAAGCACATAGCTCGTCGCCGAAGGTCTTTCTGTCATTTAGGGGGCAATCACCCGTGAGGGCCCAAACGAGTGCCAAGAGAAGCTTCTTCGAGATGAACGCTTCGATCTGTTCTGACTCGAGAGGGAAGTCGGAATGCTGGCCATTGTATTCAATTGCATCACGAACTGCTTTATTGAGCAATGAGAAAAGAGTAGTCAAAACGCGTGCGACTGTGAACTCCATGATGTGGTTGTAGGCCTCGGCTCGCTTCAAGGCCTGGAGAATGAGATCCTCCTCGGTAAGATAGATACGAAGCAAGGCAGCGAACTCACTCTGCACAGACAGAGTCTTAGCAGGGTTCTGACCGGTGGCAACGCTGTCTTCATCCAAGTCCTCGAAGGGGACGCTGCTAAGGGTGGACAAATAGTTTTCAACCATCATGTTGGGTGATACAGTGTCCTCACTGAACCAGACCATACCGCAACGACTGACAGTAGCCAGGGTTGCATACTTGAGCGTCTCAACTTCAAACATGATTCGGACGTTAGATGGTAGATTGAGACGTTCTCCGTTGGGAAGCGTAAGGAGCTTGTTATCGTCAAGAACACTGTTCAGATTTTCAACCCACTCAGGATCAACGTCACCATCAAAGACAATCCAGTGTCGCTTGGAATCCTCACCACGGAGATTGTCAACGATCTTTCGGAGAATGCTAGTGAATAGACCATCGGTCCACTCCCGAGTGGTAGAGTCGAGGTTTCCGTACAGAGCCTCCTTGGACATGACCTTGGAGTCGATGACATGTGAGACGCCCTCGACGCCCTCGACCTTCTGGAGTGCATCAAGCAAAAGCCTCCAGGCTGCGGACTTTCCAGAGCCAGAGTTACCGACCATCATCACACCGTGGTGGATCTTCTGAATCTGGTACAGCTGAAGAATCTTGGTCATCCAAAGTTCGTTGACTACAAGGTGACGTTCAGCAGCGAGGGTACGGATGGCATCTTCCAACTCCACAAGGTTGGCTGGAACGTACTGCACACCAGGAAAGCAATCGGCTTCAATAGTCATCATGATGTCGACATCGGACTTGATCAGCTTAGGTGCAATGGTTTCTCGGATACTTTGCACAAGAATTTCGGGTTCGACGACCTCTTCGACACCAAGACTGCCCTCGCCTAGACGAGCACGCTTTAGACCGCCAGAACTGACAAGAACACTCTTCAGCGCACGCAGGCCAAAATCGTAATGCGCTTGCTTGGACAGCTTGCCAGAACACTGGTCAAAGAAGGGAACCGTGTGTTTGGATAGTTGCTTGGCTTGGTTAAAACCTTGGGAGTAAAGCATAACTTCGGCGATGAGCTCCTTATCTGGCTTGGACATGGCGACACTTCGGAAAAGCTTCTTCAAGTTGTCGGGAAGATTGGAACGACCAGCATAGCCGGGGTTCATGGTGATAAAGATACCTGTGTTTTCGTTGACATGGAGCTGACGGCCGACCAACTCAATTTGCGACTGGTCATCTTCAGCACCTTGCTTCAGGCCCAGCTGAATGTTCTGAATCTGCTGAGAGACGGCGGAGAGGATTCGTTCTTCCAGACGATTGAACTCGTCAAAGCAACCCCAAGCACCAACCTGGCAAATACCAAGGAAAATGCGGCCCATAGCTTGGAAATCGAAAGTGTCGTCACAGCAAAAGACAAGAGTGAATCTACCCAGCTGCACACCGAGAGCCTTGACTGACTCTGTCTTACCCGTACCAGCAGGTCCGTAAGGAGAACCACCAAGACGTTGGCACAAAGCTTGAGTAAGAGTAAGGAAGCAACGATCAGTCAGCGGGGTGCGAACAAGACGTTCCGGAACTCCCAGGTATTCGAAACCATAGTTGAGTTTGGCATTGGCCATCTTGATGTAAAGGCGATCGAGGAACTCGCCATCAGGATTGTATATGTATCTCATTTGTAGCTGCCAAAGGTAATGGCTGGTGGAGTTGGCATTGGCGTTGATAAGCTTCTCGATGGTATCACGCTGGTGGACACATTCTGTAATCAGCTGTTCACATTTCTTCCTCAAGATAACTTCGAGTTCACCAAGGACGGTGTCTGCAAGCACACGAAGAACTTCGACCTCCCGATCAAACAGCATCTTCAATGTGCTGCCGCCATCAGATAGGGATCGTTCGACAGCTGTGGTCCAGGCAACTTGCGTGGCTAGAACTACAATCTGACTAGGATAGGCATCCATGAACGCATTTAGAGCATCCCGATCAATCTTCTCTGATTCGAAGATAGGGGTGTAATGATCGACAGCCTCGGCGAGGAGCTCAGCAAGGGTCGACTTCATGCCACCCTCCAAAAGGGCTAGCCAGTCGTTGATCTTGGGGGTTTTTGCCAGAGAAATCTCCTTCTTCAGCCGAACCACCTCACCTTCTTTGGAAGTGAAGCCAGATATAACAGTCTCATCATCCATGACAAGCCCTGAGAGACCGGCAAACATTTTCTTGAAGTGCTTGGCAATGCGTAACGTGTCGTTGCTGTTACCAATCATCTCGAGCAAGTCTTCGTCACCCACGAAGTAGAATCGTGGGAATGAAACACGTTCCTTCTCCAGATATTCGCCAAGAGCTTTCTGGATCTTGTTAAGCATTTCAGCCAGTCGTTCCAATGACTTCTGCACGTTGGGAATGTTGAGAACTTCCAATACGTATGGTGACTTGTTGGCTTTCTTCATAACAGCCAGAAACTCGCTGTTGATGTTCTGGAAGCGCCCAGACTCGATAGGGAGGAGGTGTTTGATATCAGCGTTACCAGTGAAGACACCCTCGAGGTAAACCCACTGACGCTGGACATCAATCCAGACATCAAAGAGCACATGAACACGGTTGAGCTTGTCCTCCCAAGACACAGCTTCTTCCTCGAATTCTTTGTAGTAAGGGGAGTGCTTCATTGCCTGAAGTGAGTTAAGGTTTTCACTGCACTTGGCAAAAAGATCGTCCCAGCCGCGAATGAGACGGATCTTGTTTTGATAGTTGACCATCTCCAATGCATAGTTTTGCCAGGTCTCGCGAACTTGCTTTAGGAATTCTTCGAGGGCCATCTCACCCTGGGCTTGGGCAATAATGTCTTTGACGATGACTTCGGTGGCAATCAGGTTAAGATCCCAAACGTCACCAAGAGTCATGGAACTCGGAGAAAATCGTTTCTGGGGCTTAATCTGTTTATAGATCTTGACCCAGTGACGCTCACGGATAGCGTCAGACTTCAGGTCGGACAGGATGGGGTTGACCTTGAGGAAGCCACGCAGAATGCCCTGCACATGCTCGAAAGCGGCATACTGACGCATCCTGCTAGGCATGTCCTTGGTACTCTTGATAAGGTCATCGACCTTGGAACGGATCTTTCGTGGTTGAACAGCAGTCCAGAGGATATCGCGTGTTTCGTTGAGACTCGCCCATATAGTAGAAAGGTTTGACCAAACTGACTGAAAATCTCGGACCTCCTCTAGAGTGGACTCAAGAGAAGTATCCATACTAGCGGGGATATCCAGTGCCTCTTTAGCCTTGACAACCATTTGGGCATCGTCCTGCAACTTCGAGATGCGCGCCTCGAAGGAGGACAAGGTAGCAGAAGCAACGTCAGGTTGAATGGTGCCAGACACTGGCTTCTCCTCATTCCATTGGGCGGCAATCTCGGCAATTCGTTCGTTAACCAACTTATCCTCAGCAGTGATCTTGGCTCTTAAAGCATCGCTTTGTTCTTGAACGATTCTTGACTTCTTCTCAAGAATCTCCTTCAAAGCCTCCCACTGACTGTCTATCTGCTCAATGTGAAGCCAGTCATTAGGAAACTGGTATCGTTGTCTTACGAGCATGGATTGTCCTTGGCGAAACATATCAATCTCGGGCGCCCATATTTTCACGTTGCGTTTGCAACTCTGAACGACTGTGATGAATTGCACGGCCTGTGCAGTTGATGAAGCGTCCGAGCTTTGGCTCTCGAGATGTTTGCGCGCCTTCTCAATTTCCGCATTGATGTCGCGCATGCGATTGCCAAGGCGGCTGGCGAACTTCATCAAGATCTCATGTTGCCACTGGTCATACTTCGCGTTGACCTTGGTCTGCACTTGATCATAGTCAACAGTGAGATGTCCAAATTCCCGGCTGACCTCTTGCGTGTCAAAGGTTGAGCGGTTTTTGCGGAGATCTTGTAAAAGCTGTAGCCATCGAGGGAGTGGCTCGCCAAGAGCATCGTACACTTGTTCAGATTGAAGGTCCCAAAGAGACTGAAACTGAAGCCACTTGTCAACGTACGCGCTAATCTCCTGAAGCTTCTTTTCAACAGAAGTATAAACACGCTGCAGAAGTCCTGCGCATTCGGTCGGCAGGTCGGTAAACCGAGCCTCGTCGTGAGCAGCAGTAGTGAGACTCATCTGATAACGGGTGGCCTTGATCTTGCGGAGATTACAGACAATTCCAAGCCACTCGTGAAGGTGAAGGAACCAGCTCGCACGCGCAAACTCCAGAGGAGGATCAAGATAGATTACTTGGTTACGCATGACCACCTCAAGAACAAGACGCTTCATTATGGGAGTTTCGGACTTGGTCTCATCAGTATTGGTCTTTCGACGAGTTTCCTCTTCGGGTGTATCATCCTCGAATGCGGCGATCCACGAGTGAACTGCACTCTGAAGGCGCGTAAGGAGGATAGACTGAATCTTGGCGTTTAGCTCTCGCACCCAGAAGTCCAAATTGACATATTGTTCCAAGTTCAGTTGATCCACGGCCGATTGAATCGTATCCAGACGACTATGGAACGCAGCTTCGTCATAGGGGCAAGTGTTGAGTTCCTTCAGGGCTTGTTCAACAGTGGTATGGATGAAGTTCAAAGAGACAGCCTTCTGCTGGAGAACCGACACGGCTGCTGCAAATCCACGAATAAACATGCCATGCTTGCTCTCAGTATTCTTGGCCAGACCAAAATCGGTTCCACCAGGCAGCAACGGGCGAGTCTGTCTATTTTCAGAGTAGAATAACTCGTGTGAGTTGATGAAGGATTCCCATCGCAGAGGGACACCCTCCCCGATGAGCCTGTAGACATCATTTCGATACCCATTAAGAAGGACAGACTCCTCTCCCATGGCAGAAATCTGACGTAGAGTCTGTGAAAGGGTTCTTACACTCTCCATGAGGCTAACAGCATAGGGATAGACTCGCTTCGCATCTTTGGATACAGTCGTCACAGCATGTGGGACTGAGTACGACTGCCAAGTAAGATTACGAGTCTCTTTGAACAAGGTGATGACTTGCGGGTCAAAATTCACAGCAAGCTCGAGAATACCACCAGCAGATCTTACACGAGCAATATCGAAAAGCTGTCCTGAAATTGAAATCTTGCGTCGTCCGACATCATTTAGCCAGGCATCGTAGATTCGGCTCGTGTTGAGCTTCTGCTTGAAGAGTTCACTCTCCTCCTGAAGCTTATGACCTTCAGCGTGCAAAGTCCAATCCGGGCCGAGAACAGCTTCAACCTTTCGCATGTATCCATCAAGCTGGAACTCAATTTGACGAGCCCAGATGATAGCACCAGAAACAGGAGGAAGATCGCGTAGTTGAGCCATAGCGTGAGTTTCTGAATGGCCATACTGTTGCTTGAACCGCTCGTGGAGGCCGTTGATCGCTTGCTTGACGTGGTCCATAAGTTGGTTCTGGTACTCCTGAATTGCGCCACGAATCTTTGGCCGCACGAAAAGGGCGTTGAATTTGGAGAATACTCGGAACATCTCGTTGGCAGTCTTTGCTGTAGCCAGTCGCTCTCGAAGTCTGCGAATGATGGAATTCTCTACACGGGTAGTACGCTCGTTGTAGAGGTTCTCGGCTCGTACCCATCGCTCCTTGCCCTGGTCTGTAACATCCAGAAGATCAACGTTCTGAAGAGCCTCCCAAGCCTGCTTGACTTCCTCTACAGCATCGACGTTACCAATCTCTTCAACGATGATACCATTGAATTCGGTGGCCTCGGTAACGCCAGGAACAGTCGCTTGAGGGCCAAGGACGGTGACGATCGTACGCTGGAGCTGCTCATGGTTGTCGCGGAAAGTGCTGACATACTTGATTCTCGCCTCAAGTTCGGAATGCTTCTTGACAATCTTGATGGGAATGAACTTCTCATTTCTTCGTCGGGTCACCTCACGAGCTACGTTGGTGAACTCCTTGACGTTTTCTTCCCAAATCTGGAAAATCTGGTCACATGTTTGCATGATGTTTTTGAATTGCTGATAATCCAGATTAACCAATTCAGTTCCTGTCAACAGCCTGTGAAGCACGTCATCGAGGTCAGCAGAGATAGCCTCGACAAGAGGAAGAGCCCTGCGGATAGGATAAGGGCAGATCCTCAGCTTCTTGTTCAGATGGCTGAAGATCTGATGAATGGCTTCCCCTACTTTCGGTAGAGAAGTAGCAGACAGCAACTCGTCGAGGGGAAAATCTCGCATAAGCTGGTTGTACTTCTGTACCTTATCCATAGCCTCCTTCAAACCCGTATCAGCCGTGAAACTGACGGTGGCCTGAAAACGCTTGGCATGCTTGAGAATCTCCAGCGTCAAGAGCACGCCCTCACTACGGAGCTGGCCCTCGATGCCCTCCAGAGCTGACTCCATGGACAACCAGAAATTGACTTCCTGGCTCGCGGTGCTAAATTCCTGGTTCGCGTTTGACGAAGGGTCCTTGGTCAGCTTGGTGATTCCTTGGATAGACTTGATCCAGGTGTTAACATTTGCTTGCAATCGGTTGAGAAAGGTACTGTCCTGGAGAAGGTTCTGTGGAATTCCATCGATGGATGGACGGTTGTTGTGAGCCTCGGCCTCATCGAGGACATTCTGAACAATAGAATGAAACGTAAGGGATATCTCAGGGATATCGACGTTCTGCTGGAGATGCAGCAAGCTCAGTTCCAAATCGTTCAATCGCTTCTTCGTTACAGGAATTCCAGTCTTTGCATCAACATCAGCTCGACCTCTTGATCCGTTCGCCAGTTGCTGGCTCTTAGTATTGGCATCAAAGTAGGGTACCAGGGCATGGTGGACCTGAGAATGAAGAACCTCCCAAGGAGAGAGTACCGAGCCCTGCTCTCCAACTCCAGCGTTGAGAGATGCAGGACCAGGCAAATTAGTAATAAATATTTGAGATGTAAGGGGTCGAGCTGGGTCTATAGGCTGGGGAGACTTGATGAGGACAAGGGAAGCGACAGTCGTCGGGGACGATGAGATCTCGGTCGACAAGGTGTAGTTGTAAGAGACGGGCGCTACTTCACATTAGCAAGCCATGGCCATCATAAATAACATTGAAATGAACGAACAAGAAGGGTCGGCTCCAGGCTCAACTGCAGATGAATTTGCGAAATCCTTCTGGATGTAAAGCACATTCTGAGTATCGCTCGCAAAGCGTGTGCACCGTGAAATAGTCTCGCTATAGCGGGACTTATGCAGCAAGCTTCCCACCTGTTCGAGTTCATCTCGTGTAGCTCCAAGTGCGACCTCGCAGACGGAGGCGAGATGTTCGACGACGCGTTCCGGTTCGATAGTAGGGAAGGTCGGGGAGGATGTTACGCCGTTGGCAGAAGCTCCAGGGCTCGGCACGGCGGGCGAAGTGACCTCCATAGTGATGAGAGGGCCGGAAGAAGAGAGTATATGACTGTTTCAATGGCGCGCGATCATTTCCGAATCGTCAGCGGGCTATGGGTAAAGGACGCAATCGAGAAGGCTATATGTGGCGGTCGAGCGAGCTTCGGGTTCGGCGCAAACGTGGTGACAAGTCAGATATTAAAAGGCTTTAGCAAAATCAAAAGATGAGCCAAAAGGCTAAGGAGCGTGTATTTGACAATCAACTGTAGATAATCGTGAAATAAAGTCGCAGAGTGCTATGAAATCTTCAGCGACAGGTTGGGGCTTGGTGATTTAAAATGAAGTTCATCCAGGAGTTGTTGACTTTCAATAAGGGCACCTCAGCTTTGGCTCTACCGAATTTACGGGCTGTTCAAGACGCGACTAAATCCAGGGGTACCCCTGTTGTAAATGCTCGGGCATGATCCGCAATTGGCTGAAATAAATGTGTCAGAATGCCATTGGACGTCAGGCCACCTAAAACAGTCGCTCTCACAGGATATAAACGCGCTGTAGCCCGTTACAGCCCACTGGAGTCACTGCAGATTGAGGAAGTGGAGCAGTACGTAACCAGCCCTCATGCAACCGACCGCAGATGCTTGTGATCCTTGATTGGTCCTAACGCTCAAAAGAAAAGGCCTGGCATAAACTGAAGACACGGACCAGGAGCTGCATGTTTGCAAAGCAAATAAGATTGACCCCTCCAGCAACCATCTGCCGCTGTAATCGGTGCTTATCGATGGCATCCAATGACATGTATGAACGAGTATGGAAGAAGTACCTAGACGAACGAAAACACTCAAACACAGCTCATAAGCATTTACACTTCAGCTACAAGTCACTATTCTAACCACCCCCAATTATGCTACGGATACTTGTCCTTGCTTACCAGGCCTACCTTGTGTTCCTGTATATGGGATCTTGACTGGAGATATGTGCGGAGTACACGTTCAACGAATGAATAAAGATAAGGTCAACGTCGATAACCCTAAAACTTAACTGTCATCAGTTAATCATGAGGCCACCAAGCCTCTGGTATCCAAACCGGACGTAAAAATAATAATAATTAAGTTAAGTTGTGGCTAAAGGCTAGACGTTTGAAACGGCTTTGTCAATCTCCATAATTATATAGCTGGTAGACAAGGGAGGTTAATGAATCTACGCCGGTGCATTGACCTATATTGAGTTCAAAGACAACTATCACTTATCGATGCATTTCAGGGTCGGATCGCTCAACAAATATGTATTCCAATCATCACCATCTCTTCCCGTGAAAATGTATCAGGCACACAAATTTCGAGTGCAAAAAACGAAAGCCAGATCATAATCTTGAAAACCATGCTCCAGAAAGAAAGCAAACCTGCCGCCCAGGATCAACTTGAATAAGCATTGCGCAAAACCAGTCTCATAAGTGTAACCATTGGCCAAACAATCCCTATCATAACGCCTTTGTACTTATCGACGATAATCCGACTTCTCTTTGAACACTAACAACTCGACCAACCGATGCGCCATTGGGTGAGATCAGACTTGGGGTTGATTTGCCCCATTTCCGTTGCTTCCTGCTAGTCGCTGTCGTTGAAACATGACCCTTTCGTTACAAATATCAATAAACTCTTCGAATTTTCTTATGATGACTTCTTTTTCTTCCAGTTTCGTCTTCAGCTCGCTGATTTCTTTGTCCTTCTTTTCCTCCATTTCTTGCATTTCTTCGCGAGCTTTTGCGATTTCACGCCTCAACTCAGCCCGAATGCGATCTTCGGGGGACTGGTGAGGTTTGCTGTATATAGCTGGTCTGTTCTCTGCTAGTCCTGTAGCAACCTTCTGAGGGTTGCGATTGATAGCTGCACGAGCGTTGTATATATCGCGCGGCAGAAGATGGCAATCCGGGTTTTCGGTCTGCAGTATCTGCAGCGTTTCTGAGACGCCAGCGCCTGCTCATTGCAGTTAGTATGGAATCAGTTCCTCTAGTCTGCGTAACTCACCGTTCTCTTTAAGTTGTTTTACTGCAGCAACCATTCGACTGTCCAGTTTCCGTGCAGCTGGGTGGTGGGAAGGGCTCTCGCTTGGCCCATGATTATGCTGAAGATGGGCAGGGTCAGGGCGATATCGAATCGTCCACTGGGTACGCTGCTCGATAGCGAAAAAGCCGAACGGGCAATCACACTTCCGGGACGAGGTTTTACGTTTGCGACATTCGGGGCTTACACGACTCGGCGGCTTGCCAGCACGATCGCAAACAAAGAGGACCTTCTTCAAGCCAGGCACTGTCTTCTTTGAGCGACCAATGACAATAGCATAGCCGACCGAGGTGCAGTACCTGAGAACAGCCTTCTGGACCGCCTCAAGGGTAGGGTAACTTCCGCCCTCTGGCGGAGGGGACATCATTTCGCCCAAAGGCTGAGTTGGGATGTAGTTAGGATCAGCAAGCATCTTCATGTCTAGGCCTCCACTCTCCTCCCCATTTGCCTGGGTGTCAATATCCATCGACTCGCTCCCATTAGCATCTTGCTTCTGCTGCTGAGGCTGAGTCTGCTGCTGCTGCTGCTGCTGAATTGGCTCTGTAGGAAGGGGTTGTTGCTTTTGTTGCTGCTGAGCCTGCTGCTGTGCTTGCTGTTGCTGCGCCTGTTGAGCCGCCTGCTGCTGTTGGATTTGTTGTTGTTGTGCCTGCTGTTCACGTTGCTGTTCACGCTGTTGGTCACGTTGCTTCTGCTGCTTCTGTTGTCGAGGCGCCGGTTGCTGAAGTGTTTGAGATCTCGGGGGTTCATGCTGCTGCGGGTGTTGAAGCTGCTGCTGCTCCTGTTGGGGAGTTCGAAGCTGTTGCTGCTGTGGCTGTTGAGAGTGAATCTGCGGTTGCTGCTGCTGATGCTGATGATGTTGTTGTGCATGTTGCTGCTGTTGTGGGTGAACTTGCTGGTGCGCTTGTTGCTGCGGCTGCGGCTGTTGCTGCTGTTGGTGATGATGTTGCTGCTGCTGTTGCAACTGTTGCTGCTGCTGTGCCTGCTGCTGCTGAAGCTGTTGCTGCTGTTGCAATTGCTGCTGTTGCTGCATATGGTGCTGTTGCTGTTGCTGCTGAAGTTGTTGCTGAAGCTGCTGGTGCGTTTGCTGCTGTTGTTGACTCGACTGCTGGGTCAAGGGAGGAGAAGGCGCTTGAGGCTTGACCTGAACCTGACCAATCTTGGGAGTTGGCTGAGCCTGTTGAGATTGAGGCCGCTGCTGAGGTGACTGCTGAGCATGGTGCTGATGAAGGGTTTGTCGAGGCTGAGCAAGAGAGTGGGAAGGATGTGTCAAGTGCTGAGGATGCATCTGCTGTTGCTGCTGGGGGTGGTGTAATTGATTTGGCACAACCTGTCCCAGGGTCGGAAACATCATTTGAGAACGTGACTGCGATAGTCCTCGGGAATTAGACACATCAAGCGGGTTTGGCACCGCACTGGGCATGTGCGAGGTGGAAGAACGCGAGGAGCCATTAGAAAGACTGCCATTGACATGCGGAGGATTTGGGAAAAGATGCTGGGGATATCCAGCTGGCGCCTGCTGAGGCTGATATGCCTGAGTCTGGTAAGGGGACGCAGAATGAGGCGCGGGAGATTGCTTGTTCTGCTGGCCTGGATGAGGCACTGGAGGATATGGGTTACGGCGAAGACTGGTCTGGGGAAAGTTGAGGCCAGTATGGTTATTGGATCCTGGACGCAGACTCGACATATCGCCTGGTCAGGCCCGGCAGAAGGGCCGGTTGGTAAAAGTGAATGTTTAAACGCGAAACAATTGAGTCTGGAGGACCAGTTAAGTCAATGGGGACGCCGGATGAGTTGTTGTCGTCTACCGATCGCGACAAAGTGAGTAAGCAAGACGACGTGACGTGGCGTGACTTGGGGAGTTCGGTCTGGTCGAGTCGAAACTCGGCTGCGTGTTTATCACGAGGCTGTCGATGAGGTTGTCGCGGTCCGTCTCGACGCTCCTCCGGTGGGTGTCGTCGTGGCCTCCGTTGCCGAAGCCGAAGGCCGTGACGGTAACCGGTGGCGGTGACGGTGACGGTGACGGTCAGAGAGCGACGAGAGATGCTGCCGTGACGTTGATTTCGCCGGGCACGAGGTGCTGATACGGAGCGGAGCGCGGTGGTGTGCGGTGCAGTGTAGTTCAGATTGCGGAGCGTGTGTATGAAGCAAACCCTGGGACCCAGGATCTTTGGGGGTGTGATTAATGAAGCTCTGGACTTGGGGAGGAGGAGGCGTGGTTGCGGGTTATGCAGAGGCGTGCAAAATTATGGGGATGGAAAAGTCTGCCTGCTTGCCTGGCGTGACGATGCCTGGCCTGAGCGAAGGGGGGAGAGAAAACTGGCAGGGGAGGGGCGAAGGGAGAAAGATTTGATAGCAGATTTGGTACGATGACAGAGCAGCAACGCAAGAAAAGATGAAAAGGTGGGAGGGCAAAAGAGCCGAAAGGGTGCAGTGCAGCAACCAGAGCAAGTAGATGGATAAACACGCCTCTTCTACTGCTGTAGCACTGTGTGGTTATGTCTTTTACTGCACTGTATGTGTCTGTGTCTGACCTCGTTGCCTGAGCCCTCTGAGGAGGTAAGTGCAAGGTTCATGTGACCCTGAGCACCTTACTGCGTCAAGCAACATAAGAGATAGAAACCAACAAGTGGTGAAGGGCGAGTGTCCGTCATCCTCCCTTCTTTCTCTGCGCTGGACTTCAACTGGGCAGCCAGGCGATGTATCCCAAACTGTGGGGGATCTCTAAGGCTGGGGTGGCGTCGCTGTGTCAGCGAACTAGCCCCTGTAAGTGAAAGTGAATATGGTGATAATCTGCATCCGGTGCCATTCGAGATTTCAATCCAGTTGATTGTGGTGTCTATCATTTCGGCACTTGAGGTCTCGGAGCAATTGCATCAAGTGTTTTACCTTGGTCGTCTATGTATCTCTTTCTGCGGCTCTTAAAGAACAAATTATCTTACCTACCTAGTAGCTAGCTCTGATAATTGTTAATTGTTCAGTTTCATACTCGCAGTGCCTTCAAATCAACAATAAATTGAGTTCCCGCCATTCAACTTTGTAACTACTAACCTAGGCTGAGCTGTTTCTTATTAATTCATCAAACTCAACACTTTATAGTGATGTCAATTCAATTTGGTATTGCAGTAGCCTCCTATCAATTCCATCTCGTATATCTGATAAACCTTCAGGCAGACAACAAACCCATGGCACCTTATATAGGAACCTCTATTTATTCGTACTATGTATTTATTCAGTTTCTTAGCACGTGACTCCGAGTGATGTGGGATTGGGCCAATCATCAAGTCTCTGTCCTACAAGTAGCTTTGCTGCGCATTCCGTTCTCAGTCAGAGGCTTGTTCAGAAACGGGACCTACAGGCCAAAGATTGACGTGTCGAACCTCAATGCAGTTATAGCGTCACTATGTATCTTTTTTGAGTTCTTTATTAGTGTTGCCTAGTTTGTACTACTACAAGATAGGTAATTTATGATTACTAGGTACTTATTCAGCGGGATAGAATTAACTTAACTTGCTACGGAGTACTCAAAGATGAGATTTACGAAACTACAGGGTATTTATATTCCCATATGTCTTAGTATATTTAGGATATTGTATGTGTGTTTGCTGCCGAGGACTTCAAATTGCTGATAACATGAATTCCATGCTGATTACATGTTTACATGCAGTCCTGTTCTGGTTTGTCACAGGTCACACTGCATATTACAGTTGGCAATCAGACGAAATAGATGAAACAACTCTGTGTTTTGACATTCGTCAATATAGTATGGATATACGCCGTAATGACCATACATTAATATCCGCTGCGTTTGATAATGAGAATGCATTATGCCTGGTATGTTATGTTTCCAAAATGAAGGACTCCGGGTGCTCGTGTCCTACCAAAACGCCATGCAAATGTTGTCTATAAACAATGGTAAGGAACGTCGAGAAAGCAAAACGAATACCTCAGCATAAGCCCATTCGTGATTGTCCGCATCAAGGGCGCTCTGCAAGAAGCAACTGCCTGTGCAAACCTTGGCATCCAACATTACTCGATCTTGCGTCGCTTATGCGATCGCTTTACAACATCTTGTCCCTCTAAAAAGTGACCCTTCTCTATTTGATGTTGGCGCAAGTTGTCTGGTCTATTCTTGTACTGACTTGTGCAGCCGGGGTATGGACAACGGTAGATGGTTGGAGGTTTGGTTGAGTGTTGCAGTTTCATGTGCTTGGCCATACTGCCGCTGAACCATCGAGGATCACCTTCAGGTGTATATCCACACAGTTTGCAACTGCTGTCAGATTTGATTTTTGCTGCTGGAGAGGAGGAGGATGCTGCTGGAGCTGGAGACGGCGGTGAATTTGCGGCCGTTGAAGTTGCCTGCACCGAATTCGTATCTGCGGGCGTAGGAAGTGGTAACGGGTTCAAAGTGCCAGGATCGATTGTGTTCGGCAGGCATGAGAAGTCCAAAGGTTGCCCTGTGTCAAATGGGCCAACCGAGCTAAAATTGTAGTTGTTGGGCGACATGGCCTTGAAGAATTCATCGATGTCATCAAAACCGCTGTGCGTTACTGAACTGTTTTGAGTTGCGTGCTCAGCCATCGGTTGTAATGGGATACCAATGACAGTTTTCATAAGCTCAATGCATTTGCGGTAATAGAGAGCCCGGTAAGAGCCCTCTGTTGTAGCAGTGCAATATATAGAATCCATCTGTTCTCGAACAAACCGGATATAGCCGTCGAAGTAAGTGTCTGGAGGTAGGTACATCTGCATTGGATTGTTTAGTCTAGTCTTGACCTCCGAGCGTCTGTTTTCCACTCACCTTTCCACACTCCATGAGTTCGAGTTCTAAGCGCCGTGGTAGCATCAATTCCGAGTCGGCACGACGAGCGATTTTGTTTAGATTATTTGCAAAGGCTTGATAATGAGTATAGGGTTGAAAGTTGTGCTTGAGTATGAGATTTGCAGCGGTTTGTGTCGAATCCATATGAGTCCTGTCTAGGCTATTGCAGTGGCCCAAAAAGAGATCAGACGATAGAACTTCCGCGTCGTCTGTCACATGGATGGTGGCATTTTCCAGTTGGTCTAAGAAATACATTGCCAAAAAAGCTAGCGAGTCGACACTGGCGTAGATCATGTTGCTCGACTCAATTCCTTTCCCCTTCGAGCCAGGCGAGTGTGACATCAACGATGCCTTGACTCGAACCAAGTTTACAAGGTCAGCATCCCTCATATCAGCTGGTTTCCACAAAGTTTCGACAATCTGTATATACAGCTGGCGGTCCTGACGTGAAAACAAGGCGCTGTAGGACATCGCTTGAACAAAAAGATCCGAAGATCTGTTTGCAGCGTCTTGCTCGTGAACAATAAGTGAGAAACAGTAGACCAAGTGAACAAAGCAAAGAACATTGATGGGAACAGTCGGCTGACGACCTTCGATGATATCCATGAGAGTTTCGAGTCCCTTCGTAGCTATCACCAGAGCCGTAAGACTTCTAAGCTGTATGACAAGGTGGTTCTTGGTGATATGATGAAGCTTGGTAAGAGAGTCGGCGACATGCATCTGGAGAGTACTCCATGCCGTGCTGATCAGAGACCGAGGGTTATGATAGGACTCGGCCTTCGGTTGAGGTGGTATGGGATGTAGGGACGGTGGCATTGTGACATTATTGTTGATGAGGGCAATGTTGGCATCAAGGTCAAAGGTAGAGGAAAGAGAGGAGTCATTCAATGTGAAAACGGGTTGGTTGGGGTTCAGAGTGTCAGGCTTAGTGGCAGGCAAGGCACCGAGCATGTGGATGTCTGTGGGGAGTTCAGTCGGTTGGGAGTCATAGGACATGCCTGCCTCGTTTTCGAACGAGTTCCAGCCCTTAGCTGCGGGTGCCTTGTGAGATATGGCGAACGAGTTCGTCCTGAGGAGGCCTCCTGGGCTCCCAAAGCCATTCTCAGTAGAGGTGAAGTCAGAATCGAAGACTGGTGCACTTGCCCATTGATCAGAGAACGACGATATGGGGGAGATATTGTAGCTTTCTCTGCTGAAAGTAGTGTCTGCCGTATTTGTGCTCGACGTCGAGTTTGTACTGGCTGTCGAGCGAACCGAGGTGCTGGGTGCGACCTGGCCCTTACTACGTCTCTTCTGTTCCCTGCGGTACTCTTCTAGACCTGCTGTGTGAAGCTGAAGGGTGGGCCGTACAGAAGTTGTGTTGCAGCCGGGGTCGATGAGGCTTACAGGGACAACAGTGCCTGGTGGCAGCATGAAATCGAAGGGATCGTCGAGGGTTACATCTGATTCGAGCTCCGCGGTGTGAGCAGGCAGAGTCTGTGGCCGGGTCTCTGTAGGCAGCGACGAGATGCAAGGTGTAAGCATGGGGGCCGGGCTCATCTCTGCCTCGTTCTCATTTTCGTTCTCATTCTCCAATATGGGCTGTAAAACTATACCACTGGAGCCAATCTCATGGATCTCATTCGTAGGGAGCTCGAGTTCACTTGGTGCCACGGCGAGATCATAACTGGGTGGCGCCTCAGATTCACCGATGTCAATGTCGAGGTCTAGATCCTCCAGGGCTGAGCTCCTGGGCTTGTGGCCGAGGGAGTTGAAGAAGCTCTTTGCCATGGACAGTATCTTCTTTCTTCGCGATGGGTGTCCCAGGCATCGCTTGCACTTGGAATCGTTGAATCGTTCGGATTTCCCGCATTCGTAACACCAATACTCACTCGTGGAGAGCCAGCTACAAGAGTATAGATGCTGGAGCATGAGCTCGTGATTGGCAAACCGCTTGCGGCAGCGCAGCATAGGGCATTCCAGCTTCTCTTGGGGAGTCATTCTGTCGCACTCATTTCGTTTGACCGCAGTCCAGACGATGAATCTATGAAGAGCGCAGTCGTCGCTCGAAGTACCACGGGTCCTATTGCACCAATGAGTCGGGGAAGACTTGTCGAGATGAATGAAAGGGAAAATCGTCTCTTACACACAAGATTTTGGTGATGCCACATTGTCTTCTGATGCGATTGAGGAAACGGAGGATGATGATGTGGATTCAGTGCTTGATCGCCGAAGACTTATACGATGACTGGGGCTTCGAGTGAGCCGGCGTAGGGCTGAAGGTCCCGAGCCAGAGTTTGTCCCATCCAGGGACAACCGTTTTTTTGACTCCATTTCGAGAGTCAACAGAAAAGCCTTGTATTCGACTTCCAGGCCCTGCAAGTAAAGCTTGTACTGCTAAGTTGAACTTGTTGGGCTGTCGCAGATACAAAGCGATCCAAGTAAGACCAAGCAGGCACTCCAAGGATGGCGGAAGAGGCGAGAGATTGCAATAGTATCAGCCTCCCCAAATAAAGAAACAATCAGACGTTTACACCACTCATAGTCAATACAGATTGATTTTGGGGTTTATTACCACTGGAAGATGAGTTCAATGGCTGGGGAGGCAGCTCGCGAGGATGCTGTCCTAGGGCGAATAAGACAAGAGTGTGTAGGACTCAAGGCCTGGACTAGGACTGGAGCTTAGTTAGAGCTTAAGCTTGCGGCTCGGTGGAAGTGGAGGGAGGTGGATCAACGGCTTTGGGTTGTATCCATCCAATGCAAGCGATGCAGGTAGTCAAGTCAGTATGCGCGTCCGTGGGACCTGGGCCCGGGCCTGGGGATGACGGGATAGGAGATCTGCTGTTGCACCACACGCTGGAAAGATGAACAGAGTTGCCTCGTAGCTAGAGATCTTATTCGGGGCAGTGCCTAAGAAGGGGGATAAGCTCCGTCATCTGGCAAGGCTTTTTTGAATCCGATGAGACGATGAGGGATGAACAGGTAGTTGCTAGTCCCCAGTACTACTTACCGTACATCAAAGAAAAGACTAGAGCAAAACTCAGCCTCGCACAGCTCACTCAGAATGGAATTGCAGCACAAACCATCCCCCGCCCGTCTACACGCGGGGGGTGCCCCCCGGCAACGAAACTTGCTTCTTTCATCCAATACAATTGCATCGTCATCCCTGTTGTTTGATTCAAGTGGCTTGGGAAGAAGCAGGGTAGGCAACAAGGCGGACACAGCTCTGGTCCCTTGTAAACTGACTGCAAGTCGGCTTCAGAGAATGCCTGGGAGGATGCTGGGCTGATCTGAGCTGAGCTGAGCTAATACGCCACAACTCCCTACATGCCGGAAGACCTTGGAAGCTGTGGTCTCGATATAGTGAAAGCGTGTGCGGTATTGAATATTGTTTCTTATTCCTTTGGCAATGTTAAGTTCTTACTACTTAACGGTAATAGTTGAGTATCGTTGTTACGCCAGACATTGCTGGAGGAGACTGGTAGCTGTTTTAGTCACACATGAAGTCTCCGCTGCGTGGTTGCGTCACACCGAAACGTCCTAAAGACTTTATTCGTTCTTTCTTGTTCAACCCGTCGCAGGATCAGACCATTCACAGGCTACCTTAGTAAACCAGGTGATTGCAACAAACAGTCTACCGGTAGTCGGAAATTTGCAAGAGAATCGCTGGCTTTATCTTACAACAAGAGCCCGGTTTCCCTACATACCTTGTGCTGCAGGGTAGGCTAATCCTGACATCGACACCCAACGCCTTGCTCAACGCTCAACGTTTTCAATCTCGACGCTGTATCAATGGTTCATGGAACTCCCTCTGCCTGTGTTCCTTGCTGGGGTCTGGGTTCTGGGTCTGCACGAAGCCGATGGTTGTTTATCTTTGAGTGCTCGGAGCCAACTACGTCTCAACTTGTCTACCAAGTGTAGTAGCTAGTACTGAGCTATCTGACCACATCCAGAACCAAACCGGGCCCATGCAGGAACGCTCAGATTCCTTGTCCTCAGCCAAGAATGCCACTGGCTTGCCTGCTTGCATAAGGCTGACCAATCTGACCATCACGGGTCTTGTCATGTAGACACCCATCACCAGTCGTGTAACCAACCATCGACAGAATACCACCCATCCTGACATAGAAAAGATGCTTGGCTCGTCTAATACTAGATATATTCAATGGCTTTCTTATTGTTACAAAGGTAGTTGACAAAAGAACAAAGGAGCTCGCTGATTACTCCCGTCAGGTTATGATGTATGACTAAAAAATACACAACTCCTATACTCCCTGTGATCGAACATCATTATCAGTCGATCTGCCAGGTTTGCTCTTCTTCTCCATAACTCCCTTCAGTACTCTTAGTTTTTCCTCTGTGACTCGAATCGCTTCTTCCACCTCCTTTTCACCCATTCGAGCTGTGCGCAAGTTCTCTTCAACTGTCTTTGGTTCCATTGCCCTCTTGCGTGCCCCGACGTTGTCGCTTTGCAGACGGTCCATCCCGACACGTTCCTCCAACCAATCCCAAAGCTCGCTGTCCTCTCTTCGCCACATCTCCTCATAAGCAGCAATCCTGTCCGGTCGGTAGACGCCCCCAATTTCGCGACCGTAGGGAGCATTTCGATTAGGAGTGAAACCGAATCCAAACCACGTGGCAACCAATAACCCCACCAGAAGTCCATACATGACATTTCCGGTGAGAAGAGGTTGAACAATGTCTCCAATTGGCTCCAGGATTCCTCGTACAGGCTCCAGAACACCCCAACTTGTCTGAGCAGGCCGCTTGGGCGCAACGCTGGTCTCGACAACACCAGTATTTGACTGCGAAAGCTTGGTCTTTTTGCCTTTCCTCTTACCTCCCTTAAGTGCTGGGGCTACCGGCATTGCTCCTCCTGGTTTGGATGATACTGCTGCCTTGATAGCTGCAAACAGGTCTTTTCCGTATGTTGTCTGGCCATCGGTGGCACCTTTCTCGATAGGTCCTGGAACATGTTAGCATCGAATCTGGTTAATATAACGAGTTATTGCAATTACCTTTCAGCCAACTCTTGCCGGACCACTCAATTGTACAGTTCATCTGCACTCTAGTGGCGTTGTTTTCGGCCCACGAGAGGCAGTACCTGGTTTTGACCGCAAACACATTGCCACTCGGCACGTCTGGTGTTTGGGTTGAGCAGGTAAGGTTGACCGACTTCTCGAGATCTAGAGTCTCTAATGTCTCCGAGGTAATAGTCTTGGTTTGTTTTGGTCCAATCGAGCCGTAGAGCGGTTTGATGTACGAGAATGTTCGCGTTCTGTTATCCAGTGTAAGGCCTTTCTTGTCCTCCATTTGCAACTCTAAGCACTTCTGCTCTCCCGATAGCCAGTTTGACATGAATGTAACTGAAGCTGGGCCAAACATGAGATTGTACACCTTGCCAAGTGGTGCCGGAATAATATCGTCGCCAACCACTCTGTCGTAATGTGATGCCGTGTCACCACATTCAGTAGGTGCATGGGCAGCTGGGCCTGGGAAGTCCGCGGAGCCTCCAGCAGCGGGCGGTGACTCTTCAGATGCCGGCCCACTTGGAAGCACTGCTCCTGATGCTTTCCTGGAGGCAGTCTTCTCACCATCAGCATCTGCTCCGTTGGTTTTAGTTTCGGCAGCTATGCTAGCATTGTGCATCTCTTCGTGGACATCCTCATCGTAGTACTCCTCTTCATCATCACTCTCGTCATCTGTCTCTGAGCCCTCGTGAGTCTCATCCTCCACGGGAGGCTCAGCATCAACCTTTTCCGTTTTGTCGCCACCGGTGCCCTCAAGTCTCACGCCATTTAGCGTGCTTTTCAGCGTAGGGTGACCAAGTTTCCATATATTCACGATCAGATCGTATGTAGCATCCCGGCTTGTGAAACTGGCAAAAATGTGCTTGGCATGCAGTGTTGAAATCATCAATCCGTTCTTGAAGAGCAGCGCAGTGCTTCTTTTCTCGACAGATACAATCTCATCGAAGCTCATAACGAGTGTTGTTGTCCAACCAAAAATGTTGCTGCTGAAGCAGAGATGACCCTCTGAGACATAAAGGCGGCCGTGCGCGAGAATCTCTCTCTGCAAGGCGCAACTGTAGTCTTCGATGAGATAGTCATCATCCGGCACACTCTTAAACAAATCGTGAAAATCGCGATTTCTCTTCTTACTGGCAATAGCGAATCCTGTAAGCTTGGGTGCGCTCAGATTTGGATGCGCTAGTGAATTATTGGCAGCTGCAATCGCAGCCCCTATGGTGTTTCCAGTCGTGACAGAGCTTCCACGCTTCCTGTGGCTCTGTTTGAGAGCACTTCGGAGACTGGATGTTCTTTGCACGCCGTTCTCTTTGTTCGTAAACTCCGGAGGGGGGGGCGTGCGTTCACGGCTCACGGGTTCATAGAGTGAGCGTGGGCGACTGGAGGACTCCTCTGGAATAAACTCCACAGGACTCACTGGAGAATCGACGGGGGCAGATTCAGACCGAGCACGCGTGTCAGACACATCGGGGAACCTGGCGTTGATTGGAGATGCGACAAGGCTAGGAGCTTCTGCAAGCCCAAGCTGACTGAGACTCAGCTCACCAGCACCAATGGTCGACACTGCGGACTTTCTGTTTTCCTTCTTGTCTGCCATTTGCGCAACTGGGGCAGGTTCGGTGTTGTCTTGGGTATCGTCGGATTCGGGTGCTTCCTGTATGTTGGGAGTCACGCTTCGAGACTTGTTTCCGCCAATATTCAGACTGGTGTTGCTGAAAGAGTTGGCTGCGCTCTGGGCAGCTGAGATCATAGACGAGAAGAAGCCGCCTGAAGGGTTCTGGTTCGCCGTAGGCGTTGGTTCACCACTCTCAAGGGTCGGTGTCAGGGGAGCGGATACAATGTTAGAGAGTTTGCTGGGGCCGATGTTCTGTGAATTCGATCGACTCCTCCTGTTCGCACTCATGTTCTGAGAGGAAGGACGGCCATTTGTACCCGAATTGCTCCCTGGACTACTCCTGAAGGTTCTTTTCTCGGGGGACGACTGGCCGGATTTGTTGGCGAACTCAGTAGGTGTAGGTGGGGTGTTTACTATAACCGGGGCAGGTTTGTCACCGCTTGGAGGAGTTCGAGGCGGGATATTTGTGTCAACTTTGGGCTGTACCTTCGTTCGTCTTTCGGGCGAAGCAACCTTAGCTGCAGCTGGTGGCTCGAGAAACGGCAAGTCTTGATCAGGGTCAGGATCCACCAAGATAGTGGGCTGTTGTTCGTTGCGAGTCTCAGACGACGGTTGGGGCTCGCTTGCCGGGCGACGCTCTGGACTTGAGTTATTACCAGAGCTCTTCTTGGGCTTGAATATACCCTTGAATCTACCAGCAGGCGATGGCGAACGACGAACAGAACTTTGCGGAGGGAGTAAGCCTGTCTTGCTCCGGCCGATCCGGGGGTCTTTTGAATCGATGGAATCTGTTCGCGATGCTGGGAACGTTGACGATTTTGACGCACTACTGCTGGATTCGACGTCTGAAAGCGAAGGCTGTGATTCTGGCTGGTACTTCGCCTGTACAATGGAAGAGTTTGTCGTTAGGTGGCCTATTTGAGAAGGATGAGTCGAGAAAGGCGGCGGGTGTCGAGAGTTGGATCTAAAGAGTGACGACGGCTCCAGTTAGATTGATCAAATGCAGTAGAGAGCACAGACGGTAACACCGATAAGTGGAGTTTGCTAGGGAAGTGGACACGGGGAAGACGGCAGATGTGCCAAGCCTGCTGGGCAATAACCAGAAACAACACAAAACAGGAAGATGGCGACGTTGTAAGAGAGGTGACTGAGAAGCATGTAATGACAAACAATCGAGTTGAAGCCTGTCAGCGCGAGTGTGGATGATCATAGCGCCGTGTGGAGCTTTGATCTGCCATCCATCTCTTAGTGCAATAAGTTACGTAGAATGATTTGTCTCTCCTCTTGGTGCCACTTAAGCATGGATGTCGCAGATACTGGCCGAAAGGGTCTCAACCTCGCGGCTGTTCCCACGCAACCAGACTGGCAAAAACAACATGGAGGCTGACGATCATTACCACGAAGAATTCAGTTGACGACGGTAGGGGAAAAGCAGAAGGGGGAACAAAAACAGAACAGAAAGACAAGGAAATTTAGTAAAACTCACGATTCGTCCCCATCGGACTCATAGGAGCGATGACTCTGGCTTGTTCCCTCATCCTCGTCTCCTGCAATATGCCCGGAGCGTGCACCATCGCTTTCTAGTGTTTCTCGGCTCGACTGTGGATGTGCGAAGACGCCGGTATCGTCATAGGACAGCCCTGGTTGTTCACGGTCTTGTTTTCTTCGAAGTCGCTTGGAGGATATTGACTTTGGCAGCAGCTTGTTCAGCCCAGTGTTGCTGCTGTTGTCCAAAGTCGTTGACATCGTTGCAGTTGCAGTTGCAGTCGCCGCGCACCGCAGTTCTCTGGTGTCGAAGGACGAGTAGGATAGAGGGATCAAGCCGGAATCGCTCGTCGTTACGTTACGTGCTTGTTGGAGTGGATACGCTCGATGTGGCGGCAGCCTTGAGGAATGCTGGTCGTGGTTGATAGAACTCGCAAGGGTTTTCGTATGACAATCTTGGGTTATCTATTTTCAATATTCGATAAAGGTCGAAGGATGCGGACGGAGGAGTATTGAGGTCTCTGTCGTGGAAAGCGGGATGGTGATCGAGCCAAGGATAAGAGAGTTGACGTCGTTTGGTTTGTTTTAGCCCAAATAGCTTAACTAGATGACGGGCTAGACTACGAGGTCTTGGACCACGTCAAGTCGGGTCAAGGCTTGTTCGATTTGGTTTCTGTGGAATTCCTCCCTCGATTGGGTGGTATCCAGCTTCAACCGCATGCGTGGTTTCCAACCTGTGTCAGTGTGGGTGTGCGTACTGCATTTAACCAAGCCTATGGCTTCTGTCAACAAAAGGGTGACTTCAGGGGATGTGAATTATTAGCTCGCAAGTCCGTAGGTATTTCGGTTGGTGTAGGCATATTAGAGTCCGAATCAACCAGCCAACCACCGAAACGAACTGGAAGCTCTAAACTTAACCGATGAACCCGCGTACATATCCCTGTGAAGTGGACTAGTGAGGGCGCCAATGATGATATCCGTTGATGCTTAGCTGGTGGGACCAGTCAGACTTGATCCCTGCTGAAGCTCTGGCCAAACAATGGGGTTTTGTTTGAAGTTCCAATGGTGGAAGAAGAGCTGGTGAGACTCTGTGGCGCAGTTACGTCTACACATCTGCTGCACAAGGCCAGTACGGAGTTCGCTATACGAGATTGATAGAAAGAACAGAGTGTTTCGTTTTGGTAGCCAGGATTTAAGTCGTATGTGTGAGGGGGGAAAGAGGCTGCAAGGTTAAAAGCCAGGAGGATTTGTATGAAAAATAGTTATGTTAATTCATGAATACCTATCTGTTATCATCTGGTGGAGTAGTCTCGACTCATTCACGCTGCACCACCCAACTAAGACGGTGCATGCATTGGTTTGAACCTCGGGGCAGTGAGTGTCTAATCTGTTTACCAACATAAAGAGAAAGTTCAAGGTCGTAGTATGTGATTTTATTATACCAAAATTCGATCTGATGTTCTTAGGTAGTACTACGTTTTAGGGTAAAAGGACCGGGCTAAGACCATATATACCACATGCATATTATAAATCAGGCATCTGTACCAAGGAAACTGCTTATACGCAAAAAGGTTACAGTTCATACCTAGGTACATATTGAAATACATTACATTAGTACTATAGGTACTTTGCCATCTTAACTTAAGGTACCTAGGTATATAATATGCAGCCATTCTCCACCATTCCATTGAGTCAACGTCGTCATGTACTTTCCGACCACTTTCTGCGTGCCTGGGCGTTTAGTGGATAATTAATCTTAACCCCGCCAAAAGCTAAATTGTGTTAGACACTGCTTGGGCTGGTATGAGCGACTGATTGTTTCAAGAGGAAAGCACGATTTCCATATTGTTTCATTTGGCTTTTGACCGAGATGTAGGTGCCTTCTTGGTACCCCAGTAGCAAGATCTCGTGTTGCTAGACCCTCAAAATGCTGTAAACAACCCATGAGCCTTGTGTTTATTTAGGCCCCGACTTTCGCTTTCCCATCCGTCATAGTCATCGCCAACGCGGAATACCTAAAGGTAGGTAGAGACTAAGGTACCTTACGTATCTGGACTAGGAGCCACTCAAACGCCGTCACTAGTGGTCTTGTGCCTCCCCACATTTGACCTCATCACGTTACGATAACAACCCAATTTACTACCGACAACTAGTAACAAATTCAAAAGATTAAACAGCACATCAAGGACAAACGAAGCTCTCTTTGAAATTCACTACTTATGGAACAATGGACTCATCTCCGCTTGTAAAAGCACACGATCATGTGCGCGCCGCGAGTGTCGCTCATCACTCCTCTGACAGCACAGTCGCAATCACGGAACATACTCAGGCTGCTGGCGAGTTCGCCAACGCTGCCAGATCGACGTCCAGCATCGAGGCTCTGCGAACACTGAAGCTCCTAGAACAGCACCATCGTAGGATCGCCGAGATTTTAAACCGACCGACCGAACCTACCTCCCAGGTCAGCGATGCCGATTTCAGCGAGAAGGATTCGTTAACCAAAGCGACTCTCCCCACACAAGATGCGGACGACAGGAAGGAAAACAAGAAGGACTCTACGACGCCAAAGAAAATATCCCCTCCCACGCAGCGCAGATATGCCCCCCGGGAGATGTCCTCTTCTATCGCCAGTAACTTGGCTACTGCCCGTGGCATCCGATCAAAGTACAGAGGCCAACCTCTCGCGCCCAGCGTTTCCAATGACCAAGCTCCCGGAAATCTAGATGCAGCCTCGCACCCTCGCGGAACCAAGGCCAAGATGCAGACTATCATCGATCACCAGCCTGGAAAACCGACGTGGGTGCCACCTGTTCCTGCGACCACGCGATCCGATAGTTATGGGAAAGCCTCATCTTCCTCACGCACCGATGCAACTTCCTCTGCAGCAATCAGTGATGACGGAGGATATACTCGGTTCTACAACACCTTTGGGAGTCTCATTAATAAGATCTCAGCACCTTTGGCATTTGCCGGTCTGCCACTGATCCAAGAGGAATCTACTATTTCAGAAACACCTGACTCCCCAGAAATGTCCCCCAGTCCCAAGCGTAGTCACCTTAAGGCGTCCCCGTCCAAGGTCTTGGAGCCAGACCTTAGCAAGATCTACTCCAAGGCAACCATGCAGGCTCTTGTTAGAGAAGGGCACGGAGCTAACGATTCTTTCTACGTTGTACCCAGTACTGGCCACACAATGTCTTATGCAAATATCCTCAGCTTTGCCGAAAAGGAAAAGAGAAGACTGGGGGCATCTTCCCACAGTGATCTTCTCGATGTTCCTGATGAAGATGACGATGACTTTGTGGATGCTCGAGAAGCACCTCCGTTGTCGCCCGGAGCAAAACGTCGTATTGGCCGTGCCCGTACTGACAAGGACTTCAACAACATCATCGAAGAGCTATACACTGAAAACAAATCTCTCAAGGACACGCTAGATAAGCTTACCAAGCGGCTCCATGCCTTTGAAGCCAGTGCTCAGAATTCCGCAATGGCTCTCGCTGAAAGTTACCGCCTCATGCGCCCTGGATCTCCCGCTGCTTCACCACATAACGGCAAAGTTGCCGATGAATCCTTACGACGCAAGAACCAAGAGTTGGAAGAACAGCTAACCGCAGCCGTCAAACAAATGGAGCGACTGGAAAAGGATAACCGAAAGATGCAAAAGGTTTTGGACAAGTATCGTGAGAAGTGGGAGACATTGAAGGCTGGGGCGAAAGCTAGGAGAGGGGCCCAAGGAACGAGTGAGAGCGTGGACGATGCATCGACAACTGGGTAACAAAGGGATCACATGTCATTTTGATATGCTGTAAAATCTACAGGAGTTTGGACCAGCAGAGTCCTGTCCGTAGGCAATGGATTGACAATGTTGGCGACCTGCATTGTCGTTTTATCACATTACAGTCGCTGAAATGTGTGCACCAGCCTCCTGTAGATGCTTTTGAAATTCACCCGTGGATCTACTTGCCCCCCATGGCCTATTAATTCCACCAAAAGCTTACACTGAAGCTCACGCTTAGACTTCTCACATAATGCCACCATCCGATAGGAATAACCAATGTGTCTCCTGGTTTAAGGATACACTCGCAATACTCGATACCTTCGAGCTGTTTCCTCATCTTTTGGACATCTTCGTCATCCATATGTTTGGGTTTTTCATCCCATTCTTCGAGCACACCCACATCCAATCCACTCGTATTGCTCATATCAACACCATGCTCAGATGCCCTCGGCCGCATCGCATGTGTTGTGCGAGGGGGATACAGGCGGATGTATTTGTTTCCAACGACCTGGCAGAGCAGGTTATGATAGCCATCGGTGTGAAGAGGCGTGATAGTGCGCGCTGGACCGAACCAGGCGTTGAGCTGGGGCATGTCAACCGGCGACTGATTTAGAGACGGAGTTGTTGGATGAGGTGGGACGTCGACCCAGCAGAAGTCCGGGATCGATATGTCATTACGAAGGGAAGGGATCTGCTGGAAGAGGTTATGCTGGGCGAGGTAGCCAATGCTCTTTGTCTCCCCTGTGACATAACGAGCAAGAAATTCGCGGAACTGGATAAGCTCTTGTCCCCAACCCTCATCAACATAACTTCTACCGATTTCAACAGGTACCAGACGTCTCCCCCCAAAAGTCTGAGAGAGGAGATACTCGGGATCCTTCCAGGGGCGGTCTGTAAGAGCAGGCCACTCTGTAATTAGATCTGTGAAGACAACAGGCCGAGGCTCTCCGTCGTTGCTATTCATGTAGTCTTCAAACTGCGGCATTGTCCAGCCGGAGTGTCGAGGACATTCCCTCGTAGGTGAGAGCTTGGGTTGTCCATGAGGCTGGTAGTTGGAAAAGAATTGCATCGAAGTGTCATATCTTTGACGCTTTGTTGGCCTCTCATGCTCCTCATTCGCCGCCCAGGCTACCTCAAGCATCCGTATCGTCTCCTCAAGCCATTGTTGTCGTCCACCACCACCAGCGGTGATGAGTGCCCTGTCAAGCTTCTCAACGACAATATCTAAAAGCTTATCTGGGACAATGCTATCAATTATGAGTGGTTGCGCAATGAGGCTAAAAGAGTCAAGGATGCAAGCGTCAGTATATATCTGGCGCCATATGACAGGGAGGAGGTCATAACGGTAGGCGTAAAACTTGGATGACGAGATGGAGATCAAGTCTGCTATTCTCTTTTTGGGAAGATCCTGATTGATGTTGACGACACTCTTGTTCGACGTCAAATCATTGCGGATTGTGATCAACGTTTGAGCCTGTCGTGCAAGAAGTCGAAGCATGGCATCTGCTGTGGGATCTGTACCCGCAACGCGATCTGTCGACTTCCCTAAAACTCTCTCAGAAACCCCTTCGGACCCTCCAGGGCCTGAAGGGCCTGCATTTGTCGTTCTGGGCTGAGCGTCTGGTGCCTTAGCGAGCTCTTGAGTAATCTCGAAATACCTGACGAGAATTTCCCCATATGCCGCTGACGCCATGTTCCAGGATAGATATAATTCAACGGGATCTAAATCAGCCTAGTCGAAAGGCAATGCTGTTTCAAGACGCTTATCATGTGTCAGGACTAAAGTGTTGTGATCAACAACGGTGTAAAAGCACGGCTTGAGCCATCGCCGCTTAACCGTGAAATTGGTCGTACTAAGTATCCAATGAGATACAGTAAGGTGTCTTCAACCACAATGTTCGTCAACATGAACTTCTGGGGCATCTTGATTAAATAATTAGCACCGAGCCCAGCGTATATTTTTGTATAGTAAACCAGTTCAGCAATTTCCGCCCATACTCTGTTTATAAGCCACAAACTGAATGATCAAAGCGCTACTCATGATTCAAGTCGTCATGAGTGGATTTCATTATTTCTTTTACAGATTACACACGTATATCTTAGCTTGTCCATACTCCCACGACACCGTCTCGTCTGCCTTCAACAAGATATCCATCTCTTACACGTACACGCTCCACGATGGCGGGAGTCTTACCCTCTTCAGCGGCCGTGATGCCGGCGCCGCATTCCCATTGCCGTCCCTCCACCTTATCGTACACCTTGACAACATCCTCACCAGCAGCACTGACGATTCTCCGGGCGTCAAACATCATGTCTGTGATTGGATTGTCGTATGCATATGCGTCGTAAATAGACCCTGTTCTGAGGTCCCAAATCTGTGGGTACAGTTAGTACCATTGTCCTTGAAGAATACATGAGGGCAACCTACTCTGATGCTTCGATCTACACTTCCCGTCACCAGATGCACATCGTCGAATTGGAGACACGTCACCGCACCTGTATGACCAACAAGACTGCGATGGACCTGGCCGCTTCGAAGATCCCAAAGTCGCACCATGCCGTCTGCGGTGCCACAAGCAAGTGCCGTCTCAAAGACCTGCAATGCACCTACGAAGTCGGCTGAACTGCTCTGAGACCGCCCCGTAGGTCGCCACCCGCTGTCTGTAGTCGTCATACTCGCTGCGGCCGCCCACATAACGTCTAATGTTTGCACGCAACGGCCCTTTTCAAGATCCCAATGGCGAATCGTCTTGTCTGCAGAACCGGACACCATAACATCGCCTCTGAAGTGAAGGGCTGTGATCTCGTCGACATGTGATTCCAATGTGTACAGAGGGCAATCAGCCATGCTACCAGGTGGGGGTTCAAGGTGGTTATCCGTTCCAAAAGCGATAGCATCTTCATCGTCGTCTTTTCCCAAGCCGCCGTGAGGGTCGTAGTGCGCCTTACTGAGATCCCAGAGTCGAATGGTCGCATCCATAGAGCCCGTTGCGAGAATGTTATCCTCAACCTGTAAGGCGCGTACCGAAGCAGTGTGTCCTTCCAAATAACCCATACATCTACCAGCGTTGAGATCCCAAACGCGAACTGTATCGTCCAGCGCAGCAGTAACCATGGTACCAAAGGGCGCGTCAAAATCAATAGCTGTAATTGTGTCCTTGTGTGCTCGGAGCTCGCGAATGGCTGTGCCAGGCTCGAAATGCTCATGCAGAATGGGCATTGACTTCTTACGATGAACCTTTTTGGTTTTCCGGGGCGTGCTACCTGCTTCTGAGGAGGGAATCTTATCGTAAACTGACTGGGACATGAACTCGTGATCGTGGTCATCGGCATCGCCAACCAGATCTTGCTCGTCCTGGGTTCGTGTGTTTCGGGCGATTTCCTCAGCCTCATCAACCAGCGCCTGCGCCTCATCAACTCGGATTTCCATCTCGGAAACTTGTCAAGTCAGTAGAGTCTTGTCACGTATTTGGCACATCACATACTGTCGTGCTCCAGCATAGCTTCATCCTGCTCCAACCCAGCGAGCCTGTCCAGAATAATTCTTCGCATGCCGTGGAGATTGGCGATTTTGTTATCGATTTCTCGAATCTCGTAGCTCGCCATGCTCTTACGAGTACCCAACAGCCCAAACTCATGCATCATGGCAGCCTTCTCTTTTTTTAATTGAGTCAATTTTTTGGGGCTCCCTGGCGTCCCATCCGAATCTTCCAGCATCTTGCGACCGCGGGTGACTCGTCGGTGGAACTTTTTGCCCTCGTCAGTCAGCTCAGGGAAGCTGGCCTGGAAGCCTTGAAACAACGAGTAAGGATTGTCATGCTCGGGAATATTGGCAAGCAGTTCATCGGGCAGGTATGTCAAAGCGCGATGCTGGATTTCGTGCGTTGAAAGCCTGGAGCGCATGAGGTCGGTTGGGGTTGTCCTGGCCATCGCGAACATGCTTCGCTGGACCGTCGGCCGCTTCATTTGTTTGTGCACCTCGGCCATCGCGGTTTGGTAGTGATTAGCCGTGGCTTCGGCATTGGGACCGATCAAATGAGTAGCTGTAGTTGTGACCTTTCGACTGAAAGCCTCGAGTCCGCGCGTCTACCCAAGAAACAAAGCATTGAGGTTAGCTATGTGCGGTCCGCATTACAAGAGACAATGGAACTCGAGTAGGTATCTACACACCGACACAATAGACTGGTCGTCATCTCCGCCTTCGTCGAAGCCATAGTGAGTCTCTTGGTTCGCCATGGCCTAGCTCCTGGCGGAGGTGCAGAAGCTCAAGAGAATCGGAGGGCCTTGGAGCGATTGGATTGAGGTGGTAGGTTGACGCTGAGGCTTCGCACAAGAAAGAATCAAAAGATTTGGTAGCTCACGAGGAGTTTATCATGACGCGCGCCGGGATAACCTTGGCTATTGAGGTGGAGGGCAAAAAAGACCCGAACAGGCTTGGATTTGGGCTTGGGAGGCTTCTGATCCGAGACGCTAATGTGGGCAAGAGCAGGATTGGATGGATGGCATCCCTCTGTAATTGGCTCATGCGACGCTTCTGCCACAGCGCTGGAACTGCTGGAATGATCGCTGGGGGGGCTGCGAGGATAGTGGCGCACAGGTGAAGCTGTGCCCTGTAAGGTGTTTTAATGCCCTCCCGGTGACGTTCAAGGCCGAGCTCGACGTCCTCCCCGATCTTACCCCTCCATGCTCAATTTTATTGTGCCACAGGAAGTGGGAGGAAGGGAAGCGAAATGCCGGCTCTAGTTCCACCCAATGCCCTCCTCCCTTTGGGCTCATGCCAACCATGTCATGGTCTGCAATCTTTTAGTACAGAACTCCAGCTTTTCCGTGCCCGCTTTCTGCTACCTAAGCTACTAAAGTAAGGTATAGGTGGTGATTAACCCTTCGGTACTTCAATATTGACTTTGTACGACTCATTAGGTACACTGTTTAAATCGAACCCAATTCCTGCCTTTTATCAGATCTGGATCCAATCTTTGGATCGTTCAGGTCACATATACACCTCAGAAGCGCATCTCCTCTCGGCGTTCAATTCCTTTCTTTTTCAGTCAGAGCCAGTATGGATACTGTTATCAACATGGCCGATGCCGCACACGCACTGGATCTGGCCCGAATTCGATTCCAACTTATGTATGAGCTGCTCCCGGCTTCCCATATCACCTATTTTGTCATTGAGCACCCGGGCTGACATTGGTAGTCGTCTTGAGGACACAATCACCTTCCATCTGATCGAGAGAGTGCAATTCGCATTGAATGGTGTAAGTGGGATAAGAACGCCTCATGCAAACCCCGGTCCAGCCGAAAGATCCCAGATTGCATAATAACGATAATTAACCATGTCATCATTCTAGACGATCTACGTTCCTGGAGCTGTGGAATTACCCGAAGCGAACCTGAGCTTTCTCGACTGGTATTTTCGCGAGCAGGAGAAGCTACAATCCCTTATCCGACGCTTCGAGTCGCCTGACGAATATCCTTTCTTCCCCGATGCATTGCAAAAACCAATACTCAAGCCTCTCAACTACCCCAAGATCTTGCATGAGAACAACGTCAATGTGAACGACAAGATCAAGAAATTCTATACCGAAAAGTTTCTCCCCGCAGTGTGCCCCGATTTCGGACGCGAGGAGCGGGGCGAGTCTCAAGAAAACTACGGCTCAACCGCAACTTGCGATATTGCTTGTCTACAAGCTCTATCACGACGCATTCACTTCGGCAAGTTTGTCGCAGAGTCCAAGTTCCGGTCGGACGAGGAAAAGTATATTCGGCTTATCAAGGCTGAAGATCGGGAGGGCATCGCCGAATCCATCACTAATGCAGCAGTGGAGAAGAAGGTGCTTGAGCGACTACGACTCAAGGCTCTGACATACGGCAAGGATCCCTCCATCCCCGACGGAACCGAGGGAGCGGCGAAAATCGATGTCGACGCTGTTGTTTCAATGTACAAGGACTTCGTTATCCCATTGACCAAGGAAGTCGAGGTGGAATACTTGATGCAAAGGCTAGAACCAAGTGCCTGAGCTTCATCTCATCTATTGCGCCGCACTGAGATATTCATTAACAGCTTTAACCGCCCCTGGGAACTTGTTCGCCTCGATAAGAATCATGTGCCCATGCGCCTTGACGCCCATTTCTTGGAATGCACGTTTACTGTCTGCCGCCGACTCGTCCTCTTTTGTGTAATTGAAGTTGCCGTGCGCCACCGCGTGTTTTTGTAGCACCTCGTCCTCCATGTGGAAATAATAAATGCCGGCCTCCTCCTTCGCCTTTTTCCGCTTCTGATTTTCAACATCCAACTTGGACTCGAGTTCCTGGTATGTCTTGGACAATATCAAGTAGTGAGTGAAATCGTAGGGTTCCTTGTCCTCCACAGCAGCATCAACCTCGTCGATAAGCATTGAATATAGTGGTGGGGCCAGCTCAGAAGGCATGTTAATCAGACGTTCGGAGAACACAAGTCCCACGTGCTTTCCACTGCTGAGAACGTCGGCAATGGGGGCCAGTGACGAATTACTCCGCGCCTTCTCAATCAGGTATTTGATGATATCGTTCATGGGCTCCTTTTCCCGGTGGACAACCGTGTTGAGAATAGTGAGCATAGCGTAGGCATCCGTGGCCTTTCCGTCAACCTTGATGGTGGAACCAATGGTGGGTTGTGAGAGAACGAGATCGGCGAGGGCAGACATGTTGAAAAGATTCGCATCAACATCGAATAGTTGTCGCAAGAGGGTCTTGGTGCCGTGGAAGTCGACTTCGGGGTCAAAGTTGAACCACTCAAAATCAACGTCAACCATATCAAAGTCCTTTGGTGTAGTCAGTAGGATGCGCATGCAATTTGAAAGCATTTTGCCTACCTCGTCATCAGAACCGTCCTCGTCCATCTTGTCGACATCAGCCGGCGGGACATCCTTGCCCTCCTCGCGCGCTCGCTTCTTACCCATTTTTGAATATTTAAATTTGGGATGTTTTATGTTAGAACGAATGTGAGAAGAGTGAGAAGGTCACTTGGGTTGCTGGCGCAAAAAAAAGTATAAGTTGACAAAAGTTTCACCAATAATGCCGAGCCAAAACATTTTCCAAGCCCCTCATCACTAACAACTTACTGGGGCGCTGATAAGATAAGTGTGGCTAGGCGGTAGTGGGAGCTCACCTCCATGAAGCAATGGATGCCAGTCAGGTGTCATAGGCCTAGGTTAGTAGGTAAGGTATCCATCTAAATAGTAGGTAAGCTCCCCAGCCTAGACGGGAATGGCTGCAACCTGCGGGAAGAGAAACGCCTCGAGCGATGAATGGCAAGAATAGGTTGTATTATAAGGGGCTACCTGATATCTGGGGTGACTTCTGCCCATAGAACTTTTAAGACACAAAAGGGACCTTACTCGTTGAAGACAATAAACCTCGAGGCTGCAGGAAAAGAAGAAGTATAAATCACTATTGTCATGCTATTGATGATCCATTAAAGTGCCCATCAGCTTGGATCCGGGCAGCTCCTCGCTAGCTCAATTTGGTACACATACTCCGTACTCCACCTCCATCTTGCTGTTACCCCCGTCCGTCCCTGCCGACCACCGACTGGACTTAGGTCAAGCGCGCGCTGAACCAACTCAACGTCATTCCTCCAGCCTCTCTCTCCCATCAACAATCAACTAACCGACACAATCGCCAAACTATATCGTTGATATTTCACTTGCGATGGACTACAGCTCCACGATCCATGACGTGGAGGATCCCGCTGGCGATTCGCCATGGGGCAACTCCCCCGTGTCGTCTCCATCGCGAAACAACATTGCTGCCTTCAATCCCGCCTCAGCTGATGCTCCTCCTCCCTTTCGCTACAACACACAATCCTCGAATAGCCTGTCTCAGGACCAGTCTGCATCCCAGTCCGAAGAATTCCAGCGTCCAGGGACTGCGACTACAGCCTCCGGCACTGAAGATGATACTGAGGCTTCAGGAACACTGAACACCTCAGAGGCGCAGTCGCAATCCACAGCCGCTGAACCGCCAGTTGGGGAGGATGGACAATCTCAAGCACATGGCCAGCAACACAACCAGGCTGGTGCACCGGTTTCACAGTCTGGACAGGAACAGCATCCCCCAAAACCCGCTGGGCCTCAGTATCGACTCCAAGCCAAGATTACGGGACTTGAACGCACCGGCAAGAAGGATCCCATCCTCCGATTCGATGTTCACGTACGATATCTGAGTTCCTTTTATACCCTCATGATGGACTGACAAGTCACAGACCAACATTCCCCGCTTTCGAACAACTCAATTCCGAGATGTTCGCCGTCTACACTCCGAGTTTGTTAAACTCGCCGATCATTTGATATCCGCGAATCCAGAGGTGTTCGTCCCCGCGGTCCCGCCGCCCCTGACCTCCGCTGGAGCTGGGACAGACGAGGATGAGCTTCGGGTCAAGGCCCTGATGCAGCGGTGGTTGAACTACGTTTGCGGTAACGAAATCCTGATGCGGGACGACGAGATGGTACTCTTTGTGGAGAGTGACTTTGGTTATAGCCCCATGGTGAAGAAGAAGCAGCCAGCGACAGGCGTCCGCAGAAAGATTTTGAAGCAGTTCGCTCCACCCCCTGATGATACCCCTGAGCTTGCGGATGCACGTCCAACCGTCAAGCTCTTTTATCTTGGTAGCATGGATGCTGGTCACAAGGTTGATAAGCTGGTCAAGGCCAGGAGGGGTAAGCCTCTGACAGACCGCACAAGTCCAGTATACTGAACATCTTTAGGACTTGGCCTTTCCGAAGCCGATTACGGTGCTAAACTCACAAGTATGCATGTCCAGGAACCCCATCCTGGTTTGGCCAATGCATATCGAAAGTTGGGTAAAGTCGTCCAGACCGTTGGCGACTATCATGCTGCCCAAGCGACAGCAGAGGCTACAACTATTGGTGACCCATTCCAATATCACTCACAAGACGCTTTCATTGTCAAAGAGTCCCTTACCAACCGACAGATTCTGATTCGCGAATTCCTACAAGCTCAGGAAGCTACCCGTAGCAAGCTCAATGCGGCTGATCGCCTCAAAGCCAGTTCGAGTGTTCGCCGCGAAAAGGTGGACGAGGCCATCACAGCATTGGACGACGCTCGCCAGCATGAGACCTATTTGTACAATAAGACCAACCGTGTTACCCAAAACTTGGTCCAGGAGCGTCGCAAGTGGTTCTCGAGGACTTCTGCTGATCTCCGCCTGAGCATTAGGGAATATGTACTCCGCGAGATTGAAGCCGAGAGGCGAACTCTGGCCCTGCTGGAGACGGTCCGACCGGATATTCGATCAATTGACGCCTCCGGTGGATTGAGCCGATTGGGTCGTGAGTCGCATCCTACCGTGCGTCGATCGAGCCTCGCAGCCAGTCAAGGTCCCAAGGGTGACTCTTGGAGTGGCGTTCCTCGCCGTTCAGATGCCACGGGTCGCAGCGTGTCAGGCAGTCTCATCAGCAAGGTGTCAGAAGAGGGCGAGAGCGAAGAGAGCACCGAGGCAGCCCAAGGGCGACAGACGGCGGGCCGTACCGGCCTCAAGGGTGTCAGCGAAGAGGATGACGAGGATCGTGTGGATGCTAGGAATGCTGCGAGCCGGCTGGCGGCCAGCACCTTCTAAACTGCAACAGCAACGAGTGCACTATGTGGATGATGAATAAGGGGCTTGCATCAGTTTCCCTCCTCTTTTTGATAGCATTGCTCTGAGCCTGGTGTCACATGTGTAAAACTGATCTTTATCGTTGCGTTTGTGGTCTTCTATTCGTCTGAGGTCCTATGAGTTTATATCAAACGCCGTGGTGTGTATGGAAATGCTGTGTGACAGCAATACTGTACTTTTGATAATGTCATTGCGGTGCCGGTACCTCATGGTCATTTATCACCATCGTTCGTTCCCAAAGTGAAGGCGGTGAATAGAATTTGGTGGGTTGGTTACAAGGAAGACTGCACATCTCCCAGCTCCCAAATGGAGGATGCGACGTGATGACTTGCATATCAAGTTAAAGCTGTGACAGTGACTCATCAGAGCGCGATTCATGATAACAAATGAGGCCGGAGGAGTATGCTTCATCGTTCGCATGAGCTTGTGTCCTCATGTTGAGAGAGTCATTGATAGATAAGATAATTTGAGTCCATTGGATATACTTCGTTTGATGCTGAAACACGGTCTGGAAGAGCCAGACTATAATCTTGACCGAGGCCAAGCTGCAGAAAAACACTTTACGCCATGTAACGGTCGTACAGAACATCTGCTCGAGACTCTGGAGGTGGTATGTAGATTGCATTTCTATGATGATTATGGCGAAACCTGCTGCACACATATGCCGTGTCACCCTGAAAGCATTGGGAGCAATGGCGTATGCTCTCAACCTCAGTCGAAGAGCATATCCCGTCAATCTTGCATGAACAAGACTTCCAGCAATGCCCAAGAATTGAACCAACCGGTCTTGCAGGTTCCAATGGTTGCCGGACAGCACCCATCCCATAGGGCTGTTTCTAAATGAAGGCCTCAAGCGGAGGTTTGAGACTGGCGTCCTATCAAATACTGCCTTGAGACACATGTGCAGCTGGTTGGCTGTGTCCATAACCTTCTTTCTGAGTACATACCCGCATAGTTTGTCTTCTCTTAAAATAGAGTTTGCGTGCTAATATTTGTATTCCGCTCTCTGTCTGCTCTTGAGTGAAGCCAAGCAAGCAAGCATGCACATACTATGTCGTGCTCAAGGAAGAGGCGGTCTGGAAGGGATTACGATTGCCTCCATACGCATGGCACGTTTCATTACACCCTACTCCGTACTTGGCCACTGCCATGGCTTGAACTGTGTGGGAGTGAGTTATTTATCCATTCATGCCTTGGGCTGTAGCCATATGCTCTTTTACGAGAACAGCAGAGAACCTAGTCTCCAGATCGTCCAGGCTGAAGGACGTAGGTACCTACTCTCTGATGTTGACTAAAACGTTAGATCAGTTGTCGGAATCCTCGCATAAAGCCTGAATAATAATAATAATAGGCTATCAATATTGTTGGGCGTTTTTAACCGCGATTGACGGTTATCAGAACTTACTTCCGGCTGGGCCTGTCACATCCAGGGGGTTGGGATGAAGTAGTGGAACCCCAAGCCGCATGGCATCTCGTCATTTCTGCACCTTGTGGCTAACCCTGAGAATAGACGTGCAGTAAGATAGCCACCGTAGGCCGATCAGTTGTGCAACTCTCTTGCTGTCTGTAGTGGCTCGGCTCTCCAACAAAAGGGAGCGTTTCGCCTCGACAGAAAGTCAATGCATCAGGAATTGAGCACGCAGTGTCGGCCGGCACTTAAGCTGTCTGGTTTGAACCAAGCTGAAGCTTGCGGCAGGGATGGAGCGAGCTGCATTCTAGAAAACTTCCCAACATCTGAATGGCCCAAACAACCCTGGGATGACCCAGTCTTGGCTGTCGATGCAAGCTTTAGCCTGGTCTTTGGCGAAAGAAAAGACATGCAGATGTTTTTCGTGTGTTGGCTATTGAAAATTTTCATGTTATGATGAGGCTGCTGGCAACCAGAACATGTATCAGGCGTACCATTGTTGGCTTTTGCCCATATAACACTCCTAAGTCATGGACGTATCCATTGGCAGGAGACAACATAGCAACGCCTGGATATCATCATTCATTCTCACCCCCATCGGAACAGAACAGATCGCCGTGGTGAAGACAACTGAGAATATGGCGGAAGCAGTCCTACCCCATCCCCGCCAAACGGAGGGAGGGAGGGCTGGACCATACATACTATACATATGGGGTCCGGGGGTTGCCCCTCTGATCCCTGCCAACTGTAGATTTACTGTCGACATCGTGTTGCTTCTTCTGTGGTTGATCCTTGGACCTTGGAACCATTGATAAGGCATAACATGGTAAGTGGAGGTGACAAGCGGCTATGTATAACTCTTGATTGATAACAACCTAAGCCTTCAAATCGCTTATCGTGTAATATTCTTCAGTTTATTCAAGCAAGACATTGGTTGTTCCAGCGAGAGACCAACCCCGAGGCACCGTTATGTACAACACAAGATGATTCAAACAGGACCTACCGACTAAGGCAATAAGAGGAAAGAGGACTGAGGACTGAGGACTGAGGAATGGAAGGTTGGTTCCTGGTTAAAGTTCTGCCCTTCCTCCTGGAACTTGGACGGGATGGATATCCCCCGATTGGTGTGATACACGGTCGGCAAGGTTAGTAGGCAAATGCGTAAATACATGCATCATGTACTGAAGGAGATTGCTACAAGTATCAAAAAGGAAAGGCTCAGTTGAGACAAGAGAACCTCTGTGGCCACCTTTGCACCGATCAATGCTGGTACCTTATCTGGTATGCTCTCTTCTCTCATCGGTCCTCTTCAGCTTGACCTACGAGCATTGCAGAACCAAGCATGCCTCCACTGGCCTCGACATTCTCGCAGCAAGCCCATCCTTGGCCACCATCAAATCAACTCTTGAGGCAAATTGACCACTTCTCAAGTTCTCAAATTCACCTCATGTCCCAGAAGTGCTAAACGGGGGATATGACTCGGCCCGTTGTCTAGCCCTGCAGACTGCGGCTTGACATAGCGTATCCATTGCCCGGTGGCTGACGACGGTTGGAAAACCGTTGACGACAGCTCTTCAGAATTGGAACTGTTGATTTGGTGTTCCTTTTGTTCATGTCGATGAGACCGCTATTTGCACCGACACTCAAAGCGTGGTCAGCCTTTCTCACACTGGGTTCCTCTGTTTAAAGTCGATATCAAGTAATGCCTTGTCTTTGACTACAGTCGTTGACGTTTCAGACACGTGCGTCAATGACACTCTGCAACTGTCATGGATGTCTTCCACAATCTCACTCACCGCGATCTCGGGCTGATTAGGGACCACACCACGATGCTGCTTGTGCACAGCTACAGTAGGACAAACGTGGTCCCCGGTACACCTGGCCGTCTTCCGTCACGGAGGCATGCAACAGTATCTACGGCACACGTCCGTCACAATTGATGATCTTGCTTCCTTCTTTAGAGCGGGCACCAGTAGTGGCCAGCATTGCCAAAACCCTCAACGCTCGCGTAAGTCGTGATATGAAGGACTCGTTTTCTTCTGGCAGCACGCCTTGCGGCCCTCCTCTGGCAGCGGCATGGCGTTCTGCTAGCCTGGACACCTTTCACCAAACCACCTACTACAATGTCCCTGTTCACGATTGTCCAGGACCGCCCAGGAAGAAGACGCTGCTATTAGACCCTTGATAGCGCGCCCCGCGAACAAGCACCAGGGCCCTCAGTGACGCCCCATCGGTGCATGCAAGACGCCCGCCTGCTAGGCTCGTCCGCCAAACATGCACCAATTCTGCTTGGTGGTCCGGCCTCGGCCCAGGCACATTGCGTCCGTCCATCTTGCCTCTCTTGAGCATCAGGGGCTGTCGTTCTGTCGATACGCCATTGCCAGTCGTGCTAAGTCCTGCAGCTAGTTTGCGATATGACAACACCTAACGGAAAGCTCCTCGTTTCCCACCGATAGCTTGTTGCTTCCTGACTGGGTCTTCTCCCTCCCAATTCAAACGCCTCTAGACGCCGCTCCACCTTGGCACTGAGCATTTTGATGATGAGCGCACGCCCTTGCTCCTGATTGCTCTCGATTCGGACTCCTCTGACGAATTGCTCCGGAGGTTACTGGCGAGGAGTGTTATCTACTTAAGGTGTGGGAACCCATCTCCTTTGGCTCATCTTCCCTCGATCCAACGATACATAGCCGTGAGCCTTTTTACCTGCCCAAACCGGCTCAAGCATTCGTGCCAAACAGCTCGAGGAATCCAAGTCTTGTATACTTCTATATCTTACACCAATCTAACACCTAGGCACTTGGCACTTGGAGCGCCTCCACGAGCTATCCGAGGCCCTTACCCCCACGCGCTGGCCGTCTCCCACGTTTCCATCTCTCTCCACCAGCCAATCCCCTTTGCTGTATTTGCCCCAAACGGCAACTGATCAAGCCATCGCCCAACCTCAAGTCTCCATTCTCACCAACATCCCACCTTTATCCCACGCTTCAAGCGTTATTGTTGACAGTTATGGCCCCAGTTGCTACGGGAGAGATCGCACCAACGCATCTACCCGGTGGTCCATCGAAGCCATTGAGCATCAGTGCCTCTGTTTTGCATGGTCCCCGCGATCTGCGACTGGTAAGCCAAACCCTGACAAACTCTATGGTTGCTGTCGATTCAGCCCTACCCGAACACTCGGCTGACTTAACGCGTTGCAGGAAACAAGGACCATCGAGGCTCCAGCGGCAGGCGAGCTTCAAATCGCTATCAAGGCGACTGGCATCTGTGGTTCAGATGTCTCCTACTACAAAAAGTTTGCCAATGGCGATCTCTGTGCTTGTCACCCACTGTCACTAGGCCATGAATCGTCCGGGGAAGTTGTTGCTGTTGGCCCTCAAGTGAGTGGCTTCAAGCTGGGCGACCGAGTTGCTCTTGAAGTTGGTGTTGCTTGTGGAAACTGCGGCACTTGCCGTAAAGGTCGTTATAACCTATGCAAAAAACTGCGTTTCAGAAGCAGTGCCAAAACCTACCCTCACTACCAAGGCACATTGCAAGAGAGGATTAACCATCCCGCTGTCTGGTGCCACAAGTAAGCCCAACACGATACCCTTGACAGCCCTGTTTACTGACTCGAATGCAGGTTGCCCGATGACGTCTCGTTCGAGGCCGCCGCTCTCCTCGAGCCGCTGTCCGTAGCTATCCATGCGGTGAACCGTGCCAGGCCGGAGCCGGGTTCCACTGCCCTTGTTATCGGTGCCGGCACCGTTGGCTTGTTGACCGCCGCAATGGCTCGTCAATCAGGCTGCACCTCGGTTACAATCACTGACATCGATGCTGGGCGTGTCGATTATGCTATAAGTCGTGGATTTGCAACTCATGGTTTTGTTACCCCCCTGTCCCGCTTGAACTCATCAAACTATTCTTCTGGGATCTCTACACCAGAGACTGGTATCATTACTCCTGCCAGTACCTTTTCGACAGCAAGCCGCTTCGACGGAGCCAAATCATTAGCTGTGGATATCCTTGCTTCATCAAACCCTGTTGGTACCTTCATACTTGAGGAGGATGAGGATGGTGTGGACGTCACGTTCGAGTGCACTGGAAAGGAGGTGTGTATGCACACGAGCTTATATGCCACCAAAGCCGGCGGCAAAGTAATCATGGTGGGCATGGGAACTCCGGTCCAGACTCTCCCTCTCTCCGTGGCCCACCTCCGTGAGATTGACATCCTGGGCGTATTCCGGTACTCCAACACATATCCCACTGGTATTCGACTTTTGTGTTCGCAAGCCGCGAATCCCTCTGGCTGCAGCCTGCCCTCGTTGGACGACATGGTCACCCACCGTTTCAAGGGCCTCGATCAAGCACAACGTGCGTTTGAGCTAGCAACACGCACTAGCGACGACGAGGGCAAACTCGTCCTGAAGATTGTTATTGAGGCATAAAGTCTTTCTCAAGATTGCCTTTTTACGACTTACGAATGATAGACAAAAATATCCAAAAGCTACATATTCCAGTGGCGTATTTCACGGGGGTGGGGCAAATAGATTCTCAGTTACGAAGATACCAGCTACTTTACTGGTAGCTTGGAGGCAAGGCTGGGTTTGGTTGGAGAGATACCAAATATGATATGAAATGGCTTAATGACCTGGAAGAATGGGTTGGTATGGAGTTCGTCCTAGCAGACATAGTCCACGATATCAACATGAACACTTGACCCCTACCTCAACTAGACCCATGAAGCCGGGATACTCCCAACAGATAATGAGACTCGTAAATATGACATGACTAAGTACCTAGTCTATGATTTAATTCATCTCTAAAACACGATTTGAAGTTGTAATCTACATCTAACACCAAACGCCCGGCTGAATGTTACGAAGTCGTTTCCGTCGTACGTGTCATCGTGCCTGCGTGCTTTCACGCTACATCTTGCAATCTCAGATCAGGATATCGCCAGCTCCACGAATGTTGTAAGCTGCTGGGTCAACGACAAAATCCTGACCGGGGCCAGGAGGAGCACCACGACGGTGCGATGCCTTTGCGTTTTCGACAACGTGGAACTTCTTGCCAACGTCGCGGGCCTGGCCGACGCTCTGGACAACGCCGTTGAGGAGCCTCACCAAGTTAACATCGTTCGCCTCATGGAGCATCTCGCGCTCAAATGCGGCTCTGTCTGAGGGTATGACGAGGTCCAGGCGGCTAACGAGGGCTTGGATCTGGCGGAGCACTGTCGCTGATGGAGTGGTATAGTCGGCGTCCATGCTACTGGAATCGGCTGTGTCACTGCTGATGTATGAGGGAGGAAGACGCTCGAGATAAGTAGTGAGAAGGAGTATTCGGGACTGGAGCATCTTGATCGCGTTTGCCTTTGCTGTGAGGGCAGCAATTGTTTCGTCCTCTTCTGGTGTCAGAACGACCTCATCATCTTGCGCAATCGCCTTGTTGTGGTCTTCCTCATGGCTCTCAACTAGCCGGCGCTTGCCCTTGCCGTTTGACTCGATGGACAGAGAGGGCTTGTCTTCCTTTTGGGGAGCGGCAGAAGCGTTTCCTCCGGAAGCGGCGACGTAGTTCATGCTGATCATCTCTGTTTCGTCCGTCTCAACCGAGTAGGGCAGCTCTCTGAACTTGAGCTTGAGAGCGGGCTCCCCGTCTTCCATCTTCTTGTCCTCCCCATCGTTATCCGCCTTTGGGTCGTCGACTTCATAATTGCTCTCGTAAATAGTGAGCGGAAGTCTGCCGCCGACGGAGTGATCAAGGACCTGTTCTGGATGGAATCCGAGGAGTATGGCCGACTCGTTCCAACCTTCGAGAATCTGATTGTGGATTGGGAGGATAGTCGAAGTTGGACCTGAAGATGGGAGAAGGGTGTACCATCCAACGAGGTCGAGATGTCTATCTTTGTGGACAGTGATCACTAGTACATAATTAGAGGGAAATGGTGATAGCATGGAGGAGTTTACTAACTCTGTTCTAACCGTGCGCCGAATTTCGTGGCATCGAGGAGGTATCCACCTTGTACATTGGGCTCTTGTCGAGTATGAGCTTCAAAGGCATGCTCGACTGTGATTTCGCGGCCATTTTGCTGACCTAGCAGGACGCCAATGATGGGCCCTTGCTGTTGACGAAGAGTGTGTCGTGTGATGTAATCGGAGATGGTGAGGAGGACCAGTGGGTGAAGAACAGCCTGAAGCTCGGAACTCTTCTGGTTAGAGAGAAGAGGGTTGGCGGGGGTCGAGGCAGCCATGATGAGCTGAGGCGAAGACACTGCGGAGCGTGTAAGGTGAAGTGTGTCGTGGAAATTGGAGGCGAAGTTAGTAAGGGGGTTGAGATTAGTGTGTTTGGTATTTGGAAGAAGCTATCATTAGCTTTGGTCAAGGCGGCGTTGGCGTGAAGGATGATGGAGATGAGTTGCTGGTAGAGGGATCATGGGAATAAAGATGCCCCGCATCCATGCTAGGCTGCTAGAGCTCCAGGGCTACCTGAGCTAGGTACCTAGGTAGTCCCTGATGGAGACTTTGACGTGTGGCCTTTTGGAGGCACAAAGCAGACGGGAGTCAGTGATAACAGTATTAGGTCAGCATTCAATTTACGTTCGAAATTCGACATTGGCGGCATGTAACCCTGGATTTTGCCGCCATTTGGGGTGACATGTCATGATCATACATGCGTGCGTTTTATGCTTTGTGCGAATGAACTGATATAATCCTATTATCAGTTTATTTATGGTATATCCATTGTCTATCCCTCCTCGACATTGACGCGACCTCGCTTAGTTGAGCAGATCCATGCCTGTGCCCGTGCCTGTGGCCATTTCTATGAGGTGGTGTTTGATCATCATCCAGGAGTCAAGATCCAATCCATTTGATACATCAGCTGCTTTGTTCAAAACTGGCCATGGTCGCAGGTTACTCGGCACGACATTCACCAGCGGTAAAAAAGTGTCGGTTCTTTGTACGAGAACTCAACAAAAGTCGAATCTAAAGCTTATCAGCTATAAATCTTTGTTAACTCAAAAAGAAGCTTTCAAGCTTGACCACCTCCACCAATTTTCAAGCCGCTGAAGGTAAGATATGCAAAGCAAATGCAAATGCAAATGCATGCATTTCATTTTGGCTCAGACGGGCGATACCACCGGCACGTCTGTTTCCTTATTATTATTATTATTCTTGTGGCTTCATCTTCTTTTCCTCATACACCCGAGTCTCACATTTTCCGCACTCCGCCTTTCTACTTCAATCTCTTCTTTTCCCTCCGTTGATCTGATTTTCAAGGTCCATCCTTTATCCTCTTTTATCTCCATCAACATCGTCGTCCCATTGTCTCATTTCTCCCCCTTCACCTATTTCAGCCCCTCCTCTTCCTTCTCGGCTGTCTCTCTTTCTCACTGGTTGGACCATAACTGGATCTATCCGGCAAATATCAAGTACTCATCTGATCTGAAATAGTCGCACATCGCATCTCTTATCTGCCTCGAATCTCATACTCAATCTCAATCTCTAATTCTCCGATATTCATCGCCCAACCCCATCTTCGTCGCCGCCTCCAGGCTTGACCACCAATCTTTGAATTTGCTTTCCCGCTTCGGGAGTCCACTCCATATTATTTCATCGCTCTCGTCTTTGGACATATCCAAACCATGATCGCCGCCTTTGGTCAAAGTACGGACAAAGTGGTCCGCGTGTCGACGGCCTCGCATCATTTGAACATCACAACGCCTGCCTTTTACCTGCAGCAACCCACGACTCGCACAGCCATGCCATCTCGTAGTGGGAAGCGTCCTCGTTGCGATAGCATCGACAGCGACTCGCCTGCGCCGAGCAAGAAGTACAAGCAAGCGACCTCTTTCACTTCCGATACTTCTTCAACATCGACAACGTCGACTGCTAGCCCTATCGACTTGGATTATTCTTCAATACAAACACCACTCAGCATTGACACTCTCATGCCGGCCTTCAAGAACGTACAATACGACTGTCCCACCTACCGATCAGTATCACCACAGCCACCATCACCCAGATCGCATTGAAGCTCGCCTCATTAAAGGCGCTATGAAAGACACGACCTCGCATTTTGTTTTGATAGCACATTGGATACCACTTTGCATCCCTCGGCATAAGCCGAGGGCACTTTTTCCGGCATCAAGACCAAGAATGATTCCCTTTTTGCCATTTTACGCGGAACACGAAAAAAAAAAAAAAAAAAAAGAAAAACCGAGCATGGACCTCGGCTACCAATACTCGACTTGTCTAATTCTTTTGGCGTTATACACATAGAGCAGAGGATTTAAAGAGTCACGGTAGACTCTGGTACATATTACATAAGGTAGTTAGACGGTTGGAATAGTGGTTTGGGGATATGTTGGGCTCAGAAAGTCTAGTATTAATGGCAGATGTTTATAAGTAGCTCATAAATACGCAGTAGTCCCCCCTATTGTTGTTACAGACAAACGCCAAATCCCTCTCGTAATCGTCATAAATCATTTCAGTGCATCTTTGTCGTTCAATTCATCTCCCACCACATGACATCCTCTTCTTGGCAGTGCATGCCGATCTCGAAATTCCGCTCCATTGTGGTCATGGAATTTTCCATGACCAGAAGCTCCACACGCGCCATGGCTGCTCCATCGCCTGTCTGTTTGGCCGCCATGTACTCGGCCATGAGCTCGGCGTGTCGGCTCTCGTGGTCCTGACGGACACGGCGCCTCCGGGCCGCCGGATCGCACGCTGCGCACGTGTCGTTGAGATGTTGAACTTTGACATTGGGAGTGCATGGACGAGAGTTTGTGGCCAGGCCACATGCTGTGGCATAGTTTATGAATGTGTGGCCGCAAGCCATTGTGGTCTTGATACTTGTGCACATGTCGATTGCAATTGAGTTTAGGAAATGCTCGAGAAGAGGAAATTGCTGATAATTCGGCGCAATTGCGTGTAAGCTGTGAGTCAAAGATGGCGGTCAACAAGTAGTAAGATGAATGTGATTTTTGAGCGTCGTGGACTTGGAGAAGAGAAAACCCTCAAGTTAAAGACATTTATTTACAAATATGTCCATGACAGAAACATCAACTAACTTCCAAGAATTATCTAGGCTATGCCTTCTTTTTGATCCTTTTTGCGATAATAGAGATGGGTCCCCTGTCCAAGTCGTCTTTGGTGGATGTCGCATGATGATCATGACACAAAGGCTTCACCGCCATCCTACGCCTCCCAAGTGCGACTAAGAAGCCCAACAAAGAACAGGCGGCCTGGTGTTGAGAGCGGCCGGTGCACGGTGTGGTACTGAGGTAGCTAATCGGATTACATCCGAGTCAAAATCAGTTGCCTGTTTGAGGAATTGGGACATGACTGTACGCTCGTAATCGCTATTATCCTATTCTAATCTATCTATATATGTATTGTACTATTTGTTTTGCTTTTGTATGAGCGGTCTCGTTTCGCGAGGAGAGTTTTCTTTGCTACTAGCCTCATTAATTTTACAAACCAAACATCTGATGTATCGCCCATCATGACTCTTCCGGCTTTGTCTCCTGTTGAACCTGAAGGTTGCCGGCCTCTGGCGATGACTCGGTCTTGGGCTTGATGCTCTTCCATTCCACGCCAAGCGCGCAAATCAACTGGGTTAGAGTCAATGCCAGACTCACAAAGAATATCCGGGTAATGGCACTGTTGTAGGCGTCCTTCACCAGGGGCATATACTCGGGCGGAACGATCTTGTCCAGTTCTGTAGCCCCTGCATCGACAATTTTCTTGGGCGTCAGGTTGGGGATATCTGATAAGTGTTTCGCAAGAAGCCCGTTAAGTACAGTCTGTCCAACGGAGACGAATATGGCGCCACCGAGTTGCTGCGCGAAGAAGGTGATCGAGATACCGATGGGGATGTCCTCCTTGGAAAGTGTTGCTTGGACAGCAAGGCCGGAAGTCTGCATCCCAAGGCCCAAACCAAAACCAACAAGAAATTGATAGGCAATCCAGTGCGATGAACCCGTATCTGGCTTGAGTGTGGTCAAGAGCCCTTCTCCGATGGCCATGATGCAGGGAGATATCAGCATAGATGGGACATAGTAGCCAATGCGCTGGGTGAAAGCAGCAGAGACAATGCTACCTATGACAAGACTTAGCACTAACGGGATCGTATAAATGCCCGAGTCGACAGGTTTGGCGCCCTTGGTAGCCTGGACTAATAATTTGTAAGCATATGTTATACAAGATGGAGGGAGGGGCTACTTACACCACAGGGGGAGATAGTAAACGACAATCATCATACCACCACCAACAAACAGCATGGTCCATGCACAGGCCAGCATAGTCCTCTGAGTGATGACCTTGGCGGGGACAGTTGCAGTCTCGGGCATCTTGAACTGTATGAGAGCAAAAATGAAGGCTGTAAGAGCGAAGAGAATGAAGAGAAGAATTATTCGCCAGTTGCCCCAGGGGTAAGTCGAGCCACCCCATTGAAGGGCTAGGATGAGGCAGACCATGGATGGCACAAAGAAGAATGTTCCGAGCGGGTCTAATCGGGTGATATGCTTTAGAATAGGAACAGGTTCGTGCTTCTTGGGTGATATATGGAGGAAGAAGAAGAGGAAGACCGAGGCGGCGAATCCCACAGGGAGATTCATATAGAAACACCATCGCCAAGTGGCATGCTGAGTGAAAGCTCCCCCAAGAAGAGGCCCAACAACGGACGAGATGCCAAAAACCAAGCCAAACATGGCTATGAATATGTTAGCCGTTACTCGTTTACCCATGGGGAGGGGGGATTGTATACTTACATTGGAACATTGGCCGCTTATGAAGAGGAACTAAAGGAACAATGGACATCATTGACCCAGTCATGATGCCTGCCGAGCCAATACCAGCAATAGCTCTTCCGATTATAAAAGCAACAGAATTGGGAGCGGCACCACAAATAGCAGAGCCAATCTCGAACAGCAAGATGCAGACAAGGAAGGTCGCCCTCAAAGGGTAAAATCGATAGATGCGACCAAAAATGAGCTGAAAGGCAGCTGTCGTGAGCATGTATGCAGAACCATACCATCCTATGTCGCCTAGACTCTGGAAGTCGTTTGTGATTTGAGGAATGGCAGTTGCAATGATTGTGCGGTCGAGAGCGACGAGAAACATGGCAGCAAAGACGGATAAGATTATAAGCCAGAACTTCAGTGTCTTTGGTTTGTAGTTCTGCCGAGCTTCGTCGTCGAAAGCTGGGCCCTTGGGACTTGACTCATCTTCCTTGGTGTCATTTGCAGACTCTTGCTGACTGCCTTGAAGTGGTTGAGGCTTCTCATCTTGTGGCGATATTTTGTTGTTAGGTTCTAAAGTAATTTGTGGTTCGGCTGATGAGAGCGAGTTGAATGATTTGCGACCTGGAGCATGAGATTCAGTCTTGTCAGGGGGAGACATGGCTGAGGTTGAAGTTGGAGCTATTCAGCTAGAGATACAGGGGCTTATGCGATGTGATATTATACAGCGTATTAGTATTAGTATAACTGTAAATATTGGAAAACACTGGAAGCTGGTGCTGCTGAGCAAGATGAGGCTTGTTGAACTGGACATTTTGCTAGATATATATCTACACTGCAAAAAATCACCGGACGGACTGAAAACCGAGCCATGCAATAAGTCGAAACTAGCGGCAGGACCTGAAAGAGATTTGCATACAGAAGATGCGTGTGCTCGGTCGGTACTCATCCCAATAGAGAAAATAACGAAAATTGACCTGAGAGGAGTGGTTTGACGTAGAATAAGGGCCCCGAAGGTGAAGGGGTCAGTTATAGGTCGGATCCGGAGACCACAAAGCTATACTCGATTGGGAAATCAAAGTCGCGAAGGTGCCAAGAGGTGTCCCCTCCCTCGGGACCGACGGACATAAACTCATCTTGAGCAACACTCAAACTCGACAACTCTCGGCCATTTTCTTGTCTACTACCCGAAGAGAGTCTCTCAATGGTACCTCTTCTTTTCTTCATTTTGCCCTTGGATTACACGTCTTGACCCGCCATTGATTGTATCTGATCCGCTCAACCTTACCTCAACAACCGGGGCCAATCAGTTCAATCCTACATGCGATATCAAACAGTCTCTCATAAAAGAGCACGGCCGCCAAGCATAAATCAAGCTCCCGTTCCCGTAATCTCGGGCCCGAAGATCGCAAGCACGCCATAATTATCCATCCAGCGCACCGCAGCGTCTGTTACCTCTTCAGCAGATCTGTCCGGTCACTGGCCACAAGCAGATGGATGGATGCATTTGCAGGTCCCCGACTCTGATCCCTACCCACAAGCTACCTTACAGTAGCCAAGTATCTTGCTGTAGGGCTGAGAATTCCGACAGTCCAGCACCTACAGCTGAAGGAGACTTGCAGCTCAGCGAACCCATGAGAGTCTCTTAAATCTGAACAAAAACGCCTCTTTCTGGGGTCTGCCCCCGCTCTTCGTTCGCCGCCACGTCAATACCCAATAACTTGTGGCTGTTATTGTGTCTTATTTTCTCAGCACACACTCGCCCGGGCCCGACACCTCCTTTGCCGTCGCCTGTGCCCCTTGCCCGGTCCCGTGCAGATCCGGGATAGGATACCCACTCCGTCGGGGTCAAATCATCCGGCGATTCGGTCCTCTGACAGTCACTGACTGGCCATGCCCTATCCAGATGGCATTCCCGGCATCCCCGGATCGGCCCCGCAGCAGCAACAGCAGTCTCAAGTACAGCAACCTCAGGATCCTTCCGCCATCAAATTAACTCGAGGGACCAGCTGTGTGCTTTGTCAACAACGTAAGGTCCGCTGTGACAAGAACAAGCCGTGTGCCAACTGTGTAAAGGCCAAAGTTGAATGTCGTGTTATTCCACCCCAGCCTCCTCGCCGCCGGAAGAAGCGTCTCCAGGAGAAGGACTTGATCGATCGGCTAAAAAAGTACGAAACTCTTCTAGCGGAGCATGGTGTCAAAGTTGATGCCATCGGACATGAATTAAGACCTGATGGTCCCCCTGGTGAAGATGTTGAAGAACTTGAGAACGATTTTGAAGGTCTCAAGACAACCCCTGAAGCTAGTTCATCCCCTGCACCATCTAATTCAGAGCAACGGTATGCATCCTGCAGACAAGCCTGTCAACGAACCTCGAAGTACTTCTGCTCACATGGTTATAGGACTGGCGGCGGGGCGTGGTTTTCTTATCACAAAGAGGTAGGTTGAGTTCTCCTTTCGTCCACCACATTCGTCTAATATTCAACATAGTTTCGAGCCAGTGAACACATGTTGCAAGATTCCTCTGATGATGAACCTGAAGTGGGCTCAAGTATACATCGTGCCTTTGATCGAATGTTTGACACTGATGGGTTTCCTTTCATCATTGAAGCTGCCCCAGTCCCTATCGCGAATCTTCATCCTTCCACGATACACATCTTTCAGCTCTGGCAAATATATATCGACAACATCAACCCCCTGCTCAAGATAACACATGTTCCTACAGTTCAAGCACAGATCATAGAGGCGAGCTCTGATCTCAAAAATGCACCAAAGAACATTGAGGCTCTCATGTTCTCCATGTACCTCATGGCAATCACATCGCTTGAAGATGCAGACGTCTACAAACGATTCAACGAGACCAAAAAAGAGCTCCTAGCAAGATACCACACTGGCACACAGCATGCGCTGACAAAAGCCGGGTTTATGAGGGTCAATGATCCTATTCTCTTGCAGGCGTATATTCTTTACCTGGTAAGTTTAACCCTGAAATTTATTGTGAATGCTGTGGGTTGACTTTGACTTAGTTTGCTGTTCGATGGTTCGTTGACCCTCGTCAAGTATTCTGCCTCATCGGTTTAGCTGTCCGCATTGCCCAACGGATGGGACTCCACCGAGATCCAGCGCAGTTTGGGCTACCGCCATTCGAGGTTGAGCAGCGTCGTCGACTGTGGTGGACCCTTGTGGGATACGATCGACGGCTAGGAGAGATGGCAGGATCAACAGTCACTGCTCTCTCGACCGGCGGCGACTGCAAGATTCCCATGAACGTCAACGACTCGGATTTACATGTTGACGGTAAAGAGTTACCCACACCACACTCTGGACCAACCGAGATGCTCTTTTCTCTTACGAGAGTCGAGCTCGCTATGGCGGTTTCAAGCGATAGTAATCGCGACAGCTACAAAATGAACAACACAGATAAGAGCCCTGCCGGGACACCTGCTTCCAAGAATCAAGCTACCATCCGCCTTGCTGGTCAAGACGGCCCTGCCTATACGCTCGACGGGTTCTGTGCACACATAGAAGGCACTTACCTGAGCCAATGCGACCCTAAGATCCCCCTGCACTTCTTTACCCTTACCATGACTCGTCAAGCTATGTGCAAGATGAGGATCATTAGCTTCCTTGTCCGAATGCATAGTAATGATGACAACCTGCCTCTTAAAGACGTTGAGCGCGACAGCCTCTTCCTGCAAGCCACGCAAATGATTGAATACGACAATGTCGTCCAGTCATCTGAGTCCCTCCGGCCCTTCAAATGGTACTCTATGCACCACTTCCCCTTTCCCGCTTACATGTTTCTTGTCCAGGAGTTACGCCACCGCGTCTCTGGCCCAATGGTAGAGCGAGCGTGGGATGCCATCGAAAAGAATCATGACCTCCGTGGCCTTCTAAACAACTACCACAACCCTATGCATATGGCATTCGGTGGCCATTTCATCAAAGCCTGGGATGCGCATGAAGCTGCCTTGATAGCTGCTGGTAGACAGGTTCACAGACCAGCCTTCTTGGGACCTTTGCGTGAGCGTGTAGCAGCTCGCCGGCGAGCAAAGCAAGCCAATCGACCTGTTCCAAATCCTCCCCAGCCTCCAATCGGCGTCCCGCATTCTCAGGTCACGACGCCCTCTTCCACTGGGTTTGCCCCCTCCGTTGGCCACATGACACCTGGAACTGTGCACCATGGCCAACGGGCAAACTCGGGCTCCGTTGCCTCTAGTGACGAGCCTGGTGAGATGGACTGGACTTTTATGATGTCTGGTTACAATGACACTTCGAGTTTTACCCCCATGGGCGGATTTGGCAGCTTCAGCGGTGGCTTTGGTGGAGGTATGCCTGGCATGCCACCTGGAATGGGAGGGATGGGGCACCCTCCGACTGGTAATCCTCCAGGTGGTCGTATGTTTGGTGGGAATTAGAACACTATGAGCAGTGATGCGATACGATATACGAGCGCCATTTGTTATTTTGTTTGTTTGTTCGCTTTGCTCCTTCCAAGTGGAATACTTTGTCTTGGATGTTTGTTTGCGTGATAGTATTTGAATATGATACAGTATACCGGTATCTAATATTCTATTTCTATTTCTTTCTTATTCTTTCTTTTCCTTGATAACTGCCTCACATACAGCTCACCGTCCTAGTTCAAACTAGAATATACGAATGGCCACAGAGGTACCATAATCACAAGAACAGTTTGTTCATGCTGGCATCTGTATCAGATTTAAGACGCCCTCACATCAAATTCTCCCCGATCCTTGGAGAATGCAGTGTCCTATTCAAGAATCATAAGCTAAATAACATACTGAGCATTGCTGAGGACTACAGATCAGAAGCGCCTCCAACCTATTCAAACGGTGGCTTTTACTCATAGAAGCCCGCTAATATTCTATTTCCAGTTTAGATGTTGCGTCAAGTTCAGCCTCAAATATCACCGCAGAAGAGTGGAGGCGTTGCCTGTCCCATCTTCACCTCAAAGTCAAGCCGATAGCTGTGCTAAACTATATATGGAGCAGAGCTGAGGATATGATGCAGCCGTTTCCCAATTAGACAACCGGCATAAGCCACGGCAGAACAATTAGCTTATATGGCGGGCCACTGTTTGCTTTGTGTTGCATTTCTGCGACTCTCGAGCAGCATGCGAGGTAACCCGACATCCATGCCATCCCAGTCACCGAGGCCAGATAGGTGGGTTAGCAGTTGGAGTATGTATTGAATTGTCACACATTCCAAGTGGGGACAACAGCATTATGCACGCTGACAGTTTTGAGTCAGTCTCTGTCGGATGTCCGTTCGCATGGGAGAAACTTTGCAGGATGGCCATTTTGCTTCAGATTTCTTCAGTGCCCTATGAAAGTGGCTTCTGCGCCCAGCAATCAATCCAGTCGAGTTGTGCGTGAATGCGAGTGTTGTTGAAGGTTTCGAATACGCTGTGCCCAAGCTCATATGCCTCTTCTTCCGTGACTCCCATGATGTCCGGACGGCCGAGCATTGCCGTGACCCATTCCTCGAGAATATTTTGGGTGAAAATTCCCATCTCTCGCATTTTTGCTTCCTGGTGCCACCGGCCAACGGGTGTGTATGAATGGTGTTCATTGACATTGATGAATCCAACGTCACGCAGCGCTTCAACGATCTGGAATGGAAAGCGTAGATTCCAACCATATATCGTGGTAAAGGGACCCTCGACAAGGCGGTAGAACTTGTTCATGGGATGATCATCTCCGGCAGTACCGTCAACCGAGAAAACAAAGGGAACGATTTCATGGATTTCAATCCAAGCACCTGGTTTTAGCTTTCTAGCAGTGTTGAATGAGCTGGGGCTCGACGAGTTGGTTCTGACACAACTTACTCAAAGGCTCTTTCCAATAGCTGTCTCGGTTTTCGCAAGGTCTGTAACAAGGCTCTGACATGAATTAAATCTGCGTCGTCATATATTCTTGTCCATGGACGATTCTCATCCTCGAGATCTTCTACTCGAAATTCAACGTTTGGCGGTGTCCAATGCGGTTGGATGGGTGAAAGATCACATCCTATAACTCGTGCGCTGGGAAAGTTTTCTGCGACTAAGGCAGGCTCATTGTCAGCCAGAGAGTGTTGCAACTGAGACAGAAAAACTGACCGTCTTGCGCCCACATGCCTACACCTGTACCAAGATCAACAATCTTTTGCGGGCTGTCCCCGATGGGGGCTAGAAATAGCTTTCCGTCGAGGAGATAATCCAGGTACAGCTTATGCTTTAGGCCCTCACGAACCTGCTCGGCATCGTCGTTTGGTAGGCCATAACGGCCACAGAGAAAGCCTTGATATCGCCTAACAGATTAGAATTCATCGACGGGGCGTGACAATGATCAGCAACAAACCTTCCATGTTCGTAAGAGTAAAGCTCCCTGGTATTAACTGAAGTAAATTCGGAGGTTGCTATTGAATCTCCATAGTCTGACGTTGGGTCCTCTTCGGGGTCTCTATGGTCCATCGCTATGGAACCTGTGCTTCAAGTCCCCCTTGAAGGATCGTACTCGAGAAGAGATAAGTGAAGTGGGAAGGAAATAATATTTGATGTGAATACATGAGCACTCCGCAGAAAAGCAGCAGACAAGTACCGTAGCAGCAAGCTAAAAGAAGGGCAGAATGACAGGACAGGCATTGGTGGGTCAAGCATACATATGCCGGTGACAGATACCCAGACCTTGTCCCGATGGTAGGGTACGTATGTCGCAGGGGAAGCCTGTTTAAAGGCAGGGAAGCTAACACTGGGAGTATGATATGTGACAGGAACAGTCAAGAGAAGCAAGCATGCGAATATACCAGGTATCGACCAAACCAGCCTGCAAGGTATGATAGGGCCTCGTTGAACGAAAAGTTGCACAGAGTGAGTGACAAGAGCGACAAGACCCAGCAACCCGGGCTGGGTGGAGGGGACTAACCGAGCGAATGGCCCCAGCTAGCCAATACAATGGGAGAACAGCCAAGGAGGATTTCCAGAAGAACGGAAGGGAGGGGTCGGCGGCGCAGGGAGAGACCCAGAATCCCAGGCGGCCGGTAAGTTGGCAGCAGACAAGACAGACGGTCGGTGCGGGATAAGGCTCTTGAGTTAAGCGGTATGGCCCCGAGCCGTCGGGACAAACCGAAACTCTTTTGAGAAGAGTTCACACTGATCGGCGGCCGTAATGCGACCCAGTTGTGACGTGGTCGAACGAGCGAGCGAGCGAACGAGTCCAGTGTACTAATAAGGCAGCTAATAAAGCTGAGACGACGGATACAAAATGGCAACTGTTCTTGATTGTGATAGAGGAACGCCAACAAGAGAAGTGCTGTGACTAAGGATAGAGGGTTTCGTGTAAAGGCTTGGAGGAATTCAAGTCGTGACGATCGCGTCCCGTCAGCTTCAGTTGCTGGATGTTTCTGTTTGACGAATATATGAGTTGTACCTTGTTGGTTTTCAAGCTTGTGTGGGAATGCGGCCGGTCTAATACAAAGATAGATCATGCCACTCTCTCGACCATTCCGTTTCTGAGAGCCAATAATTCACGCAGTTGGAGCAGAAATGCGAGGCAGAGGAAAGGCGAGGCCTTTCAGTCACCAGTTCTGGTCCGAGGAGGTGGTGCTGTGCTATGCCAACCAAAGGCAAGGTTAGTATCGTAGAGTAACGGTAACAGTAACGTATCCTGCCTGCATGCATAGGTGCAATCATTGCAATGCCATCCCATCCAATCCCGCAGTGGGCCGAAGGAACCTAGTAATAGTCTAAGGACCAGTCTCCATTTGTTTCCTGCCCACCGTCACTTCGGAGCGGAGGATGTTGGGGGTCGTCCACTCCTCTCCGTCACGGCAAAGGAAAGCTCCGTGAATGCATTGCATGCTTGCGTAGCAATACAAAAAACTGCCGTATTTGACCAAATCATTGAACTGTTTCTGTTGAGTAACGCGGAAAAGGAAATGCCCACTTCCGCTGAAACCATGGTCAAGGATTAGTTGCTCGGTATACAATAAGTTAGGGTTTATTAGCCAAGTGCTGCATGCCTTGTACTGAATAGAGGCCAAAGGTACATCGGGAATCTTTGTCGAGATTATGACAAATGTATGTCCCGACAGCCTTCGGTCCAAAAGGCAGCGGCTGTTCCAAAGTGTATGGAAGAGTTGAGTGCTGTGCCGTATGAAGGGGGAAGAAACCAGCAAAGAGCTTGGCTTCGGATAAGTCATCAAGATATCCGAACTGACTTGACCAGGGGGTACCCGATCATATTTCTGTGTCACACAAGTTTAAATATATTGAGAAATCTCAAAGTATGAAAGGCGAATCGAAGATGAGTGACTTGAGAGACAATGAAGCGATATCAACCACCGTATACCTAAGTTATTACTACTTTGTACATACTACCAGTAGTGTCTTATGAACAGCCAGCCGGCCTATCAAGGATAAAGGTATGGATAACATAAAAGGCATGGCAGAAAACTTGAGCTTTTCATGCATAGGTACATTTGTATTCATGCCCAAGCCAAGGTTCGTGATACAGAAACTGACTGAACAACACGAGCTCAGCTCAAAAAATACAGTCAAATCATTTCTTTCTCGATGATTTATTCATCTTCTATTCTACCTTACCTAGGTAGGTAGTAACCAATATGCAAATCTTGAGTTAGGTACCTAGGTACCTAAGGTAGGCCTCGGAGGACCTTGTCTTCTATAAGTGGAAGGAGGGGTAAGGTAGTCTGTGCAAGTCACTTCCATTCCGCTACAGTACCTAGGTACCTACGCTTGGCCAATTTACGCGGTCAGTTCAGGGAAAGCGCGTCATTCAAACCGCCCAAGCCAAGCCAAGCCAAGCCAAGTCGCGTCGCCAAAAACACGTCGGACCAAATTGATTTTCAACGTCTGAGCAACACAACCAAGAGCCACTGTATCCGTAGCACGACGCACTCCCATATTGATCAGCAAGCATAGGTAACGAACGATAACGCCGTCTGTACTTCTACGCTTCGAACTTCTTCATTTCTCTTTCCGATAATTAATCACCTATTTATTTATTTATTTTATTTTATTTTGAAGGCTCTCATCGTATCGCCGTTTATTGCCCTTCTCGCCTTTTCCTCGTCTACTTTACGCGATCGTCGCGTCCCGAGCCACCCCCCTTGACGATACAAGACCGATTGCCGTTATACAACTCTCCTCAGCCTCATGAAACTTGTGGCATATAGACTCAGCGATCGAACCGCTTCCTCACCATCGTCGACATGTATCTCCCACGGCAGTTGATCTCCAAACTATACGTCCACCTTCAGCAAACAAGACACCCGCTCTCCCCACCTGTACTTATTCTCGTCGCTCTCGAACCCGATGCTCTTTGTGCTTGCAGGATCCTAACCCGGCTACTGAAACATGACTATATTCCCCACAAAATACAGCCTGTTGCTGGCTATACAGATCTTGAGAAGGCTGGTCGAGAATTGGTCGTGCCCATGATGGAGTCTCAAGGAGGGAGTGGTGGTGTCGTCGTATGCCTTGGTGTTGGGGGTATGGTTGATCTGGGGCCGCTCCTTGGCCTTGAGCCTGAAGGTGACGATCAGCCTTACAGTGGTGTAGAGGTCTGGGTTATGGACGCTCATCGACCGTGGAACCTTGGAAACATTTTTGGCGGGTTTCCCCTCGACCCCGAAACGGGGGTCTCATCGTCTTATCAGTCTAGGTGTCCTACTGGTGTCAATGGTGGTATGATTGAATCAGCATTTAAACCTGGTAAGGGTGGTATTATTGTCTTTGATGACGGCGATATTGTTGACGATATGCAAACTGAGCGCAATGCATATCTCGAATTGATGGAGATGCCCGAAATCGACGACGATGGTGGGGACTTGGGAGACACCGACGATGAGGATAATGAAGAAGATCCAAACGATTTCATCCCAGAGCCTGCTCGTGCAGGCCAGAAGCGAAAAAGCTGGTCAGATGCAGAGGACGAAAGTGACGATGATAGGCCCCACCAGCGGCGAAGGAGTAACTCAGTATGACGACTTGAACTGGTTTTATGATTGGACTTGCTGACATTTCTGTGCAGTCTAGCTCTATCGCTGAATCACCTCGGCGCCCACAGCAAAGAGGGCTCATATCAATGCGACAGCCCGATCTTGGGCTATCAAGCGATGCTATAGAACCTCCCTCTGGAGCACAGCTACCCGCAGGGCCGTCACTTCGCGCACAAAGGAGACAGCTCCTACGGTTACGACAAAAGCGCGAGGCCATTCTTCACCAATATTACAAAGTTGGATCTTCTTTCTCGGAACCGTTATCATCGATGATGTATTCGCTTGCTTCGGATCTTGGTAGAGCAGACAATGACCTTCTATGGCTATCTATCGTTGGAGTCACATCTATGGAACTCTATGGCCGTTCATCGGCAGGCATTGCTGCGCCTGTCAGACAGAGCGACAAGAGTCGCCCAACAGGTTGGTTGGGCGCTCGAGGTGCTAGAATACGCCAAGAATTCCGCGATGAAGTCAGGCGGTTGAACCCCCCGGAACTTGCGAATGGACGTGTTGCTGCGGAAAATACAGGCGTGATTCCTACTACAGCGAGGAACCCTGAAGATACGGGAATTCGACTGTCCCCTGAGCCCAGGTTTTTGTTGATCAGGCACTGGAGCCTCTACGACAGTATGCTGCACTCGCCATATCTCTTTTCTCGCCTCAAGACTTGGAGCGAAGCGGGAATCAAGCGACTTCACAAGTTACTTGCAAAGATGGGGGTCAGCTTGGCACAGTGCAAGCAGAGCTATACTCACATGGACATGATGCTGAAACGTGAGTTGAGGGCAAAGCTATTGAAATACGGCTCACTTTACAACCTTGACGAGATGGTACCATCCGTCGATACGGATGGTAAAGACCGTGCTGGTGCCAAGGATGGATGGGGGTTCGTCCGAAGTTGGGGATGGCGAGCGACGCTGAGTGCCCAGGATGTGGGAGTCGTTATTGGTGCGCTGCTAGAAGTTGGAAAACACGTTCAGAATCCAGACCCGGCTCCCATTGCAAGTCAAGCAGGTCGAGAAGTGGAGGAGGAGGCCGAGTTTGCAGCTCAGGGTGAGGAATGGATCGAGCGGTTCTGGGAGGCATATGACGCGCTTGAAAAGTAAGTTCAATCCGTTGAATACCTGTTCTCCTCATTGACTTGGACAAATAGCATCGACGCGCTGAAAGCCGGTCTTCCTACTGCTCAATTCCTCCACCGTGCCATCTACCGCACAGGAACATCTCTTATCAACAAGAAGCAGATCAAGCATCTTCGCGCATTCCGCATGTGTGTGGTCAAGGAGGGTCCTGACGTTTCACTGTTCACCCATCCCGCAGCGTTGACCAAATTATCACTCTGGATAGGCGAAGCCCTTGCTGAACAAGAGAGGGAAACGCATGGCAAGCTATCACATGGCGGTCGCGGTACACCCCTTGTCGTTGCAAGCCTGAACGAGAAAAGAGGTGTATATGTCGTCGTAGGCACTGGCGGCGGTGGCGGTCCAGATACCACACTGCTTGACAGAGAAGCCGCCAAGAAACGGAAAGCCGAGAGAGAAGAAAAGCTCAAGAAGAAAGAAGCGTCACGTCTAGCGAAGCAGAAGATACGAGAGGATAAGCGTGCAGCCCGTCGAGACGCAGGTGATGATGACGAACTGGAAACGGAATCAGAGGACTCAGATAGCTCAGACTCTGACGCGTCAGATGACGAGGATGTCGAGCATGAGAAAGGCTACGGCCTCAACAAGTTTGGCATTGCGTTCCAAGAGGTGGTGGCAGAGACCAACACGCGGGTTCGAATTGACAGTTTTGAGCATTGCGTGGTAGAGGTGAAGAAGGAGGATCTTGGTGGCTTTCTCGAGAGCTTGAGCATGAAGGTTGTTGTTGGCTGAAGAACAGAACAGCATGGCCTACCTAGTTTGGTGGTTGCCAAGTATCTGATGATTGTATACGTGGGAGTCGTCCTGGTAGATGCAAGCGGACTGGATGATGAAAGTGGTTTTTGAATTGCATATCTTCCAAGCTGGCAGAGGGATAGGAGTCAGGAGGCATCATGATTTGGGACAGGTAGCATGCATGGGTGGAACTACGGTTACGATACCTCTGAGAAAAACTTTTCTTGGGAGTAAATTGAATACTGAGCACTTGAAATATGTCTTTGCATACTATAATTGAATGTTGTGACGGAGGTGGTCCAGTGATGTCAGTTGATATGTGAGGCCTCTGGAGGCTTCATCTCGCAGGGGATGTATGTCATCCTGAGCTTTTCCTTGGAAGCTAGCTTAGTGACTAGGTAGATAAGGTGAAGCAGTGTTTATTTAGTCGAGGTGGGCGCAGCAAAAGCTTATTGACGATAGAGTGGTTTGGTGCCGACTTGGCGCAGATTCTTTCCCCTGTGAGCTATGACATGAGCGCTAATTGAATATTATGGAAATTACAACTGTTTGGTCATACGTAGTCCGTCTTATGTACTAAGGTATGTAATCGGGAATACTTTGGCCTCAATTAGTCCGTGGCTAAAGATAGACCATCTTGTTCAAAAGGTCACGAGCACTATCAGAATTCCGAGCAAACCACTGGCCCTGCCGTTCTAGAACCAAGACAGTCATATTACAGTCTGGGTGACTCGATCGGAGGCTTTGTATCCTCGGGCTCTGTACTAGGGGTCAAAAATCGAACTTGATCACGGCAAAAGAATCTATGCGGATCAGAGTGATAGCCCAGAACAGGTTAGGTATGATAGCACAGCCACAATCGTGCTGGGTAGGTTGTTGGTTACATGCGTGGATAACCTGGTCGCCACGCTTCGAGAAATCGAAAAAGACACAGCCTCTTTGATTTTTCTGGTTGATGGTTGCTGGGACTACACATGATGGCTCAAAGAGGCAGCTGGTCTTGTAGACAAGGTCCCATGAGGACAGGTATTAGTGTCAGTGTTGCGATGTGATGCTGTGATCGCTCAGTCTATTGCATACCTGGGCAAAGCAAGGTGTTCTGGAGATCCCGTATCTTCGCATTTATGGACTGTTTCGGATTCGTCATTGGAAGCGGAAGAAAAACCAGGTTTCCAATGGGTCGACATACCTACACTCGGAGCGCGCTTTGGCTTACCAATTGGATGGATGGCATCACGGACCCGGCCACTTGGAGTACAGCGGGGTTCTGCTATTCAGAAACCCCGCCCCCACTAAATCGTTCCTCTACACTGCACTGAGACCCCTATGATGCCCTGAAGGGTAGGCTGGGCGGCGACTTTATTCCAGCGGAGTTGTTGCCATGTAGGATCGCCTCCCTCTAACCCCGCCGTCGGACTGGGCTGTCTCCCGCCTCACCCTCATCATATTCCCTTCCTTCCTTCCTTCCTTCCTTGCCTTGCTTGCTTGCTTGCTTGGCTGGCCTTACACCTTGCATCAGTACTATCTAGCGGCCTCCACTTCTTACCCACGACTTAGGAGGTAGTTATTCCATCTCCATCACTCTCCTCTTATTGCTCTGCTTGAACCGATTTTTACCTGAGCCTCTACTACGTACGTCTCTTGTGTACCTCCACGACTGCGACTCGTCTCCCCTCGCCTATTGCTGTCGCACGACCCTGAGAGCTTAATAGCATTCCCCTCACTAAGCGCTTCGCTTCTCTCCAGCCCCAACGTAACCTACAGCCTACTTATTCCACCCGCAATCCTCCCGCTATCGACATCAACATCGATATCATCATCTACCACGTTTCTTACCGATAAACGATTTCCAGAAGAAGCCGACCTTATCCTCATCCTCACTACGGCGCCTTGCTTCGAGAGCTCCTCATTTCCTCCGAGCGGAAAGATAGCCCCAGACGTCCAAGTCTTTGATCAACCGTCGCGCAATTCGCGCTCTCTATACCCCCCGCTGATAACATCGTCAAGTCCGAGGCGTCATGGGTAAATCGTAAGTTTATCTCCAACATATTCCTGCTGTCCTTGGCAATCACTTTACCGCATCATTCGCCCTGTCGCCTCCATGTCTCGGTGTCTTTTGCGTCACTCGGCGCCAGGAATCACATCGAGTTCGCAAGCGCATTTGTCAACCTCGGATCCCCGCGGAAGCTAGGGACCGACGTCATTGTACTTAGTGATCGACCACATCACAACGATACTAACCTCGCTGTGCCTATGTAGACAGTCAAAGCTTTCCCAAGATCAGCTCGTCGAGTTGCAGAAGTCGACTCATTTCGACAAGAAGGAGCTTCAGCAATGGTACAAGGGTAAGTCTCCGACACTGACGCGGACGCTCACTCGATCTATATGAGGAGCCTGCACCGCTTCGTAAGACTGGAATTGTGTCTAACATCCGAGCTAGGTTTCCTCAAGGACTGCCCCTCAGGTACACTCACCAAGGAGGAGTTTCAGAAAATCTACAGACAATTCTTCCCCTTCGGAGATCCGAGCTCGTTCGCCGATTATGTATTCAACGTCTTCGACAGCGACAAGTCCGGAACTATTGATTTTAAAGAATTCATCTGCGCGCTAAGTGTTACTAGCCGAGGCAAGATGGAGGACAAGCTGGATTGGGCCTTCCAGCTGTACGATATTGATGGCGATGGCAAGATCAGTTATGACGAGATGCTCAAGATTGTCGAAGCTATCTACAAGATGGTGAGTGCTGTCTTCGCGCCCAGATTCGTAGCATCATGTTCCTATGGGACTCTGGGAATTCGAGTGGAAGGATGAACCCCTACTAAACATCAATAGGTCGGTTCTATGGTTAAATTACCCGAGGACGAAGATACCCCTGAAAAACGAGTGAGGAAGATCTTCCGCATGATGGACAAGGACGAGAATGGAAGTCTAGATATGGAGGAGTTCAAGGAGGGTAGCAAACGGGACGAGACCATCGTCTCAGCGCTATCTCTTTACGACGGCTTGGTGTAGGGGTAACGAGATCCCGCCAGCAACGACATGAACGGAATACGAGCCAGGAGCAAAGGGAAGGAAATGGAAATCAAAGAAAAACACCTACAAGTGAAAAGAAGGATCCATGGGTGCCATACTGGCCAGGAGTGTGAGGAGCTTTTATCTTTTTGCTTTCACTGTTTGTCTCTGACCCAAGCGCACGGCCTCTTGCTTTACAAGGACGCGACTTGAGGGATCTTTGACTGCGGAATAAATCGCCTTGCTGCTTTTATACCAGGCTCGGTGTTTTCATTGATGGTGAATGTCTCGTTTTGTTTGCGATTATGAGAGTGCTTTGAGATTTTGACGGCTTAGACGCCACAGCGAAGCTCTTTCTTTGCATGGGTCCATACGGTCCTATGCTAAGACTTTGAGTCTATTGGTTACCTAGTAGTTTATCACGTTTGGTTGGACCCGGACGTTGTCTGGGATGTGCGGGCTTGATTTCCGTCGTGAGCTTCCGGCATATTGATATATTTCGTCTCTTGACGGATCGATTACAGCCTAACATGTGGTAGTCATGACTGTTTGTTTTCTGGGTAGCTTGATTGCTTTATATCATGCCATAGGATTCAGGGACATGTCTAGGTGATTCTTTTCCAAGTTCCTGATATGTGTACCTACCTAAGTACCTACTTACCACCTTCATTAGTACCTTACCTACTACTATTTGACGTAAAGCGGGATCCACTTATACTAAAATCTCCGTACTCGGCTACATCAATCGCTTTCACACTATCTCGGTATCTGCCTCCAATACTAGACCAACCCTTTGCAACGAAATGCTCTATTCAACACAACGCAAAACTCCTGCCACGCTTTATCACAATACATAGTATCTCATAATGGACTTTTTAAATAGTCTCTTGGCAAATCTTGAGCCAGAAGTCGAAGACGCAGAAGAAGGTCGGCTTACAAGATCCTTCCACTCATGCACGTCTCACTAAAAATGCACAGAAACCTTTGTGCTATATTCACAGCCTATCCCTTCCATGAATCTTGGCTTCATCGACTCCCGTGCCGCTTCCGTCGATGTTTCTGTTGCTGATCGGGACTACACTATTCATCAATCTCCTACTGTTCTGTCATCATCACGCGCAGGTGGAACAACGGGAGCTGGTAGATTTTTCCCTCTCATACTCACTCCTCAAGAGGAATGGCTGACTTGAGATACAGTCTTATGGAAGATAGCTCCCAGCTTCGCCTCGTGGCTCTCTTCCCCGTCAAATCCCATTCTCGCCAATACCGTCCATTCAAACGCATCCGTACTTGAACTCGGCTGTGGCATTTCCCCCCTGAGTGCCCTAGCCCTTGGTCCACGCGTAGCACGCTACGTCCTCACCGATCAGTCCTACGTCCAGCGGCTTGTCCAGCGCAATCTTGAAGAGAACCTCTCTTCTGCGTTCAGCTCGGGGACGTCTACACCGACGAGTGGTCGAGGCAAGAAGAAACGCAGTGGTCATGGGCATGGGCATGGTGTAGCACAACCAAACATTCGCTTCACAACCCTTGATTGGGAGACGGACGAGGTAACTCCATCTCTTACCGGTTCTGATGAAGCTCGTAGCTTTGACGCCGTTGTCGCCTGTGACTGTGTTTATAATTATGCTTTGGTAGACCCCTTCGTTCAGGCGTGTGCGGACGCATGCCGTTTAAGACATGCTGATGAGGCCATTGCTAACGATGAAGAAAGACGGCCGTGTGTCTGTGTCATTGGGCAGCAACTTCGAAGTGACGAAGTATTCGAGTCTTGGTTAAAGGCGTTTTCAACTTCATTCCATGTCTGGAGAGCTTCTGATAGTGTACTGCCTGCAGAACTGCGACCTTCGGCCGGCTTCGTGGTGCACGTCGGTATCCTTCGCGATGAAGTTAAAAAGGGGGACTAATATTATTTTTCTTGACCTCGTAGCACGAGTGTTCCACATCATCGTTTTCTGAAGGCATCTTTATATCGTATAACAGAGTTTTTCGTCTCATTCCACTGCTATTAATTGTGATCGTTTTGATTCATAAATCTTCTCGGGAGTTACGAGTTGGCATCTACCCCAAATTTTTAGTGCTTTTGCATTCAGTGTGAGCAAAGCCAGCAATCCCTTTCATCCATCAACCCAAGCAAATATTTGAAAACACAAAAACCAGATGCTAATCATCATATCCCAGTAATCCAGATCCCTTCGCCATTAAATCATTTCTTCATTCCCTCATCTCTTGGTCCGAATCACCACTCGAGGGGCTCCTTCTTCTCCTCACCCCGATTTGTTTTGGGAACAGGCACGGCCTTAACGGCCAGCTTACCGCCCTGTCCGGGGCGCTTCAGGTAGCCTGTGCCGTCGAGCCAAGGGGTGTTTTGTGTCATTCGTCGCTCGAATTCAGCAATCTTGTCCTCCTGCTGCATGGTCAGGCCAATGTCGTCGAGACCATTGACCAGGCAGTGCTTGCGGAACTCCTCAACGTCGAATGAGCAGATGGTCTCTCCGTCAGCGTTCTTGATTAGCTGATTGGGCAGATCAATCTCAATGTCGCGGTTGGCACGAGCCTCAGCGGCGATGGCTTCGAGGTTGTCCTTGTCCTCGATCCTGATGGGGAGCATGCCGTTCTTGAAGGTGTTGTTGAAGAAGATATCGGCGAAGGAGGGGGCGATGATGCACTTGATGCCAAAGTCCAGAAGGGCCCAAGGGGCGTGCTCTCGAGAACTGCCGCATCCAAAGTTGGGTCCAGTGACAACCAAAGTCTTAGCCTGTCGGAAAGGCTCTTGGTTCAAGACGAAGTCGGGGTTCTCAGAACCATCCTCCTTGTATCGAAGCTCGTAAAATAGTGCGGTACCAAGACCTGTTCGCTTGATTGTCTTGAGAAACTGCTTGGGAATGATGGCATCGGTATCAACATTGGATCGATCCAGAGGAGCCGCAGTGCCCTTCCAGATAGTAAACTTAGGCAGACCAGAAGCAGCACCTCCAGCGCTGGCCAGAGTGTTGGTGTGAGGCTGAGAGTCCTGAGGCTGATCTCCGATCATCTCTCGCTCCTCAGAGTCATCTCTGGTTCGCTCGTCCACGCGGGGCTCCTCCGCAGGGAGCTCACGGGGCTTAAATGCAGATTGATGCGTGTAGTGTGATAGCTTGCGAACATCAGCAAGCTTGCCAACAATAGCGGCAGCAGCTGCCATGACAGGAGACATGAGATGCGTTCGGCTAAGAGCACCCTGCCGGCCCTCGAAGTTTCGGTTGGATGTACTAGCACATCGTTCCTTGGGGGCCAAAATATCGGGGTTCATACCCAGACACATACTACATCCAGCTTCTCTCCACTCAAAACCAGCATCAACAAAGATCTGGTCAAGGCCCTCCTCCTCAGCCTGTGCCTTCACAAGACCGGAGCCAGGAACAACCATGGCGCGCTTGATGTTATCGGCAACCTTTCGCCCCTTTACAACGTTGGCAGCGGCTCTGAGATCCTCAATTCGGGCGTTGGTGCACGATCCAATAAACACCTTATCGACAGGAATGTCCTCCATTGGTGTTCCAGCCGTCAAGCCCATGTACTCCAGCATCCGGCGGCCAGCAGCCTTCTTGCTCTCACTGCTGAAGGTCTCAGGGTCAGGGACACATCCGGTGATGGGAACGACATCTTCAGGGCTGGTTCCCCAAGTAATGGTGGGAATGATATCCTTGGCGTCAATAAAGACATCAATATCGTATTTGGCGCCAGGATCAGACTGGAGAGACTTCCAGTAGGTAACAGCCTGGTTCCAGGTCTCGGAGCCATACTTGGGGGCCAGGGGGCGCCCCTTGAGATATTCAAAGGTGATCTCATCAGGGGCAACCATACCAGCGCGGGCACCACCCTCGATGGACATGTTGCAGATGGACATGCGAGCCTCCATGCTCAGGCTACGGATAACAGACCCGCAAAACTCAATAACGGCGCCAGTACCTCCGGCAGTTCCGATCCGGCCGATGGCGTGGAGGACGACGTCCTTGGAACTGACACCAGGGGCCAGCTCGCCATCAATCTGTATCCTCATGTTCTTGCTGCGCTTGGTAATGAGGCACTGAGTGGCCAAGACATGCTCAACCTCGCTGGTACCGATACCAAAAGCAAGGGCACCGAAGGCACCATGTGTTGAGGTATGGCTGTCACCGCACACGACGGTGGTTCCGGGGAGAGTGAAGCCCTGCTCGGGGCCAATGATGTGGACAATACCTTGTCGTTTGTCGCCCAGGCCGAAATATGTGACACCAAACTTTTTGACATTCTCCTCCAGAGTGACACACTGTGTTCGCGAATCGTCCTCCTCGATGAATGAAGCAATGTCCTTCAGAGCTTTGCGGGATGTGGTGGGGACATTCTGCAGGGTCCAGGGTTAGTAAATGCTCTGTTGGCCACCATTTACAGTAGCTTATAGTTGATTGGCAATACATACGTGATCAGTGGTTGCAAGAGTGCAATCAGGTCTTCGGACTTTGCGGCCTGCATTCTCGAGACCCTCGAAGGCTTGCTGTTGGTAATTGGTTAGCGGATGTTCGGAATATGAGGTCCACGCTTTGGACAAGTTAAACTTACTGGTGATGTCACCTCGTGGACCAAGTGCCGGTCTTTTAGCCAACTTTGTCAGTTCACTGCCCATGAGCAGAATTGAACACAGAGAAACGTACCGATGTAGAGAAGAATTGTGCCATCCAGCTTTTCGTCGACGATGTGTGCCGAGAACACCTTATCGTAGAGGGTCTGAGGGTTACCCACGGGAGCAGGCATTTTGATGTTTATAACCACCCTGAGTTAATGACTTGAGATAGTGCTGAATACACAAAATGATCAATGACTCTCGTGAACAAGGGATATCAGAATGCGGGGTGAGAAGGTATGTATGTAGTTGGTTGTATAAGGAAAAAGGTGGAGTTGATATATTGTGAAGGTGAAGAGAGGAAGCTATAACACTCCGCTTCAGACAGGGGAACAGAGGAAGGGATGCAGCTGAAAAAAAGAAGAAGTCGGGAATTGGACTGGAATTACCTGGGGGAAAAGGCGTCTCCTTCTGGGGTTTATCAACAAAATTTCATCTGAGCGCCCCTCTCCTGCCCAATTCCACGAGCTTCATGGAATTGGTACGAAGGCGCCGATGATCGGAGGGGTCCGTTTGCGGCCGTCAGCAATTGGAGCTCACCAAGAGGCCAGAAGCCCAAGGACGGGCGCCAGCGCGGGGTAGATCCACAGCTGCGTCCTGCACTGATTGCTAAATAACTGGTTACTATTGGTTGCTCGTTGATCGCCGCCTTTTCAACCTCCGATGTCAAAAGTCCAAGACCTCCGATTGCCATTCAGTTTTGGTCCCTTTCCAACCTCCACGGCTCTACCCTGGTCTAATTACGACATCAATTGACTTCTTCTCACTCAATGCCGAGTTTCAGACATTTGCAAATTACCTAGCCAATAGCACCAGCTTTCGCTTGGCTCTTACACGGTGTTACCTGAATCTGAACCTCATGAATACGCAAAGCCAACACAGCTTTTGACACTGGAGAATAAACACAAAGTGGACAGGGCAATCAGTTTCAGAATTTTAGCAATGCCGCAATCAGGGTATTTATTCTGTATCATAAAGACTTAACATGTACTTGTATCATCTATTTTTACCCCCTCCGCATCCGCCATCGGCGTGCGGCTTGCCCCGGGCTATGTTGTCTCCGGCACCGGTCCCTTCCCGGGTATCCGCCCGGCCGTTGCGTACCTAGTCGTCCATGTAGACTCCGGTCAAGCTTCGCCGAAACATTGCCAGTGCCTCATCAGCCAAGCAATCCCAGTCCTCTTCCCTGCACCTCATTGTGATTGCCGTTAACTCCATACCCCATACCAATATCACCGACAACCCAAATATAAGGGGTAATGCGAGACAAGTACTCGCCAAATCTGTCCAGCCATTGCTGTCTCGATCTATAGCTCTCCAGTACGGGGAACTGTAATCAAAGACAGGCTTCACCGCCTTCCAGTACAATCTCAAAAGCTGTATGTTGTACCCCTTGATCGTACACAGGAACTCCTTGATAGCATCCCACAACCCTCCCGTCACACCCCGCTGAGGTCTGTTACTGGAAAGATCTGCGATGCCGTCTTCGGCGTTCCATTGTCTTGGAAGACTGCCTGGCACGTGCATCCCCGGATTTGTTACTCGATTGCTGACTGCTGGCATATATATTTGAGATAGAAGATCCAGATTGCTCAATTGAATGCTAGCTTTCTGAGGAATTTTCTCTGTGTTCTCCCCCTTTTCGATGTTTTTGACGTCCATTGTGCAAGTGGATGCTGACGAACTGCTGCATCGGCCCTGCGTTGTTGGTACCTCTGTTACTTCTCCCATGGTGTCGCACCCTTGTGCCTGTGGTTGATTTCTCGATTTCTCGAGAAGACTCTCCGATATAGTATCGATCACTTGAATCTCTTCCACGGACGCCGATTTCAGCAATGTACTCAGTCCACGATTCTCTGGGGAAGCTTCCAAGCTGTTTGGCGTCGTGCCAAATCTCCTCAGGTTGTGGATTACCCGACTTAGCCTGCGCTTGCGCTGAAGGCCCTTTCCGGCCTCTTGACCTCTCTTCGGGGGGTATTTCGATGTTATCTGGTCGCACCCAGTAATGATGGTGATGTTTGTGGATGCAGACGCCCCCTTGACTTCGAACCTATTCGTGATGTTGTGATTCGCGCTCTGCGTCCAAACCCGCTCGGTTATTTGACCTTTGGTCACGGGTTTCGTGTGGACCTGATGTAAGGATTTGGAAAGAGTCCCTCTGATTATCTGGTGGTTTGTTTGTGTTATTTCCCCGGTGGCTGCGGGTGAATGTTGCAGCTTCTCTTTGACTGTCGCTTTCTTCGAGAGAAATGGGGGAGCGGTGAGGGGATCTCGAGTTGCTGACCGCTTTGCCTCGTTCTGGGGCAGTGGGCAGCTTGTGATCCCAGCTTTCAATGTTCGTCGCTGGAGCAGTAGGGCTGTTGGAGGCGGCGTTGAATTGTTCAGTGCCTCTTGCTTCCAACTGTAGTGTATCTTTGGGCTTCCTGTTAGGTGCGGGTTCTATACACGTCCTGTCAGGAATTGCTGATGGTATATCGAGACTGGAGTGAGTCGGCACTGGCTTTCTGGGGAACTTGACGCGGTCTGTTCCAATGTTGTCGGGAGGGTAGTGGATTTCTCGTGGGCGGTCGTCAAATCTTGCACGTAGCTTTCTGGAATGTTGTTCTTGCGTTGGCTTCGTATCTCGATCTTGCTCTTCACTACTAAGTGGTTGTTTCTGGCTGTTGTGAGGTTTGGTTTCATCGAGAGATTTGATAAAGAGTCCTTGCTGATTGACACTTGAGGTCTCTGGGTTCCTCCTGGTTCTATTGCCCCTGCAAGGCCCTTCTCTAAAAAAGAATTGGAGTTTTGGTTTTGGTCTCCGTGGTGGGCCAGTGATCCGTCCACCTTGTGGAACTTCTCGTTCCTTTGCAGATGTTGTGTCTCGTCCAAAGCCGTTTGTAATTGTGTATCATCGTAGGCGGATGCAAGGAAAGACTCTGGGGTCTGGTCTCTGTCTAGCCTGGTCTCGCTTGGGTTATGGAAACTTATGTCATTCTCGAAGAGCTCCAAGGCTGAAGGAGACGGGTTCGCTAGGCTGCGTCTATGAGGGGTTTTGATCACTGTGTCAGATGAGTTGGAGCTTTCCTTGGGTTGTACAGCAGGCGGGACTTCTTCATCGGGCGGTTCCTCTGAGTTATTTTGAAGACCAGGGAGGTCTAAGTCGACCAGTCCTTCCTCCTTTGCCATATCTAAGTCTCGGCGTGACGCGCGCCCTAAGTCGAAAGACGGATTTAGTTGGATATGTTAAGGCGAAGGTGGCATAGATTAGAATACTGACTTGAGAATACTGAAGTACTTCTGTGTGATTGGGCAATCGGGCTCAAACCAGGCTCCTGAACCGACGACCACTGGTGTGTCCCCCTTCGCCATTTGGCAGTGGCAGAAGCTGCCAGCTGTTTTTCTGCTTCCTCTTGTCGTCGTGCCTTCTCGACTTCGTGGTCGAGATGTATCTTGACGATTTCGATCTCGGCCTCCTTTCTTTCGGCAGCCGATGAAGCGTTCTTGGCCTGTGCCTCCAGGCTCAGTAGCTTTTGTTCCGTTTTCGAGCTCAGCGTACTCTCTCCACTGTCTGATGTAAGATCGAGAATACCCGTCTGCGGATTGATACCTTGAACTCCCAGGTAATCTCCGCTCTCTCTCAAACTTTCCCGGTCCTGTCGCGCTTTTCTCCTTGCTTTTCGGTTGGCTTCTAGAACTTCCAATATGCTAGGCGTTCCTTGAATGACTGCCGCAAAGGACTGAGCTCTAGAAGAGCGCCTTATCGGTTGCTTTTCTTTGTCCTTCTCGGCTTCTATACTGTCACTCTGTTTCTTCTGGCCGCGCTTCTTGCCTATCCTCAGGGAACCGAATTCATTCCATCTGCGATAATTCGGCAGTGAAGGCTCATTCCCCTTGTCTTTAGATGCGGACGTTGTTTTAGGCACTGCTTCACTTAGGTTTTTCGGTGTGTTCCAATCCACAAAGCGGTCTGAACCCCCAGTTCTGCTGTGTTGACCCCCTCGGCGATTTGAGGCAGAGTGATGCTGTGCTGATGCTTGATTGCCGACTTTGTGTTGAAGTTGAGATGAAGAATTGCCAGCAGCCTCTCCGGTTTCCCAACCCCTATTGTTTCTCAATGTTCCTCCTCTCTCTGCGCGATGACTTGGAAGCTTGTTCCTGAACCAATCTCCCACATCCCCTAATGTGGCACTCCGAGTAGGTTCCTGTCTCTCCTTGGCTAGCATACCCGAATCTCCAAGTGGTAGTCTTTTCTCGGAATCATCCCTGTACTGAGGAAGGTTCTGTGGACGTGAAGGCAGGGAAGGATTGTCAGGCAATGCTGGCCTGCGGCGTAATGAGGACCAATGTGGTTTCTCAGACATATCTAGGTGCAAGTAATCGCGTTTCTGTTCAGTAACCTTACTCTTGTTGATTGTTCAGCCGTTGATTAACGATAGTATGGTAAAGGGGGGCGATTAGTGATTGTAATACATTCGAACTTGTGAGATGAGAGGCGCTAGGTATAGACAGCAGTTATGGATACGAGGATCATGAATGATTATCGAAGAAAGATTCGTCACATTGAATATACCTCATGGATCCCGAGATGCCATCGGCTTCGCCTTCCTTGTAATGCATCAAATCCAATTCTCCCACCTGCCATCGTTTACGATATCCTTGGATTCTTAATACGTAATCACGAATCAGTATCAGAGCGGGCTTAAATCACCAAATACAATGAGGATAGAGATAAGTTAAGGATATTCAGGGTATTCCATAGTATTTATTCAAAAGCCAGACCTTAACGCCAATCTTTGCTATCTGAGGCTACACTCAGTCTCGATGTGGTTAAATGCATTAATACACGATAATAAGGAAAAGTTACCATCGCGGATGACGATTATCCGAGGGTGCTTGTTGCCGACCCAACCCAGCAAAGGGGTTGCCGCCTCCATTAGGTCTTGAACTAGTTAGACGACGACTCTCAAGCTTTTTCGATGGTGTTGTTGCTCCCCAGTTTCGTTGCTCGTAGGCTGCCATTTCTCGAGAATTACGCGGAGATGCTGCTTCCTGGGGATTGAGTTCATTAAGACTGGTAGCCTTCTTGAGGGGCGACTTGTTATGGGTGTGGATGCCCATGTTTCCACCAAAGTTCATTCCCGGAACTCCCGAAGATGTCCCAGTTGATGTATAGCCTGCAGGCAAACTATGACGAGGTACAGAGCCTCTCTGGCTGGTAGCGGGTCTGAAAGCTTCCGAGCGTCGAGTTGCTGTGGGGGGTGTGAACATGTGAGGCTTCATTACGTTGTTGGAGGTTGGGGTAAGAGATCGTTCCTCAGGGGTATGATCCGTTCCAGTGTATGGGTTAGAGTGGACCTGGAAACCGTGACGGATCTGAACTGTAGGAGTCCCAGTCTGCACAAATTCCTGATAGTCGTCGGGCTGGTCTGTCGAAAACTGTGTGCCGATATCGCGCACCGTAGGGTGAAGACGTGGGTGGACAAATTTGGTATCGTACTCTTTCATCACTTGCTCCTGAATCACGGCCTTATCCTTTGCTTGCTGCGCAAATCTTGAACAGAAGAAGAGAAGCTGAGCAGAAATAAGAGCCTGCAGAACGAGTGTATTCAGAACCGTCACACTCGGTCGGGGATCGAGAGGAGCTAGAGGAAGGAAGATCATGTACACCAAAACATGACCAGGGCCAAAGAGGCAAGCCAGGCGCAAGGAAACTGGCAGAGGATCCCAGACTGACAGCTCCCAAACATCTGATGTCTTGTCTGGGTGGGCTCGCGACTCGGCAGATTCTGGTGTTATCAGATTCGCGAGATAGCTCAGGGGCGTCGAAGGCGATGCGCTCGATTGGTTCACTTTCACACGTCGCGCAGAAGGCGTCGAAAGCGGCTTGTCGACCTTGGCCAGAAAGAGTCGGTACTTGCGTGTTCGCGTAATCGTGTAGAAAGCATTGGTGAAAGAGAAAGCTATGAGTGTCCATACCAGCGGATAGACCTTTACAATATCTATGGTTAGCCTCGCCATAACTTATAGTAGTCTGAGAAGACGAGAACTTACTAAGAATGATAGCCACCCTGAACTGGTTTCATCACTGAAAATGTCGTCACTTGGGGTTGATGATCCTGAATTTGCGCGCGCAATTAAGAAGACGAAGTTCATGGCAAGGCCCATTTGTGATCCAACGGAAGTTGAATCCCAATCTCTCGTTTCCAGTTCTTCGGATAGCCAAAGCAAAAAGTCCATGGGGTTGATTGCAGCCATGATACGCTCTCTGAGCGGCTGCCGGCGGACTAGGCGTGGCATGTTGAGCACACTGCAGGGTATTGACAGCTTTGAAATTGTGTATTCGCGATCGCAATGCCAGAGAGGAGAGCCGTGAGTGGGCACAAAAGTAATAAAGAAGGAAAAGGCGGCTACTTGGCTGGATGTTGTTTACTTTGAGCTCACTGTTGCTAAGGACCAGGCCAATTCTTTGTTCACTAGTAAAGTACCTGCCTGAAGCTGACCAGTAGAAACCAAGTGGAGGCTTCAGCATCCACCCGACGTGGGGATCAATCAATAAGGTACCGTACCTACTCACAATGGTCAGAGCTTCCAGGTTCCCAGGCGGAGCGGAACTTCAGGTGCCGACCTCCTCATAGTCGTAACTCCAATCATCAACTCAGCGCCATCAACACCAACAAGAGGGACGCGTAAACACAAGTCCACATTCATCAAGATGGCCTTGCAAGCAGATTACAAGGACCGTCAATTCCTCGCGGTCATCGGCGACGAAGTATGTGCTGCCATGAAAGGCTCTTTTTTCGAAAGCTCGCGCTGACGTAGCTCTCATCTAGGACTCCGTAACAGGCCTGCTTCTCGCGGGTATCGGCGTAAGTCTCAATCGCTCCTCAGTTTCTCTACACAAGCTAACTCTATTCAATAGCATGTGACTACAGGCGCCGATGCTCAGAAGAACTTCCTCGTCGTTGATGGCAAGACCGATACAGCTGCTATTGAGGCCGCATTTGATCGATTCACCGAAGATCGCAAAGATATTGGTATCGTACTCATCAATCAACATGTTAGACAACGCTCCGATTATTTTTGCCGCTGAACTAACTCTGCTGAAGATCGCCGACCGAATCCGACATCGCATTGACACATATACCGCGGCTTTCCCTGCTGTGTTGGAGATCCCAAGCAAAGACCACCCCTACGACCCAGAGAAGGATAGTGTGTTGAGACGAGTGCGACGCCTTTTCGGAGAGTAAGGGACATTCGTTTCACTGGGTGCAAGGATTTGTTTCGGGATAACGGAGCGCGCATGGTATAGAGGCAGCAGTGAGCATGGCCGTGCATGATTTGACGCCAGTATTGCGTTTTTTCTTCTTCGACTTCATGTTATGCAGGGCAGTTCCTGTTACAGAGACGCAGGGTAGAGTATGATGCAATGGACTCATTATCAGATTTGCTAAATAGATTCAAAGCCGCTGCAGGTTGCTCTGAAAGAGCTAGAAGATTCGCCAAACCAAACGTCAACCGAGAACCCCATGAGAACGTGCCCAACGATAAGTCATGCCGTCATGTGTGTTATGAATGCGCCATAATCCCAATTACAGATCGCTGCCGAAAAAGCCCATGCTGCTACGAGAGAAAGTGACAGTTGCCGTGAGGCAGGTAATTTGGACATCATCAGCGGTGAAGACGTCGGCCAGAACAGTATATTTGCCCTGGAGTGAGTTAGAAACAGGCATGGGAGAAGCGAGGAATATTCACATACCGGTGGGATCTCGGCAGGAAGGTCTACAGTCTTGGTGATCTCGACTTCACCAGCCTCAACAGGACACTTCAGATCGACATTGCCAATCTGCTCGCACAGATCGGCCTTGGTGCTAATAAGGCGAATAAGTCCATACTTGACAGTCAGAAGGACATAAGCGTCCTGCTCGATCTTCTGCTTGACTATTCCCTTAGCCTTGATCAAGAGTTCCTGGCCACTGTCAAGATGTTAGTATCTAATGGTTGTGCAAGTATAAGCATGTGAATCGTACGCTTTGGGAGGGTTAGGAGCAAGGTCGACCTTGTCAATCCTGATCAGGTCGGCAGTATGGTCTCCGGGGCACAGTTCGAGGGGAGAGTCGCCGGGAATCTTGAGGTCGTCGCTGATAGCAACATCGGGAGCCTTGCCATTGAGAACGCTCAGAGCAGCCGCTGGGGCCAGGCATGCCGTCAGACATGCGGTGACGGTAGAGAATCTCATCGCGCGGTGTTATGTCGCGGAATTTGATGGGCTGGGGGATGTAGCAATGTTTGCGAAAATAATACGAAGCAATAATTAGATGATGGAAGTCGTGTGAAGATGATGAGAGGGTCGTTATCAGGGCAGAATGGTGAATGGCGAGTGGCTTAGTGTTGAGTGCGTCATGGGACTTATCCTCCACTTTTTGGTCCAACGACTGGCCGAGAGCGGCTGGGAATTGATGCCTTACCGCCTTGCAGATGGCCGCGGGCCGCATCCGAGTGCACTAAGAAGCTACGTACCTTACCTTATCATGGATCCAAAAGTCTAGAACCAAACGATTGAATCAAGTCTTGAGCAGGAAAGCCATTGGAATAAGTGACGAATGAGTTTGTATGGCAGCCAAAGAAAGCGTACAAGTTATTGGCTTTGAGTTAATTATAATTTTACAATTTCATGAGAGTTAAAAAGCTTACTCCTGCTCATTCTCATGCAGGTTCCTGTCTCAAGTTTGCCGAGGTGGAACATTCAACATGTCGACTTGCAAGCCCAGCCTCCTCACTTTCCAATCACATGGAGCCTTTCAAACTTAGCGCTACTGACTGACTTACGACCTGAGGCACAAAAGTCGAAGCCTTGTGCACGGGCCACGCTCAGGCATTGGTATATAACTGCGCTTTTGTTCCAAGTTGTTTTGAACTCTTCATACTTACCTTGCCTCAGGAAAGCCAGCTCAAGAATTGGCCTTTCTAGTGTGGAGGGCCTGCATTGCACACCCGCGGAGTCACTCTATTCTCTATTGCCCTTCGGGACCATAGGGGGCGGAATTTTTGATTTATCACCATCTTTCATTGTGATCTGCTGCTTGCGGCGGGCATGAAGAAGGGACATGTAGAACTTGCTCTCGCATCTGACAATTTACCGCGTTTGCTGTTTAGAATTAGGAACGGTGTCAGAACCATTTCGGCATGTCAACGACATGCAACAAGAAGGACCTCCATCAGTGGGGTCACGGTGAGACGCGCTGGTTCTAAGCTGGTCTCCTGGTGTTGCTACTGGCTTCTACATAGTAGCACACAGCTCAGCAGGAGCTTCAATGACATTTCCATGTTTTGGACCATGTGTATTTTCATGCTGGCCTTTGCTGATAGGTTAACCCCTGCCCGCGAGTCGATCTTCGTCACTTGATATCGCACTGTATGTACCACGCCGCGAGAACACAAGAAAACTCAGGACGTACACCATGGGTGACAAATATATTGGGTCAATTTTGAAGAGAGCTAAACGAGCCTTTGGGTTGGCGAATTTTGGCAGCACAGGCCAAGGCTTGAAGTTTTCTTGCTCCCTAATGCTACGTTACCTGGTGCAACTTTCCCCACTTCCGTACCTACCTTACCTAAGTAGGTGTGAATCTCTGAGGTTAGGTACAGTACCTAGGTAAGGTTTCGTCACGACGGGGGCAAGGGGGCAGCGACGGGAGGGCCTGCTAGTTTAGAGTAAGGAAGTCGCCTTTCGCCGTTGGTGGTGTATGCTTCGCGTTGACTGCCAGGTGGGTTGCAAAAAAGCCGGGATTCCTATGCACCTAGTCGGAAATAAACGATCAGTTGGACGTAGTAAAGACCTATATAGATGACTAAATATTTATATCGCTTATTCTGCTGGTCTGAATGAGTCCCTATTTTTTTGCTACCCACCTGACTGCCACCGTTTACCAAAGACTCGAGCTGTCGAGTTCGAAGAAACGGTCACAGGAGAATGGAAGATACCTAACTAGGTGGCGCTCTGTAAAACAGATATTTGTATTTGCAGGAGTTCAGCGTCGCACTCGGATCCTGTACATACTGTACCCAGGGCATTTCCATGCCCTGGCCAGCCAAGAATGGGTGCGAACGGGCAGCATCGCGAGACAGACACGACACGATAGTGATGGAAACTTTTGTTGCATGTATCCGTAGATATTCTAAACAGACCGCGTGGGACGAGTACGTCAGCGTCTCCAGGAAGGCCGGTATTAAAATCTGCGTGTTTGGTCCATATCAAGGTGCTCTAGAGGATTGCAAGAAGACATAACCTCATGGGTTCTCGATAGTGTATTCAGACAAGTTTATTAGTGTGTTAAAACAATGTTTTCTTGTCCACGCCCTTCATTCACTGTAAGGAGTCTTTTTGCATCGCGGACTACCTGTTAAAAGGTTATCTTTTACACAATGGAACGCAATCGTCGCTTCTTTGGCACCAAGCAATTTGCACAATGGTGATGACGCGATGAGAATCATCATTATCACGCAGTCAGCTTGCACCACACTGTCGTTTATCATAGAATCTTTCATAACACAGATTCGCATGCACAATGTACAGTAATGAACAGCCCGCACTGATTGGCTGGGGCGTAGAAAGCCCGATTGGCACCAAGCCTGCTCCCTGCAAAACAAGCCAGTCGAAGCAGCAAGGATATGCCGTCTTGTGAGCACTGTCCTCATATACAGTGCGAATAAGATTCTCGGTATATCGTACTGTGTGAGTAAGATACTTAGGCTTAGGCTCTTTCCATTTGAACCAAGTTTCGAGGTTGCTCATGAAGGTTTGGTGACTAAGATCAAGATGTATTACGCTCGCATCGAGTGGCCAAGCTTCTTTTACTGAACCATCTCATTCTTCCCACGCCAAGAAAATCTTTACAACACATTAAATACAAATACCATCTTAGTACCTAGGCACACAGTATTTCCTAGGTATCCCTCCCTGAGACTTACTTCAGCGGCTCAAGTTAGCTTAGCACTAACTTAGAATGAATGATTTCTCGTTTCACCAAGCGTAGGTTATCTGTGGCGGGTGCCAAATTTCAGACACCCCACTTATCTCCACTACAAGCCCACCAACCACAGTCATTTCTTGGGGCTAGCAAAACCCAGCTTCAGCTGTCATCTGCTGTTTATTGCCTTCGACTGGCCCTGAGATGTGCCCAGATTACGTGCCTGATTCCCTGAAAGTGGCCGTCGTCATTTTGCCTTTGAAAATCTGGTGAAGCCCCTCCCGACTCCTTCGCTTCCCCGTTCATACCGAAATGCTCAACTCCTAGTGTCGGCCCATCACCAAAAGCAAAGCAGAAAGCATAGCAAAGCAGACTCGAGAGACTCGAGAGACATGGCTTTCTTGTCTTTGTCTTGTTTCCATCGCCGTTCCCCTCACACATGCTATCTCAAACGATACTCGAGTCTCAACGGACTCACTCAGTGACAAACAAGCCCCTGGCTGGCTATGCCAACGCCAACAAAAACTCGCCGTACGCAATTTCCAGCAGAAGCCCTCTCCCCTCTCGAGCTTCCTCCCCTCCTTAGCCCTGTGCTCAGGCGCAGCGGCACCGGGACAATATTTATTGTTAGTGCCTCAGGCCACCAACGCGCCCTGCGTGCCCTGTTTCCTGCACTAAGAGTTCTCCTTATCCACCGCCAGTCAAGGTTTGGTCTAGCGCCAAATTTTGGTTATTGTCTCGTCTCTTCTCTTCCATGTCTCTCTGTCTTGTCTTTTCTTTGGGGGGCCACTGTCGCTGGAGTGGGAGTGTCCCCGTTCCTCACTCGCACACTTCCTTCTCAGGAACTTCTGCCCAATGCAGCCCAGAAGCACCAGGAGAGGATACCAAAAACGGCTCAGTGGCCCATTCAATTTTTGGTACCTCTCATGCCATCGCTGCTGCTTCTGCGCGCTGAGTTTGAGTGGGAGCCATCAAGAGAATGAGACGGGAAGCGTGAGCCATTGATGAGGTGAAGATACCGGAGGTACGTACTCTTGTCTTCTGCCCTTCCATTAGGTACCTGAGGTGCTCTCTTCCCCCTCTTTAGCCGACTGGAGATGGAACCCCAGGCAGGTCCCAGGCCGGTACCTCAGTACCAGTCCCAGGCCAGCCTACCACCAGTGAGCGCCAGCACCAGTACCGCACTTGTCTTGAAGCACTCCCGGGTTTGTCGCTCCTCCCCATCCTCTTTCTTCCCATCATCCACCCTTCTTCGTGCAGTCCACGATCTTCAATCCTCACTTCTCCTTATCTCCATTCTGCTTCAAGCGCTCCTTGTGTACGGATTGTGTTTGAGTAGTCTCAAATCCTATTTCTTCTTATTTACACATCGAATTTCGCCACCTACACATTTAATCTTCGTCTTCTCCGCGCTCGACTCCTCGACCTTAACTCGTCTCAACCCTGCCGTGACCGATCACAACGAGTTTTGCGAAAACACAAACCGACCGACCGTGTCCCCAACACGCCCCCGACTCGCGTCTACCTTTCATATTCGACGTCTCCTTGTCGACTTGATCACGACAGTTGACTTTGTTTTTCCCGTTGTCGCGCCGCTGACCCTTCACCCTTGGTGTCGACGTCTCGACCTGCCTCGAGTCTCTTGTTCTACGATTGCGATTTCTGGCGGTCGGAATACGATCCACCCTTGTCCTGCCGAATGAGACTTTTATAAGCCACTGGTTTTCGACTCCTTCTTACGGTCTCCCCGACGCGCCATCTGAACGGCGTCGTCATGCTCCAAAGACCGCGACAGTAGATTAGACACATACTCCCCTCAGGTGTTCACTACATTATCTCTAGCACAGATTATGACCGACAAACCAGCGCCGCCGTCCACGCAGTCTGCGACTCCTAGTCAGATCGCCCCTCTTGCTCTTTCAGGCGCAACGCCTAAAGACGAAGTTGCCCAACTGACTGAGGGAGCGGAAGAAGAGCCATATACTATCAAGTGTATATGTACCTTCTCTGTCGATGATGGAAACACGATCTACTGCGAGTCATGTGATTCGTGGCAGCACATCGACTGCTTTTACCCTGACAATCGAGAGGAAGCTGTGCGCGAAGATTTTGCACACTCGTGTGCAGAATGCAAACCGCGCCCTCTCGACCGTCAAAAGGCTTTTGATCGTACACTACGCTTAATCAATGGAACGACGGGCGAGCGTGCCGACAAAAGAACAAAAAGACCGCCTTCTAAAAGCCATAAGAAGAGATCAAGACCTACCGAGCTACCAATAAATGGCCATACAAGTCCGCAGGAAAATGGAAAACATGGTCATTCTGGAGATCATCATCCTCCCAAAAAGGCGAAGCATCGCTCATCACAGTCTGTCAGTTCTCAGGCTCCCAAACGGAGTCCTTCATACGGAAATGGTCGATCAAATACTGCCC
>JABFAI010000060.1:0-360959 GCA_013266175.1 Fusarium gaditjirri | reverse complement strand
GGCTTTGAGGCCGTGGGGGGAGTTGTCGAGATGGCCGAGGTCACGAACGTCGATTTCGAAGTGGCAGGGGACTTTCTGCAGATTGTTAGATTTACGTTCGCGATTATTGGGTATATGGTGTGTGGGAAATACCTCTGCATCCGTGAGGATGGCGTCAATGTCGTAGTACGACATCTTGACTGTGTCTAAACTTTTGGTGTATGCTTGAGGGAGACGCGTAGAGTGGATTGGCGATAGTTACATTGACGCGCCGATGACATAATCGTCAACTCGACTACCCTGCACCATCAGAAATAGCATCTTTACCAAGAACAAATAACCAACAGCTTCTCACCTTTTCCAGAAATAAAAAATGATGATTGATTCCATACTTAGCCGACGTTGCATGCATGGCCCGCCAACTCATGAGGTCCTCTCTTGCGTCATTCGCATCTCAGAGCTCGGTAGTCCGAGATCGGCGGTCTCGGAGAAATGGGAGGTTGGCAGTGGAATATACGGGATATTGCTTTAAGGAGAGGATGGAATCAAAATTTGGTTGCTGATGTCGCTGTTCGGTGTTTGGACAAGACCGAGCTGAGTAACATGAAGTTCATGATTGATGGTGATGTTAGTTGAGCTACACCAACTTCATCAACAGAGGGATCCAAGCAATTGAAGCGCAAGAATGAAAGAGAAACAACAAGTCTCGTTGTACAAGTAGATCAGATCATATCAACAATCAGATAGAAGAAGAAATATCCAGAAGCATACAGACTGTAACCCAACATCTTCCATCTTGATCTGTCTATCAAGCCACAGACAGCACTAGCCACTCAAGCCAAGTCAAGCCAAGCCTCGCCTCAGAGCAAGTCAAGCTCTCTCAAATATGACGACAGATTGATCCAAGCTCCCCCATTCGGCAGACCCGACATTGCCGTCCCGATCAGCTCTTAACCAACCCCTCCCTCCGCTCCGCTTGACTCCGACTTTTTTTTGACATCATCGTCAATTGCACTGCACTATCACAAGCTTGCCTGTAACACTGTAAGTTCCATTCCGTTATGAACCGCCCGTTTACCCGCATAGTCAAGCAAGTTCTTGCACCTTGATCTTGTCAATTAATTCTTGTTTCAAACTCAATTAATTGGTTCATTGCTAACATCGACAGCTTCAAAATGGCTTCCGCTCTCCTCCGTTCAACTCCCGCCCTCCGCGCCGGTCTGCGCGCCCGCTCAACTCCCCTCGCCGCCATGGCCACAACCAGCTTTGTCCGCAACAAGGCCACCCTCCCCGATCTTCCTTGTACATCCCCCTCCCACAATCTTCGACCTTCGCTGCTAACAAAGCCCAGACGACTATGGCGCTCTTGAGCCTTACATCTCGGGTCAGATCATGGAGCTTCACCACTCCAAGCACCACCAGACCTACGTCACCGGCTTCAACAACGCTACCGACGCACTCGCCGAGGCCCAGCACAAGAACGACGCCAAGGCCGCTGCTGCCCAAGCTCCCCTGATCAACTTCCACGGCGGTGGTCATGTTAACCACTCTCTCTTCTGGGAGAACCTTGCTCCCAATGGCAAGGGCGGTGGTGGCGAGCCTGAGGGCAAGCTTCTGACTGCTATCAATGAGGACTTTGGCTCCTTCGACTCTTTCAAGAAGCAGACCAACGCTACCCTCGCTGGTATCCAGGGCTCTGGCTGGGCCTGGCTCGTCAAGGACAAGAACTCTGGCACCCTGTCCATTGTTACCCGACCCAACCAGGACCCCGTCACTGGCACTCTTGAGCCTCTTCTTGGTATTGACGCCTGGGAGCACGCTTACTACCTCCAGTACCAGAACCGCAAGGCTGAGTACTTCAGCGCCATCTGGGAGGTCATTAACTGGGGCACTGTTTCCAAGCGATTCGAGAAGTAAACATGTTCGTGTTAGCCAAGTTGTAAAGCTCGAAAGAGTTGAAGGGGAAAAATAGCGATAACGTGTACGCAACTAAGGTCGACGTTTCATGACCATGCGTCACCTGTTTGTTTGTCAAAATATCGAGTGCATAGTACCTTGAGGTTTAATAAGAGAACTTGAAAAGAGTAGATATGCGCAGTCTGCAAGAGGCAAGAAAACTTGAGACCTAAGTTCTTAGTAATGAAGCCCAAGGTAAATTTAGTATATATTGGGAAGGCTTCGGCCCGGTTACCTTTCAACACTTTTATTAAATATCAGAAGCTTCCTGGCTCCCTGCTGAGCTTTCAACCAGGGCCTACAATATCTGATACTGCTACCCATTATCATGTGTTTCCACCATCGCATCCCATAGGGATTCTCCAAACCAGGAATCGTGACTCTTTCCGATAGCCTCGATCAACCAGCCCGTGCATCTTCAAGATATAAAACTTTGCCATTTGCTGGAAGGTGCACCGATTGCTTCCGAGCTCGGTCGTGTGTTGCGTCCATTCGACGCTAATGAGAGACAAAACGTTGCCTCGGCTTGCACCAACAAAATCGCCATGTCACAGGCCTTCAAGATCAGGGTTGCTGACATCTCGTAATTCCCTGGTAGGCCGCCAACTCAGCCGGGAACTCTTCTTCAAATATCTCAGCTGCGTAACTGTACCAGTCACTGTTCGCCTCGGTAGTTCTCGCCTCGAAGAATCGCGCGTACTCCCACCAAACTGGATACTGTCCTGCACAGTCCCAGCCAAGGATCCAGCTGATAAGGTTGTTAGAGACAACAATGTTCTTGGGGCACAAGGCCCCATGGGTGAGCACTGAAGGATAGTCATTGCGAAATTGAGTGATCAAGGCCTTGGCCACAGCTTTCGGCACCGACTCATACAAAGTTGACATGAGAAGTGCCATGAATTGCTTCTGGTTGGGGCTTGGACGAATTGCGTAGTAGGTATGGTCAGGATGCTTGTCTTGAAGCAAACTGTAGTTTCCTGACTCAATAGACCCTAGGGGATAATTCGGCCCCTGCTTGCTCTCATCCCTCATCTTGTGGAGGAGGTTGCGGAGTTGCCTGGCGTACATATACTTTTCACTCTTTGTCAGTCTAGGCCAGACATCCTCAAGCAACTCTCCAATTACAGTGCGGGTAATGGCGCCGTCTGAAGAAGAAATGTCCTGATCATGAAGGGACAAAGGGAGAGCTCGAGTATGGCCCAGCATGGACAGCCTCTCATGCTGGACCATTCCAGCATTGGAGATGAGAAAGGTATATGTCTTGGGTTTGCCAGGCGCATCGCTTTTCTTGCTCGGAGCGGCCTGCAAGCAGAGGTTCAAGTCTCGGTTTCGCAAGAGTGAAGTAAGGTAACGGGTGGAGTCGTCTGGCAGAGGAGCTACGCATTCAATCAGTGCTTTTGAACCTGCAACGACTTGCATTCTTGCTCACCATGCCCAAGGGGCTGAACATCGGTGTAGTACTTCTTGACAGGGGTGATTTTTGGCTTCTTCTCCGGCTGCGCACGTTTCTCCTTAGCCTCCATCATGAGCTCGCTGATGGACCGCTTGATGGAGCCTCCGTCAGATTTCTGAGAGCCCCAGGAGGAACGGTTAGACCAGTCACCCAAGGCATCTCTGTTAGCGCCTGTGATCCTGAAAGGAACCAGAGGCTCCTCTCTCTTGACCACAAGGGCCGCCTCGGGATATTTCTCTCGAGGAGCCTCAGAGAGCATCCGAGCCCGCTCAGGATTCATCGCAGTCGAATCAGGCGCGGGTGGAACAGAAGGACCCGGACCCGGACCCGGGGCAGACATGATCAATCAGTTAGTCGAAGAGCTGTCCAGATCCAGACTTCAGAAAGACGTGTGAGGAGGAAGTGGTTCCAGAAGCAGATAGAGATGGCCAAAGACCACCAAGAGCTGATTTCAATCGCGGCACAGTTTGTATTTGTGCATGACAAAGGGGGACAACAAACGAAAAAGAAATTCGAGAATGATGTGATCAGAGGTCAACAAGAGAAAAGAAAACATTTGAGGTCGGTGTCGTCATCTGAAGGCCCCTTCCTTTGAGGCGAGTCGCAAACGCAACTGCCTCGCACCTGCCTGACACTGACACTGACACTGACACTGGCACTGGCACTGGCGACTGAATAACTGAGCCAGCGTCTCCAGTTCATGAGGCACCTAATCAGACACGGTAAATCCCATATTGTAGACTCAAGTGTATCAACTGCTTCTGAATCATTGCAACAAGGATTCTTGGTTAACGAAAGCCAAAGGGTATGGCTGTGATTACCTACCAAGTACCGACCGACCATTGTGATGTTGGACTGGCAGCAGTTTAAATCTCAACGGAACAGGCCTTCACACTCTCCGTAATGTCAAGAGAAAACGGCACCAGTCAATGCTTATACACATAATATAATGGTATTTCATAAGCTAGACATAAATCTGATACTGAATATAAGTGGAACTCGTTCCTGACCATATGGTCCGACAATTCATACATAAGCCCATCCTGTTCATGAACAACATTTCTAACAATCCTTTGACCTCAAACAAACAAGCGTCTATCCTCTTTATTTTTTCTTACCCCGGACATTTTCGGATAAAATGGAATCTAAGACAAGGAGCAGCGGTGCTCAAAATATTACTCGCCGTTTTCCTGGACCGTCTCCTCTTCCTTTCGCTGCGTGTAGTGGCGAGGAAGACGGTTCTCGCTCTCAGTGTAAGGGAAGCCAGCCTCTTCACGAGCCATGTCGTTTACCCACTTCTCATTACCTTTGAGGCCAGGGTTGCAACCCAGCTCCTGGCACTTAGCAGCCAAGTAGAACCAGCCAAGGGCATTTCCGACAGTGCCGACCTCGTCACTGACACCGTTCTTAGCCTCACGGGACATCCTGGAATGGAGTTCATGATCGGTGTAAAGGTCCATGATATGTCCAGCAACGGTCTTGTAGTCGCCAGGGGTAACGAGGTAGCCATTGACCTTGTCCTTGACCTGAAGAGGGATGCCGCCTTCATTGGAGACAATCACAGGAACTCCTGCGTGGAGAGCCTCAGAGACCTTTATTTCGAAACCCTCACGAGTGGACAACTGGAGGATAACGTGGGCATTGGCAATGACCATGTTGAGAAGCTGATCATTGGCGTCCAGGCGCATCACGCTGACATCGTCGAGGAGGTGAGGGTAATGATCCTCAAGTTGGGCCATGGTCTGATCAAAGATGATTGCACCATCTGGGTCATCAATGGATCCATTGCCGCAGCTGCAAAGGTTAGCAGCAGTTCTAACATTGGCACTTCATTGACTTACACAACGAGCTGAGGAACATCAGAAATGTTGGCCTCATCACAGCGGCGGCGGAACTCAGCATATGAGTCGATGACAGTGGGTATACCCTTGGCTGGATCGAATCGAGCAACTTGAGCAATGTACTTGCCTGCAGATCGGCGTCAGTTTTTTGCTACTAACGGATGAGAAAGAATCTTACGGTTGGGCCAATCGAGCTCAGTCATTCGCTGATTTCGGCACTGCTGATTATAGATATGAGCATAGTAGCCGGTATCCCACTTGTTCATGTGTTTGTTGAGGCCGTCAATCCAGTCGGTAGTAGCGGGAAGGTAAACGACCTTCTCCTTGGGAACCGTGTGAGGAACAAACTTGGGGATAGGGTGACTGATGAACAAGTCGGACTCTTTGATGTTGCTCCATAGGTAGTTCCAGATGTCATTCTGGGGGGAACCTTCGATGGCGACGAGATCGCTTCGGATCTGAATGTGAGATCGGTACAGAATAGGGCGATCAGGTGTGATTATCTTGATCATGGGGACGAGGCCAGGCATCTGAGGGTCGTCGATCTGCGTCGATTGTTAAATTGCGTGATCCCAACACCGTGAAATAATTGACCTACAATGATGACATCGGCACCGCCCTCCTCAGGGGGACGCAGGGGTCCACCCTCAGAGAGCCAGTATCGCTTGGCATTGTCCTCAATCCAGTCGGTGATAGCAGCCTTCTCCGCGTCCGAAATGCGCTGGTCAGGGTGACTGACACCTTGGAGAATGTTGTGCTGGTTCTTTGTGATTCGGAAAACGCCAGGTCGTGGCTTGGGGACTAGAATCGAGTTAGAATCGTGTGATGGCTGACATTGTTTGGAGTGTTTCTACATACCATACCAGGTCACATCAACACCCAAGAGACGGCTGAGACGGACAAGAGCGTGACGCATGAGAGCGACACCACCACCCTGGGGAGTAGCACTGAAGAATGCGATCTTAGTCTTCTTCTCGCGGAGCTTGTTGGCATAGAACTGCATAGCACCCCATGTAGCACTGGAGCAGGTGTCCTTGTGGTTTTGGAGGTTGGTGAGATGAACGCGGAAACCGGCGTCCGTCTGAACAATGCCGCGGTAGCCGACCTGCAAATGAGGAACAAGAGAGGGCCCAAAGTTACTGAAACAAATATTGTCAGTCGCGGTTCACGCAGACACTCGGTTTTCTTCTTAACTTACAGAATACACTTGCGGGCCATGGAATCTGCTTGCTCGTCGACGCGCTTGACGTCCCAGAAGTTCTTCTCCTTGGCTTCGTGGTCGGGTCGGAGCACAACAGGTACAATATCAAGGTCAAGCCAAAGGCGGGAGCACAGAGAAGGGCTCATGTACTTGAGAGTGACGGGGAGACCAGCTCCAATGAACTTGACAAAGTTCTCATGCTCATAAGTCTCAACCTCGCTGACGATGTGATCAGCAATGAGATCCTGGCCCTCACGCATATCCTCATCGAGGGAGATGTGCTTGATGGAGAAATCATTGAGATAGACGGTGTCGTGGATAGCAAGTGCAATCACGGCGGTATGATCATCGGCGAAAACGGCAGAGATTCCAAGGTACAGAGTCTACGATTGAGCTGTATTAGTCGCTTCATGTGCTAAGGATGAGATCGACCTCGGTCTCCATAATGCAGGGGTCTCAAGAGCTCCAATTGCTATGACGCAAGTTGTCATGAGGGAAACATGATACGACGAAAACGGGAAGCACGGGAGATCAAGAGCAAACTTACCTGGAGAGGAGCATTGACGTGACCATCCTTCTCGACGAGAAGGCTCATCTGCCTCTTGCGGTGCGACGTAGCGCCCGTGGAAAACTTGCGGGTAGGCTTATTGGAACTCATGATGGCAGCAATTGCAGCAATTGGCGGGGTATTGGTTGTAAAGGCGGGGTAGCAATGTGGTGCTAATTTAAAAAGAATGAGCTCTCTCTGTGACGTGAGGAGATGAAAGCTCAAGGGAAACAACTACGGATGGATGTAAAAGAAGTGAGGAGAATGAACAAGACTGCGACTGGGCGGCAAGATATAGTCTTGGTACACCTCCTTGATCAGGTCAGACAGACAGACAGACAGAAAGGCGGTCGTGAGTAGGAGGTCGGGATCGAAAGAGTAGTGGAGCTATAGCAACAGCTTAAACGTGGACACCCCGGGTGAGATAGTAGAGTATGAGGGATCGAGGGCCGAGAGATTCGTGTTGGCAGCGACCGAGCAGGGAAGCCAGGCAATCTTCAGAATGGAAGACAAGGTCAAGCTTGGTTGAGGTACCTGGACAATGGAGGAGGCCCCGTCGGCGCGGGTCTCTGCAGGAGGTCGACGAGGGTGGTGATGTATGTACTGTACTGTACTCGACGGCCTCGTGTGAGACAAACAGACAAGGAAGTCGACTGGGGGCGGGGAAGGGTTAAAGAGACTGGGCGTGGGGTAAAGAGCCAGTTACGTTTAAGGAAACAAGGTGAGCAACTGGAGCAGGTGATGATTCTCCAAGGTGAGGAGACGAGTGGTGTCAGGTAATGAAAGACGAGGAGAAGCTTGGACAATGCTTCGTGATATCACGTTGACTCGTGTTTGGTTGAGGAGGCAAGAGAGAGAAAATTGAACGAGGCCTTGCCCTTGCCGCCTTTGCGAGCTGCGAAACCACGGGATGGATGGGAGCAGGAGCGGGCGTAGGAAAACTGCAGGTGGCACCTACTTCTTCTGCGATGGTCCGGCTGCGTGTCAGTTGTCAACGAGTTTTACCCAATATCTTATCTTGGAAGCTCAAACTCAAGGCAAAGATTTTCTCGTTACCAACTATAAACACGAAATCGAAACGAATTATCAAAGCCGAAGAGCCCGGGATCACGGAAAGGAGGGGTCAGGAGAACGAGAGCTGCAGGCCAAAGTGAGGTAATGAGGACGTGGTCTGATATGCGCTATGAGATCACCGGATTGGGTGAATTGGACCGTAGACCTTGACTCAGGTGCTCAATGATTGAAGAAAAAGCCGTTTATGAAGCACGACTTTCCTAGAGACACAGAATTGAAAATATTCAAACCAAACGCCGCCAGCGTACTTGCTGCAGGTACGGCGTCGCATTCAGATGCTGTTGGTAAGTTTGGATGAAGGGGACAACGTGAGGAGAAGAGGAAAGAGTGGCAAGATGAGATGTGACGAGTGACATTCTGAGCACTGCAGAAAGAAGGGAAAGAAGGACTCGGTGAGGTTTGTGAGCCCCCCAAGGGTGCAGCCACAGCATCACTCATTCTTGTTACTGTCCATTGAGTTGCTGTTGTGTAATGAGCTTCAAAGTGTAATGCTGTCCCGCTCCAGGCTAGCCAGTTACTGGTTAGACAGGCGGGCTTGGTAGAAACATTGCACATGAAGGAATATTGTTATAGGACTCTCAGAACAGTGCTTGTTACGGCAGCTCTCAAAATCGCCAAAGGCCGTGAGATCCAAGAGATCTTTCTCTAAGATTCTGCATATATTACCCGAATTACATCGGAGAGTTGCAATACAGTAACGCAGGTAACCTCCGAATGGTATCATTCTGTTCTGTGGGGGGTTTTATTGTAGCCCACCATGAATGCTGGCACCAAATCCACTCTATATCTTCTTTCGGAAATCTAGGGTAAGTTTATTGGTCTGTTGCTTCAACTGTCAACTGCTGGGCCGTCACCTAGAAAGTACACTACTGTACGTATTAACGGGCCCTAGAACCAAGTAGCGCTGCCGAACCCCGCGCTGTCGGTGGGGTCCGTCAATTGGGTGAGCTGCCAGAAGTGCTGGGCATCGTTCCACGAGGCAAGTGTCTGGGCTCTGGGGACGTGTGCCACAGGGAAGTGCGGGCGGAAACAAGCCCCCCGACCCGCCGGTGAATCCCCCGCCGGCCTTGCCAGGCCAGGGCAGTCTTCAGGTCTCGGGGAAGCTATCCTTCAGGGCCCATTCAACCTTGATAATGGGTCCTCTCAACCATCTCGATGCATCATAGAACAATGGACCTCTCAGGCGATTATGCAAGGGACTTGTCTCTTCCTTGTTATCTCTATCCCTATCTGTCTTATCTTCAGCCTGAATACCAACTTATGTAGGTCAGTTCCAAGCATCCGGGTGCTGCTTGAACCTGACGTGGTTCAATTGGAACCCAAGTCAATCCAGGGTCTTTCGCCACTCGATTCACAGTCGTACAATTAGAATCAACAATGTTGACAGAGAATCTCACAAACATTCCTCAACTCATGGCTGAAGGGTGTCCGACTCGTCACTCAGCCTCAATATCCCTCCCAGACAACTTCCACTCAAGTCGACACCAGAACGAGTTACCTCGCCGAATACGTACTGCATTTCGTACGACCTTTGTACAGATCATGGCTTGCTTATTTGTTCACCGTCTCAAGATTCGGTCAGCTGCCCTCCCAATCGTATGATGACCTTCCAGGCATCTTGAGCCTATGGCTGAACCCTTACCGAGATATCAATTATTCAATGCAAAGATTCATGATGGAAACTATCACTATCGAGCCTTAACATCCTTGATCGCTGACCGGCGGTGAGCTTGATGGTTTGTAGAGGTGCCAATCATCCCACTACCGGCAGTACGCATGTGCCTCAGCAACATCTTCATTGGATCTACTTTTGTCCTGGATGTGTCGGACAGGGTCCCCCAACAGATCCAAAGTGGACGGGTGAGCTTCCGGGCGCCGTGCAGAGATTACATGTGCTTCAATTCTCGGTTTCACAGAAAAGGCGGCAGAACATAGAGTGGTCGAACCCACGATGCAAATACTGCATGTACCTGTACCATCAAGCTCAGTGCAACCCTTGCTCACTGAGTGTGGTAACGCATAACCCATGCCCTCATGCTTAAAAGTCGTCATGGATGGAGACGGCCCGTGGTCCTTGAAGTCCCTGATAAAATTTATGAATGGCATGAGCACACGCGGTCAGGAACTATCGCATGGAACCCGGGAACCTCTTGGACGTTTCAACACCATCATAACATTAGTACGAAAGTATTCCAAAGCCACAAACGAGTTCGATTCATACGATGCGTCAACTTTCGCATCTGAGACTTCCCTTCACAAGCATGTGGTTCGCCTTCAAAAGCTGATAATTACCTACAGTGCTATCATGTGAGTTGTCATGACGAAGAACGGGATCTTTCAAGAGGCCAAAGAATGCTACTTTGGGCCAATTTGCTAGCCAAAATGCCTTCCACCGGTCGCTTAGTCAGTCGCGGGCCTATATCTCCGATGCAAGCCGTGTTTTTCTTATCAATCTGGTGATGTTGCAACTATCCCCACGCAGATAAGATCGGTCTCCGACCACTGATCGCAGGAATGGGTTAGCAGCAACCGGCTAATCGGGATCTGCGATGTGACTGGCCGCGCGGCTGAAGACGTGTTCCCGACGTTTTCTAATGTTTGCTGATGTGAGGCATCCTGGCATTGGAGTCATGCAATAGTCTTTTTTTACAGGAAACAATATCTGGGAGAATGGTTCCAAAGGCTTCCTTCAGTGTTTTGGGCGTTTTAGCGCTCGCTCTTGGTGTCGCGAGTGGCCATGAACGAATCCAGCCAGAACACGAGTATGCCAAAGAGAGGGCGCATATGGTTTTTAATGCGATTCATTCCGCAGGTCGACAATGGGGTTCTGCCCTGTACCATAATGGATTTGGCTTCTTTCCAGCTACTGTGCCCGAAGGCACCATGTTTTACCACGGCTCTCGACGAAACGTAACACCGACTGGGCCTGAGTGGTTGGCTTTTGATATCGAACACGCCGAAGGCTTCGCACGATCTTTCAAGTATAGGCCTGGTGAAAGACCCCCTGGAGGGCCAAAACCTCCCCCTGACAAAAAGAAGCCAAATGCGGATAAGGGACAGACTGAAGAGAAAGAAGACCGTCAGGAATTACGACGTCGCAATGAGTACATAAAGACCGGCAATGGCAACGATCCTTTTGACGAGGTTGCTGACCCAAAGGGTGATGGTGATCCTGTTGCCGTGAGAGGCTACCTTCACACGTACCAGACAAATCGCGACCTCAAAGTTTTGTTGATTGATGGTATGAGTGCTGGAAAGACTGATATGGGCACACTCGATTCCCAAGATCTGGTCCTTCGCGAGAACAACACCGATAGGGGAAGTATGATGGACGAATGGAACCGAGCTCTTGCTTTGTGCAAACTGGCTTCTGAATGGGGCTTCGATGGTTTTGTTCGAATCGAGATTGGTATTGAAGTTATCAATTGCGACTTTGCAGACAGCTTAGATCTGGTCAGCATGATGCGTACAGAGCTGGTGGACCGTATCCTGGGGAAAGCCGGCTTGTCCACGTTTCAGTTTGTGAGGGCGGTTGGCGAGAGATACGATGGCGTCGGTGCCAATCGACTTCGGATCGATTTCTCGTCAATGGTGTCGGGGCTCTTCTTTCCCATCAACATCTCCAGCACTGTCGTAGGGCGCCCAGATCTGAAGAGACTTGGGTCGGCAACGCTGGAGGAGCTCAAAGATGTCAAGGCGTACTTGAGCAACGTGTTGTGTCAGCCTCGGAGATTCATCGTGGATTGGCAAGGTGTGGCGGACCTTGTCATCGCTCGTTATAGTAAGAGACTGGCACTCATGGTGCACGAGCCGCTGCAGTCGCACTATTTCATCGATGAGGTCGAGGCTGCCACGTTGACCTGGTACGACGCGCCCCCATCACGCGATGATATTTCCATGGTAGAGCAAAGAGAGGTTAACAAGACTGCCGATGCTGTCGAGCAATGCCGCGTACACTACCTCCGGCCAGCCCTCAAAGTCAGGCAACAATGGAGTTTCGAAGATGAGTTAATTTATACATCCCTCGACACAGTTTTGGGCACTATCTGTCAAACATTGTTTTTGGTCCGCAATCGATTGCTCGAAGCATCCGGCTCGAATTTGGACGATTATAGGATCAGAATTGACAACGAAAACGATACCGATATGGAAAAGGCGATCAGTAGTGGCCGAGCAATGATTCGGGCGCTGATGAGTGATCTTGGCTGGTCCATCTGGAAGAGGCCACAGCCCTGTCAACCGGACGAGGTTAATACGATTGCCATGTGGCCGTTTGGAACTGAAGAAGACCATTGGAACCCCGGATGCCGTTCAGTCGAGACAGTACAACATCCCGCTGATAGTTATTGGAGGAACCGTAGACCTCGCAAAGTATAACCTCGTTTCAAAGCCATTCGGCCGCGATGACAGGATCTCGTCGGTTTTTTTTACGTTAGTTACAGCGTTACCACCGATTGCAAAAGAGAATGGCCGACGCTTCCGCCTTCAAGGAAGACGTTTGCCGGTTGGCATTGAATTGAGCGATTAGACAGCTTTCACAAAAATACCCAACACATTCATTAGCAAATCCAAGAAGGTAGTGATGCTCAAGGCTAATATTAGCACGAGGCCGGTATTAAAAATTGGCCAAAAATGTGAAATTGATCAGATCATACGACCACGCCAGGAGTCGAACCTTTTAAAGATGTTAGTGCTTGGATGCGGAGGAGCTCGTTTGAATGAGAACCTACCTGGAATCTCTAGAGAGTTCGGGAGATCTGGAACCGAAATCTAGCGCCTTAGCCATTAGGCCACGCGGCCGATGGGCATTTCTACGAGAAAAGGATTTATGAGCCCTGCTTGGCATCATGGTGGAGTTGTTGCAGTAGAGCCGGCATGTTTGTGGATATCATGACTGAGGGATGAATTGAGGCGATCCATTGACCAACGAGAGACGAGCAATTGTCAAGCAGGCGGAACAGTTCCTTTGTCTGAACAACCATTTTTTCACCTTTCATGCCAAGATATGTATCAAGGTCATGACGTGGGATGGAATAGACAGGCTCTGACATGTCTCACAAGTCACAAGGGGAGACAAACTGAGGAAGCTCTACGTGTTACTCCACCAAGATCCAGCTATCAAGGCAGTATTCCCGGATGGTGCTTATCAATCTTGCAGCAATGATTCGCGCGGTGGTATTCCGCCCCCAGCGAATGCGACTCTGAATTTGACGACAAAAGTCAGATGTTTTGTCGATGCTAAGGCTTTACAGTCTCGACCCGTTGCAGCCGCAAGAGCCGTTCCGATCTATCTTCGAGAACCCGGGGTGATCCGAAGCTTATTTACAGGTGTCAGCCCACTCTTTGTCACAGGTTTCAACGTTCCAAGCTCGTGGCATCAAAAATTTAAGGTCAAGAGCTGGGTATTTCCGCATCTCCGTGAAGTGCAAGACTTTTCGCTGAACAATTGACGCCTTTCAGTACGAAATGACTGATCTGTCTGAGCAATGGACTGCCAGACAAACTCAATGCAAAGTATGCAAAGCCATGACACAAGGGTATTTTATCGTCTCTGCTCTACCCTGTCTCTCCCAAACTTACACGCAAGACGGCGGGGCATTAGCATGAAGGAACAACAAGCCTGGGAATATAGTTGGGCCCTGCATTTCCATCAGTCTGAATCCGATGAAACATATTAACAAATGCAGTAACTAACATAAAAAACGGTATCCAAAAAAGAAGCTCCAGCGCCAATCCCGGTGACGTGCGGTTCATCCCGCGGAGATGCTCTAACCAAAACCATCAGACCATTGTCCACATCGGTCGGTGATCCAGGAACCCACACGGCGAACAGCGCTGTATTCGGGTCCATGAGCTATTCTTCTCGCATAGCATGATGCTTGGCCCTGAGAGTCATGGAGAGCGTAATGTTCTTTCTCCGCGCTATGACTGGTTCTCCGGCTTGCCATATAAAGAGTCTCGAGGTAGGCCAGTTTGACGACATTATTCTCGGCATCTAGTATATCAACACCACAACAACCTCTCAACTCCTCCTCACATCTCTTCGAAACAAAACAAACAGTACACAATGGCTCTCACCGCAGCACAAGTAGCAATCGTGAAGTCCACTGCTCCCATCCTGAAGGAGCATGGCAAGACTATCACCACCACTTTCTACCGCAACATGCTCGGCGCCCATCCTGAGCTCAAGAACTACTTCTCTCTGCGAAACCAGCAGACCGGAGCTCAGCAAGCTGCTCTCGCCAACTCCGTCCTCGCCTACGCCACATATATTGACGATCTTGGCAAACTTTCCCACGCCGTTGAGCGTATTGCGCACAAGCACGTTTCCCTCTTCATCAAGCCAGAGCACTACCCCATCGTGGGCACACATCTCATCGGTGCCATTGGCGAGGTTCTTGGTTCTGCTTTGACAAATGAGATCAAGGACGCTTGGGTAGCTGCCTATGGCCAGCTCGCTGATATCTTCATCCAGCGCGAGGGTCAGATGTACGAGGCTGCTGGCGAATGGAACTCGTGGCGCAAGTTCAAGATTGTCAAGAAGGAGGCTGAGAACGACTCTGTTACCAGCTTCTACCTTGAGCCTACTGACAGCAAGCCTCTGCCCAAGTTCCTACCTGGACAATACGTCAGCGTGCAGATTCCCATCCCTGAGCTTGATGGTCTTCTTCAGAGCCGTCAGTTCAGTCTGAGCGAGGCCCCTGGCACCAACCACTACCGCATCAGCGTCAAGCTTCAGGGCCCTGCCGAGGAGCCTGCTGTTGAGGATCTCGCTGCTGGCAAGATTGCTGGTCTTCTCTCCACCAGACTTCACAACCGTTACAACGTCGGCGACGAGCTTGAGCTGAGCCCTCCTGCTGGAGAGTTCTCCCTCGACCCTGCTGACGTTTCTGCTGCCAAGAAGCCTCTTGTTCTCCTCTCCGCTGGAGTTGGCGCTACTCCTCTCGTCTCCATCCTCGACTCGGTTCTCCAGTCCCCCACCGCCTCACGACCCATCACCTGGATCCACGGTGCTCGCTACTCTGGCTCCACCTGCTTTGTTCCCCATGTTCTTGACTCTGCTAAGAAGCACGAGAACATCACCGCCAAGATCTTCCTCGAGGACGTCAAGGAGGGTGACCAGTACGACTTCAAGGGCGAGATCGACCTTGCCAAGCTCCAGAAGGAACAGCTTCTCCAGCTCGACAACGCTGATGCTGATTACTACATCTGCGGACCCGAGGACTGGATGGTCAATGTCAGGGCATTCCTGGAGGAGAACGGTGTTCCTCGCGAGCGCCAGCACCTCGAACTCTTCAAGACTGGTGATATTTAAAAAGTGGCGCGCTGCATATGATGGATTTCCTTGTAATTAATCGGTTTATTGTCTGGCATGTCGAGGGCGTTGAGGATCTGCTGTGCTTTTTGCAGCGGTATGTTTTGTTTGCTCAAATTGAAGAAAGAGTGCATATACTAGATACCAGATACCAGATACCGCCGTCAAAAACAAAATTATTCAACCCATTTTCGCTTCTAGCTCAATGATATCCAAAGTGAAGAACGTGAGCATGTGTCTTGGTAAATAGCCGACGTACCAGTATCACATGTAGTACGGTGAGACGAACCACGAGTAAAAGTAACGAGAGACAATAGCAACAGCGTACGTGTGAGTGTTTTATCTTCCCAGGCAAGGCTTGAGTTACGACTGGACGCCACCGTCCAATGTCTCGCCTGTCTGTGGACGACGTTGTATGCAGTCACTTTAAACGACGATGGGGGGGAAAAAGTAAATACTGATACCCTTGTCTGTGGGGATGAGATCGGATGATCAACCGATCGAGATTGAGTTGGGGGATGCATTACGTATTAGTTATGGGTGGGGAATGGGGATGATCTGAGGTGATGTGATATGATGGAACATGTCATGAGAAGTGATCATGGAAGTGGTGTGGTGTGTATGGAGAGCAGAGACCCATAGACTGTAGAACTTGTACGAATACAACAGTCAAAAGCAGAATACAGTTACCGTGAGACCACTGACAGGCCCCAATTGCGATAACTGAATCAGCTCAATAACAAATCGCTTTTGTCTTCATCGCCTCCACGCAACTGCAGCTCGCCGAACTACCCTCCAATGAAGCACAGCGTCGAACCGATATATCAATCAAGCCTCTTTCTCAAATCTGCGGTGAAGACAAAGGAACGGCCCAAACGAGGCTTTCTGTAAGGACAGGGCTAGTAGGGGAAGACGTGCCTCGTGTTACACTACATGGTCGAGGAGCACAAGACGTGCTGTTGCGATACATTGGAGAGAAGGGAAGAGACGCCACCGCTTGTTGAGATTGACGAGAGACTCTGATGATAATGAGGAATGGAGTTGATTCTGACTTGATATTGTTGTTTGACTCTTACTGATAGGGTTGATATCTTGCACTTGATGATATCTCAAGATATGGCTTCGAGACACTTATAGCAGGTTCTCGTCTGCTTTATCTTGCTCATCGACGCCGATCCATTGGATCGGATACCCCTGACAAGGTCTCACGACGAGGATACCGACAGCATCGGAACCGCCTTACTGGCAAAAGCTACAGGATCCTCGATGCAGCACGACGCGCTCCGTAGGCGAGTTCATGCATGAGCCTCTTTTTTCCCTCCATCACTCCTCCTAATTCACAAAGTTTGGGAAGAGCTGTTAATGTGCCACCAAAACAAAATACAGCATCAGTAAATTCTTCTCTCTTTCTTTCTATAAACAGCTCATCTTTGTTCCCCCTTATTTCTTTGTCGCCGTTCGAAAAGCTTGATGTCATGGCAGAGACGGTCCATCGGAAGGCCTGTGATCGCTGTCACGCGCAGAAGCTCAGCTGCAAACGATACAACGACGAGGCGTGCGAGCGGTGCGTCAGACTCAAGACGGAGTGCAAGTATAGTCCTTCGCTGCGGTATAGAAAGAATCAGCAGCAGCTTGCGGAGAGTCAGCAACAGCAGCAGCAACAGTTTGTTGAGAACGGGGCGACTTCTTCTCGTACTGCTACTTCGAGTGGACGCCGCTCGCCGAAACGACGACGGACAGATAGTCAAGAGGATCCGAGTCTTGTCTCACCCGACACGGGTACGTGCCCCCTACCATTCTGCTTTATCATCCTCTTATTTCATCTGTCTTGGATGCAACCGACTCACTCACAGCCGAGTCAAGGAGAAGCAGTGGTGTCAATAATACCCAATAACAATACCAATACCCATACACACACGGACACAGACAACGGCCTCAGCCTGGCGTCTAAGAGTAATATCCTCCCCGTCTCCGTTCCTGTTCCTGTCTCACCCAATCCCCTCGTCGACAGCACCGACTTTGCCTTCACATTCGACCAGCAGCTGGCCTTCTTCACAAATCCTCAGTATTTATCTCACTCCGAGTTCCCCGGAACTCGTCCTGTGTTCTGGGAACCTGCAACTCTCTACCAGCATCAGCATCAGCATCAGCATCAGCAGCCACCTGAACACCCTTATCACCAGCCGCCGGGTGAAGTTGCACCGGAGCGTGACGCCCTTCACCAGCAGCACGTCGTGTCCCTGAGCTGTGCACCTGAGCACAGCAGCACCTCTGACAAGCGCGCGTCACGCACACAGACGAAGCAGCAGAGGAGTAATAGGCCTAGGCCCAGACAGATCACACTCCGCCACGACGCTGACTTGTCGCCGCTGCAGCAGCACGAGGTCCCCCCGATTCACTGGATGGCGCAGTTGTCTGACATAAACGCCCGGCTGCTGGACCTGGCGTCCGCCTTGCCTTCTCCCCAGGACGGCCCGCTGATGGGCCGTCCTGCTGATGAGAGATTTAGAGGTCAGGGGTTTCCCATCGAGGATATGTTCAAGCTCACGCGACGTGTTGCTGATATTCTTGAGAAACCACCATCCAATAATGATGGGAGTAAGATGCATCACTCTACCATTGATGGAAGTGATCCTGGCAATGCCATGTTCATCTTGTCAACATACGTGCGCCTGCTCGACATGTATCAACGAGTGTTCAGCCTCGTACACACAGAGCTAGCAACACAGACAGATACAGGTACGGCCTTCAGCTTTTGGAAACTACCCGCCGTGACGGTAGGATCCTTCGCTGTAGAGTCGTCTCCATTCCTGCAGATGTCTCTCACGATCCAGCTGGCAGAGGAGTTCTTGTCACGTCTGAGAGGCTCGACGGCGCGGTGGTCAAGGGCTGGGAACGCAGCGTCCATGTTCGCGGGAGTTGTGGATGTGTCTTTTCAGGCGTTTCGGGATCGCGAGGAGGCTTTGGCGAAGCATCTGGTTGAGTTGCGGAGTGAGATAGAGCCTTTGATAGATTCATAGGGGGTAGTGACCAGCGGAGAGGGCAAGACTTGGATAGGGAACTGGGCTGGGGATGGATGCAGTATCGGTAAAGGGGCTTCAACTGTTATGTCTCAAGATGAAGGAGGCCTCAAGAAGCAATTCACTAATACATGCCATCGTTTTCACTGAGACAAACTCACATCGCCAAGTGTCGAGAGTCTGTAAGGAGGCTTACGAGCATACCAAGCCTGAACTCTACGAATTCAGAGGCAATAACACAGAAACTTCACAAGCACATTCACGAAACATCAAGCTACCATCTTCTCCCATCAAAATCCCCTATTCTACCCAATAATTCACATTTTCTCAGAGTGGCAATCTTTTCGTCGTCAAACTTGAAGCCCAATTCATGCCCAACTGACCCAGAGATCTGGAACAGCGAAGATCATATGCCGCTCATTTTCGGATTTCCCAGAGAGGAATTTGATCCTCAGGGTCCTGAAAATCCCTAGCTACTAGCCTCTAGTCGCGCTGCGCGGCCTCCGAAGTCTTTCATTGGCGATCCGCACGGCGACGAGAAAAGAGACAACAAAAGGGACTGACTCTCATCAAAGCCTCGCATATGACCGAACCTCGCAACTGCAACCCTCCCCACGTCTCGTTTAACTAGAGCAACTGCAACTGCGACTATCGCAAGGCCTGGCAGGGCAGCTGGCTACTGTACCCAGTGGAACACGCGAGGTCTTGGAGTCTGCCGGCGTCAAAAGCGCCCGCTAGGGGAAGCCAACGATGCATCCGACACAAGGCCACAGAGGTTCTCAGCGGTATCTGATTGGAACCGAAGCTCTAGAAGGTGTCTGGGTGAGGGATGTGCCGACGCTACGCTCAGTAGTATCGCAAGTAATGCCCGTTTGAAAGTCCCCTGCAAACTCTAACAGGACACGCCCTAGTATTTTGAGTTTACGAGTCGACTCTCCCCCTCTCAAACCCGTGTCTTGGTGACGCCCCCAATCAGCCATCGATGAAACAGGCCTTGTTCTGTGGTCGATAATCGACATCGCTATGACAATGTGCGCATATATCAAAGCAAATGGCTGAGATGGAATAGGAATGCCGTTACGATCCTTGGAAGGTTTGATCGCCAACCTGCACGATGTGACAGGGGTGCAAGTACGAGCAGGCAGTCTATCAATCTAAATTCATCTCACGCCAGTAAAGAGCGCTATGACTTTGACGCGTTATTGGCACAGAGACTTACCGTTCACGACGTTTTTCCTACCTAGGTACTTTAAAAGAGGGATGATTCTCAAGACACTACCTAAGCCCAAGGCATCCTTCGGAGCGTCTGACCCGAGATGCACTTACTTATCCGTATCAAGATATGCATTCATTCCCATGCACGTAAGTCGTAATAACTTAACTTTAAACCTCCTGCTCCTGGCTTTCCGTCCCTATCGAATCTGACAAGTGACAGACGGTGACTGAATGAAGCAATATCCTTCCACCGGCAGATAATAGACTGATTTGGGCTGTAACAGATACACCCCCCTCCACTGAGTCGTCGTCACGGGATCTTTCTCCACTGCATCTCTTCTCTCTTACCTGTGTAGCTGTAGATACCCTCGATATCAATCCCCATTGGAAGTCTTCATAAGCAAGGGACGCATTTTCGCTGCACGGAACGTTCCTAGACCCCGACGCCGAGAAGGGCGCAGCCGCGGGTCATTCCCACATCACGTCGGCTCTCTCTTAGTGACTTCGTCAAGCCAAGCCAAGCCAAGCCAAGCAGCAAATCTCGTGAAACGCAAGGGCAGAGAAAATAACCTCACGGTAATAGAATGAAGGAAATTAAGCTTTCACCCAACGGCTTGGTAATGGGTAAACTCTTTCCGATCCAGGCCAAGTCCCACAGATGTCCATTGCCTCGGGATTTAGCAGTGGATATACCTCTGAAGATCTTGATGCCCAGTTCAACTGAACTCAATCCCTCTTCCACAGTGAAAATATCTCACAGTGTGTATTCTGGACCCTTCTTTTCCTGAAGTGGCATGTGCGACAGAAATGACAGGATCCCCATCCTGTCTTCCCTTTCTGCGCTCAACACACCCCTGTCCTGTTTTGAGCGTAGGCCCTGAAAGGGAGCACGTCTTTTTGCCTCACAGGGAGAAGAATCTGGGTGTCTCTTGATGGCAAAGACGGCGATCAGGACTATGAGGTTTTACATTCTGCGTCATCTCGCCAATTTCCAGCAGGACGGTTCCGCAGACTTGGTGCGAGACAAGGATTCCATCGTGACATGGGCACAATCAATCTACGATAGGCCAACTTGTGTCCTGTGTCGCTTTTTACCCTCCGTTGGCCGAAATATATACTTTTGTGCCATGGAACAGCCTCTGGTACGTAGGCACTCTGTTCACTTCTCCCTGTTGCCAATGTTGTATCGCAAATATCGCTTGTACCTTCGCGATCAATGATCATCCTTGAGGAGTCATGATTAACCAGGTTACTGGCAACTGTACCTTGCTGCAACGCATGGATGCTCACGCCAGAACCATCATGACGAGTTCTTGGGCGCGATCTGTTTATCATGATATGTTGTAGGCCAACCATATAGGGCGTGAATGGTAGAAGCGACTGTCTCAATGGACGAAAAGTCATAGCATGATCAATTCCCTGCCCTTCGCCAGGCGCCGGAGTCACTTCATCAAAGAATAATGCTAGTCACTCTTCCATGTATGCATCCGATGTAGGGTATTCGCAGTCCCGGAACTTCCAGATCTCCTAAGCTCTTTCTAAACTCACACCGAATACGATCATCAAATACCGACAAGAAACAAAATCTTCAATCAAGAATCGCATGATGCCTAAATTCGTTATCACCCGGCCCGGTCCAGAAGCCGCCCGCGAAGCAACCATCATATAAAGTACTTCTGCAATTCATGTGAACTTGGCGGCGACTAGTAAAACCGGTGAGTTTAGCGACCAAGTTCACCTCTTGGTAGTTCCGCCAGTGAGTGTTAGCGGGGACAATTCCGCAGAGAACAGAAAAGCCACGGACACTCCTTGTTAAGTAAAGTGCCAAATCTGGGGTTGACAGGTTGTGCCTTGCATCTCTACCCGCCGTCAGCGCTTGAAGCGGCCCTGGCGGTTTCCGCGTAGAAAATTTTGTTCTTCTTCATCGAGTTTGAGATGCTGAAGTTTTCGTGATGCGAAAAGGCCTCCAAGTTCGAGACTGTCAAGACCTGCATTGTCCCCATATGCGTAATGCATGCGTTGTTGACATCGTACAGCTGTCAAAGAGCGGTCTGCATCATTTACATTAGTGTTGCTGAGTAACAAGTCCACACACCTCTTCCGTGAAGTGTTACTGAAGCAAAATTCGCCTTTGTATCTTGTTATTGCATGAGCAGTTATCCCGACACTAGCAAATTACGAGTATCTTGTTTTGTCTGCCCCGACTACGCTGGGGCAAAACCGGCCGAGACAAATCTCCCCTTTTTTCCTCTGATGGAATGACTGGTGTCTTCTCGTTTGTTGTCTCATCGTTCGTACCCAGGCGCTCGGTAACCAGTCAGTTGATTTGACTCAGGGCGAACGAGTCCCACTCTGTGCGATTTCTCGGCAGAGGCGGGATTACATGATCTGCCCGGAGGAATGGAGAGGGAAGGAAGACCTTTCTCTTGATAACCAGCTCAGACCAGCATCAGGACTGGCGATGACGAAGAACGAGAGATCCGCAAGATCCCGGTATGGCAAGAGTGGATTTGAAGACCTGCTCATCTCCAGGCTGAAGGATCAGGATTGAACGTGGCGGACTTGACCTGGAGGACCTCGTTAAAGAGATAGCTCCGAGACATGACCGTAGAGGTCCTCGGAGCCTCGGAAGGCTACAGATACCTGGCCCTGGCGAGGGCATGGTTTCTGTAACTATGCTACGATACAGTCCTCCCCACAGAGGCTGCAGCGCTCCGTGAGTTTGATCTTCAAGGTGGCGTCTTGCAGGCCCATGCCCCAGCCTGATAGGTGTCAGCAAACTCTGTCTCATTTAAGCTTTGCATTTCTCAACGGCTGTTCTGTTTGTCAGACTTTAGCAGTTCATGTACGAAGTGAGACAGACATGTCAAAGTGTTTCTGTAGCTCGGGTAAGTTGACAGCTGGAGTAGATACCGACTGTCGTCATCCTTGCATGAGAAACATTCGCATTGACGAAGGGGAGTCTCGCACTCACAGCAGAGAGAGAGTCAGAAGAGCCGGCTTCTGGCCCTGGAACTTGGCTGGGATTGGGGATGTCACACCCACCAGAAGCAGAACATCCCGAGGCCCGAGCCCGCGTCCTGGGAACGCCAAAGAAGAAAGCTGGGACCGACGTGATTGGACAAACCCCTGCGAAGAGGGGCATTATGGCTTGGCAGAGTTGACGATTGCAACAGAGGCCAGGTTCTTTAGGCTAGGATGAACTTGGCGTCAGAGGCAGGGGAGTTCACTGACCAAATAGCGATCCCGAATGTGAAGAAATTTTGGCCATGTATGAATAGTATCGACTAGATAAGATTGAATGCGTTTGAGCAAGGAGGAGCCTTTTCTTCTCGCGGAGTAGACGACGATAGTCTCGGAGGACTAGAAACACAAGCTACAGCTGGGCATGGTCATATACGGAGAGACCACAAAAACTAGCATGACATGTCTGGCTTGCTCGGGGGGGCATTTCCTAGGTCCCGAGCAAAGTCGTCCAGCCAGTCGGTAGAGGCTAAGAGGACTCACCCGTCAGTCTCCCTAGGCAGATAATTTGCCATAGAAAGCACAAAAATCTGGATTGCAGGGCTGATTGGGTAGCGGTGTGGAATCAACCAAGAGACGGCGTGGGATCGACTGTGGAGATTGTGGAAATTATGTACAGTAGGTATTCCAGAAGACGCCTTTCAGAGCGGAAGGCGTTTCGCTAAGTTTAGTCTTGACCAGGACGCATCGCGAGAGTGTGTATGCTGTGTTTCTCCTTTTTGAAACCTGGTCTGGTCTGGTTTGGTCTGTGTTTGGGTGTGCCATGAATAAAGAAGAACCCATGAGAAAAGAAACGAGACAAATAGCAATATGTATGTATGAGAGTTGACATAAACAGAACAGAACCGCATCAAACGTCCCCTGAACAGTGTAGCAAGGATGAGTGCTCGTTTAGCCGCAGTTGGTGGGATTCTTATGCTTGACAGCGTAGGCCTGCAGTGAGGCCTAGCTCAAACTTGTTTGACCGGTTCCTCTTTAGGAAAGTAGAAGACTCACGTGTAGGCAGCAGGTTGAAAGGACTTAAAGATAGTGCAGTAGTTGAATGAGTTGGCGACGACAAGATATCGGTACTCGTGAAACGAACCGAATGTGAGGGCGCCTAGATAGCAGCATCACATCACAAGCCTTTGGGTCTTGCACCACTACGAGCCCTGTAAATGCTACCTACCTACCTGCCTTATGGAATCTCTCATCAAACTCGGTAGCGGATACGTTTCGGCTGGGTGATAAGCCGACGACAGCACAGCACAGCACAGCATAGGACACTACAGGACATACCGCTACCGGCATTGCGCCCACGTGTGCAGTGGAGCAGAGCGCCAAAATATGCGTGCTAAAATGCTAATTCCAGCACGATGCTGTCGTGGATGGGGCCATATGTTAGTAGGTAGGGAATCTAAGCTCAGTCCATATGACCCAGACAGCCTTATTTTCGTGTCGTTTTGGGCAACGAAACGAGGTCATTCTCCGAATGGTGATGGTGGTACCCGGCAGTGGACATGTGTGTCAATCAAGACGGTACGGTACTTGAGCCCTCTAAAATTCGCCAGGGGCCATACGAGAGCCCAGCCCAGCCCAGGTCAGCACAGCAGAGAATGGCGTCAACGTCCTAGCGTCCAGGTCCAGTATCCCTCATGGACATGAATCCCGTCCGTCTAGAACGGACTGAGACGTTGGCAGTGGGTCAGACAGGTTTATTACTCTCGCTCTGCTGTAATTAGGTAGTTAATTAATTCCCCTCGCTCAGTAGAATAGACAACGATAGACAAAACATGACCGTGCGCCGCACCAGACCAGACCAGACCAGACTAACCTGACCTGCAAGCAATGTAGCACAAGAAAATCTTTTCTATGTTGATGTGATGTGCATTGACTCGGCCAGGCAGGCCCTTTATCAGATAGACCTGGTTTCTACTATTGATTCAGCCTGACCAGCATTGTTGCAGCCAGTCAAAACAGCGACCTTGATGACTGGTCAATCAAGGGATGTCAGAATAATGACGAGTCTCCTTAATTGGCATGCCATGACTAGTAAAAGTTGACTTAGCCTCTCGAAAGAAGCAATATCAGAGAGTCTCGACCCCTCAAAACGGTCGTGCTGCATCCCGCTATAGGCAGCACAACATGCTGATCACTGGGTCGTTGAGGGAGGCTTCCACGTGCCCGACGGTCCGTGTCTGCTCGGTTGATGCAACTCCCAATCAGATAAAACGGTGAGAGTCGAATAGATAGATGTTGTTGCTTTGGTTCATGGAGGCGGTCATCGTTGCTGAGGTGCTGCTCCCCTCGCGGTGGAGCAGAAAAAAAAAGGGCAAGGCGGGACGTCGTTTTCCCTTTCAAGGGTCCAAGACCTTTTGTTCCTTCTGCTCACCGTCACAAAGTATTTCGAGCAGCAGAGCAGAGGGCGCGGTCTGGCGGGCAGAGAGAGATAGACAGCTCTGATTCAGATTGTGGATCGCAGCACCCTGAAGGCTAAGGTAGATGGCGGCTCCGCCCTGGAGACAGTTACCTCACTCCAGAGACTAACAAGAATGCTGTGCTGTGGCAGAGTATTGCGGTGAGTACCCAATCCATGAGGTAAGGCATAAGGTAGCTAGCGAGCGAGTGAGCAAGCAAGCGTCTTGGCTTATGTGAGGTTGTATGTGCTGTTACGGAGTACCTGATACAAAATGGATATGTAACATCAATCAATCATCGTGAGGGGAAGGGGATTGCCGGCGGTATTGGTAGTTCTGGAATATTATGGTGGAGTGAAATGGAAGGGTCCAAGTTTAGATCCCCCAGTGCAGGCCAGTGCTGTTTCGGCAATGTGCGACGATGATTATTTCTACTCCATCGTTCATTCATTTGTAACGAGAAATGCCATTTGGGAATAGCATCGACTAATTTCTTGCCTGTGCTGAGCTCGGCCAACCCTCGGTGAGTCATGACCATATGTAGAGCATTCTCAGGGTCTTCCTTTTTTACCCCTCCGTAACCAAAATAAATTACAAAACCAAACTCATCCTCACTTCGCCGACGCCGAAGACGTGAGGGCTCGCAGATTGGTCTGTGTTGTTTCACCCATACATAGTACAGTACGTGCTAACATTGGCCCTTTATTCTTGGGGGACTTTTTTACCAAGTGGAGTCTAGCTTCGCCTTAGATTAAAACAGTTGATCCCAGTAAACGGGTCACTCTCGATATATGCATACGCACGCGCAAATCATTACAACTCTATCTATGCACACCCTCCTCTTTTACTCCCTCCCGCTCTTCAGCTCGCAAAAACGCCCAGACACCACGCCACCCCTTCCCTTGTTTCTCGGAGAGAGATGGAAGTGCCACCACCAAAAACTTTTAGCAGCAGAACACGCCCCCCTTCTACTGGTATGTACGTACAGAGAGGGTGTGCTCGCGATGCTGTTTGCTCTGCTACGGCTCCCTCGATGGCAGTGGGCTGTCTGTCAACAGGGGTTACCTAGGTATGGAAGGGCCCTTCTCTCTTGTCCAAGTTATAATAAACATCCTTTTTCCTTTTGAGCCCCGTCAGTAAGGTAGGGATTCTTTAGCCTCTGTACCGTTGTTTTGGGTCCATCTTGTCTCTGTCTTTAAATACTTCTTTACTCCCTCCTCGAAGCCACTCCAATTCGACCAAGACGTTGCAGCGTGTTATCGTACCGTAGTCCGTCTTAGCAGAAACCTTGTCACCCGCTATTGCTACCCAACATCAACAGCATCCCTGAACGATACTCTGCTACCTGCCCTCACTTGTTGATATAGAGTTCCGCGGGTTTACCACCATTGCCCATTGTATATATAACGACGGGGCCTGGCCATCTTTCATCTTGGACTGATCGACACACAAACTTGTTAGAGCTTGGTCCACGATTTTCTAGAATCGATACAACTTGGTCGGGTTTGTCACAATGTGCAACTACATCTATGTAAGTCAGAACGTATAACATCATATCACTACAACACATCACCATGATGGTAAATAGTTATATGGAAGATAGATACTAATCCAGCTTATAGAAGGAACTTAGCTGCCAACACCACTACCATCTGGTAGAATCATGGTGCCCCAAGTACATCGAAACAGAACGTCGGTGTCCGCCCACCATTGTGAGCAAGCAGTACTGGGGTGACGACATTTGTGGTATGTCTTGACATTTTCAAGGCCCGACTCTATGCTCTCCACCGACGGCCAACTTTTGATGCATGAGCCCGTACTAATTAGTTCTCTAGCTGCCTGCCGTGAACGCCAACAACCCAGCAATCACCCATGGGCGAAACTGATCCAACGTCCCGAGTCACGCTTGTCCTACTCTCCCCAAGTTCGTGCGCAATGAAAACGAGCGATCCGTCTCGCAGGTCGAGTCCTCGATATGTCGCCAACCGATCTGCCACTCCAACGTCCAATAAGGCGGCACTCTTCACCTATCTATCCATCCCCGCATCCGCATACTCACATACATACGAAAACCCATCTCTCGGATGAGTCGAAACAACAGGAAACGACCTCATTCGTCTCTCTCTCGCCAGCAGTGCCCAGATGTCCCTCCATCGAAACCAACAGTCGACAGCTGCAGGTTCATCAAGCCAAGCGATGTACTTTACCAGGTGGTCGACTCAAGTGAGACATGGCACCCCCCCACTTCGGAACCGGGGACTCGGAGGCGGACATATGAATCAACGAAATACAACATCGAACAACAAGAAAAACACAGAAAAAAGCACAGTTTATGGATACCTTGGAAAGGCGCAGGAAAGCGTTCGGTTCATCATTTTTATCATCATCATTTTATTATCTGGAAGGAAAAGAATTCGGCTCTTTGGGTGCAAACCCGTTCTTTTGGCCGATATGGGATGGGGGACACACTCTCCCTCTCTTGACTCGCAGGAGGCGTTTACAAGCATGGAGAAGCTTTGGTACCTTTTTGGGGGGGATGGCGTCCGATCGACAGCCCGGGACCAGCTCTCGAGGAGAGAAAGCTGGGGGTGGGTGATGGGGGCCACTGAAGAAAGTGCTCAGACACCTGCAATGTGCATCTTTTCGCCACCGACAGGGGAGAGCTCAGGCCATCAGAGAGGTCTACAGTACGTCGATGCCGTGCACAAACACTTTCACCCATCAACTCAGTCCTCATCTTGACATTGGACGCCACACCACCAGCCTCGGGCGCTACTCCGATGATTATCTGCATGATAGGTCTTATGACTGTCATCAGAGCAGCCTATTATGAAGCAGCACCTCTTGGACTGATTCCTCGAGAGAAGAAGAAAGCCCAACCATATCTGGCACGAGGAGGAGTCTTCCTACTATTTTTTATTTTTTGGCGCGCTTATTTTTTATTATTAAAACTCAACTGCAACTTACTACCTTGTTGGTCTAACTGGTGCATGCATGGAAATGGGCATTTATGGGAATCAAAGATATCACTTGGGAATGGGTTTTAAGGGATTGGGTTGGAAACCATCTTCTACTACACCTTCTTTCTCTCTACTCGATGGCATGGGCGTTATTATTATTGTTTGGCTCCCGACATTGCCGCGATGGCATGGGGGTGAAGGGGGGTTCTTTGTTGCTTTACCAAACCTATCTTTACTACTGATCACAGCTGAGACTATTTAAAATAGTTGCATATTGTTAGGCGCAGGAAATGAAATACTAGAATATTGCTTGTTAGTAAACTTGCCAGCTCTCGTATTACTTGATGATTTTGAACTACCGAAGACGACGAAGCATCACCAGTCAGGCAGTGGATACCAAACAATACCGTTTCGTAGATCAGCCGCTTTGGCGTTAGAATGCGCTAGATTAATTGATTAAGACGAGAAAAAGCAAAGAGCAGATGGAAAAAACTGGGAGGTTCTATACTGCATCAGGGAAAAAATTACAAAGGTACAAGAGATTACGGTATTAGTTTGGACCCATCCCGCTACGGGCCGCTCTCTCTTCACGATATGGATGAGATGCCGCTGGGTGACATTCTGAGTCATCCGGCTGACGATACCCGCGCTGATACGCCTTGGACATATATCTAGGTAGGATTTCTCTGTAATGATGAGTATGGCATGTCTCTGGTGCAATAGGATAAGCATCTGTGATGGGGGATAGGTAAAGCAGTGGTGGGATGGGATGGCCATGTTTGGTTTCGGTCAGACGAGATTTGTGATCTACGCGCCGTTGGATGGACATTGTCTCATGTGCATCTACCGAACGGGGGGATCCATCCATCAGCGCGTGTGCGACAGCGACATGACATCTAGTCAAGCAGATCCTTATAAACTAGATGCTGTGAGGATACAAAAGTGCTGCCATGCTGAATAGTCAGTCGGGTATCACATTGCATTGGATCTGTACTCCGTATCACTTTTCTCTTTTCTCTCTCTCTCTCTCTCTCTCTCTCTCTCTCTCTCTGTGTCTCCGTCCCTCTATCCCCACGTTGGCTTCTCTGCCTCCCACCATCTCTTTTCCCCTGGACCTTACCTTTCGTCCGCTAGTCTGATGCCGTTGGCTTCTTGACGCGTTGGCGCTACCGCATCGTGCCGACGGGAGTCTCAATTTGGTCTGCTGAGTCAAGCCCAATCTACCCGCTTTATGTACTCTTCCTCAAAACATCCTGTTCTGTTGAGATATTTGCACGGTCTTCACGCTTTGTTTTTTAGTGTCTCTTAGCGCAGGTTACGCCATTGAGACGTTAGTTGTCTCTTTTCTCAATGGGAATATTTTTATGGTTCCCGAAGTGGAGGAAATGTTGGTTTTCGCTTCTGCACAAGGTGTCACCAGCCGTTGGTATCAGAGTTTAGACTAGCAGCCCGCCAACGCTTAGTGGTTTTCACACGAAATACTCTAAACGGTTCCTCGGCGAACTCGACTAGTTAAGAGGGCGTGTACATGGATGGCATGCTGTCATGTGTCTTTGACATCGTGGGTTGAAGTCGCAGAGCACGGTTGTAAATATGATATCCATCCCTAAACGATGATGAGGAACAGCATTATGGGCCTAAGCGTACGAAGCGAGAGGTCGGTCACTCAACGCAAAGCGCGGTTAGTTTGCCATTCGCCGCTTGCAGGAGCTTCAAACGTACGTGCAGGCAATGTACTCGTCACCAACATCTACCGATATCTCTTGTGCAATCTAGGCCTTGGACCTCTCTGCATGTACTGTACTGCAGGTGCAAGGCAGGGCATTTGAATCCTGCAAGGCCTGGAGAACAGGATATGGCAAAACAGCCGCACGTGTTGCTCGCCCTCCTCATTCGAGAAGCCTCAGCCAATCCGAGTCTCGCGCTTGATCCTTGAGCTTCGGTTTGTCTGCCACGTACGTCGCGTTCGCTTCGCGCAAGTATGGATGTAAACACCACGTACGTACGTACCAAGGTCATGAGAATGTCCAAAAATGGAGACCGATATTTGACAGATGCGCGACGTGGGGTACGTGGGAGATGCTCTGAGGCAGAGCGTCACGGCATGGGGGTTCGTTATCACGACTTATGATAAGATGAGGCTGAAGCTGAGTTTGGGAAACAAGCTAGAAGCTTGTAAACCGGAGATGTGGCATTCGCGAGTTTCTGGATCCTCGCTATCAAGCTTTTTCTTACTCACCTACCTAGACCGGATAGCTGGGACAGACACCCATGATAACAGTGCTGCACTGTAAATCATAACGCAAACCTAGGCCCTTGTCTCTCATCGCATGATTCACCCTCCACTACGCATATTTACCTGGATGAGAGAATTAAAGGTGGTCGCAAGGACCCCACACGGCCAATCTAATTCTTATCAATCATAAGGGTCGTCATTCCAAAAGGTCCTCCCTCTTCTTTTGACCTTCTCAAATCTCTCGCGCCTCTTATCCTTATCGCCCACCGTTTCATAATCCATGGCTCGACGGTTGGTGGGTACATACAAATTCCAGAAGAAAGAGAAAAGAAAAGAAAAAAAAAAAAAAAAAAGGCCCCTTCCTAAAAAGGGTTACGCGAGATTAAAACAAGAAAGAAGAGCGAGTTGGGATGAAACTTGTCATTTATTGAAAAAAGTGACTGTTCTCGGAGGACTCGATGCAGGTCATGCAGCGTCTTTTCTTCACATGCGGCCAGGATCCAAGCCAGTCAGTTCAGTGTGATGGGTCAGGGGATGCCCTTCTCACCGACCAAATGGTGAATTCCTCAGGACATGGTCTTTCCGTCTTTTCTCGTCTAGCCCTGGCTGGAAAGAGCATTTAACAGCCGCCGAGACTTGTGATTCGAACCCGAATCCCGCATTCGGTGGGTGTCACCACGTCAAAATCGATATGGTATAGCGAGCAAGGATGGCGGGGTATCGGGAACGGAGGACGGATAGTGACACCGACATCATGATGTGCATCGGGTTGAGACAAGCTAAGGCCATCATCATGGTTGCTATTACACTCCGAAACTATCTCGGATGCTATCTCGTCATGCTATCACCCTAATCATTATGTCGATAGCCTTTGTTTGTGGGCGATAGAGGTCAACTTAATCTTCCCACGTGCTCTGGACCCCACGACATCTGATGATTCCAACCTTGGCTCAGGCGTGGGATGATCTCCGAGAAGAGGCATTATGTTCCGAACAGACGGCATCCTGCTGCCTTGAAGGATTTCGAGGGGCACATTTCAGCGTGCAGATTGACTTGTGGTTGCGACCGCGACCATTTCAACACCATTATACATACGTTGGCTCTTTGGGGGACTACAGGATCGACAGGAATACCTTGTGCCAATTGTGAATGCCCCAGGATCGTACACACTGCATACAAAAGCCGCCGAGATTGAAAGTGAAGTTGCTGCGCCTGAAAGCCCGAAAGTACCTCCATGAGGCCATCTACCCCACAACAAGGCTCACCGGTATGGAGTATGGAGAGTCCAATTGCGACGCAGTGCCAACATGCAGCGTGCAGCGTGCAGCGTGCAGCATGGCAGGGCTGCTGACACACCTGCTCTATTGGAGCCATGGTGATGCATCCATGCACATATCGACAGACAGCACCCGCATCCGATGAACCGAGGTGCAGGTAATGAATGCCTTTGGTCCCCTCAATCAATTGTTGGAGGGAGGCGAAGTATCATCCATCACCTCGGCCAGGAGGGATCTGAGGCCCGTTTATCCAGGGGAATTCCTGGTTAGTATGAGCCTGGACTGGGCCGAAATATTAAGTTTTAGTAAAGCGTCTCGTCTGAAGTTTTTAGTAGGGGGTGCATAATGACGATGACTCTTGTTGATGTCAACTGTGGCAAAGGGCGTAGCGTTCGTGCCTGAGCAAGATCAAAGCGTCTGGAGTCGTCCTCGTCGCGAGGGCAAGCTAGCATTGCAAGAGGAAGCTCGAGAGTAGGCGATCTCTGGCGAGTTGCATCATTGATATCGCATCGCTATTATAACACGGGGATTTGCTAATTGACAGGTTTATTCTTCTTTTAGGTTGGCAGCCACAGACCATTTTCTCCACGTCTGACGCTGACGCTGACGCTAACGCCAGAGGGATCGTAGCCAGGGGCCCAGAAGCCAGGAAAAAGCCAAGTGCCGGATAGATGCATTAGCGCTGCACATGACACGTGCATACAGGCCCTGTAAGTGCATACCTTCTCTAGCTTCATACTTTCAAACGGTCGCTCCATCACCTATTTCCTAAATCGTCGACTTGCAGTTCTTGATTCACCTCACCCGCTCTACATTTACACTCTCTTTTACTTTAATTATTCCTCGTGCATGGGCTCTCTGCTTTGCTCCACACCCTGTTGCTTTTTCGACCAAACTCCGAGATTTCATGCTTCCCAAAGAGTGAAAAGACGCGCATTATCACAGACCGGTCAAGACCATGACCATGATACCCCAGAATGCGGCATTATGTGCATTCTCTGCACTGCACGGACAAGTGCCACTCCCTCTCGGATATTCTGTCGTTAATCTCCCGGTCGCGACGGAAAATTAAAATGACGGGTGTTATTGGCACCGCGCCAAAAAAGAGTTATGCAAAACGTGATCGTGGTATCGTGCGAGTCTTACCAACATGCAAGCACTTGAGACCTTTGTTTCTCCACGATGGATGGGAGATTTGGCACACTCTGGCCCCCTTATTGTCATGTCATGATGCTTGCACCCGCACAAGCCAGTGAGCATGTGACTTGACTATATGGTGTCTCTCTAGCATTGACGTAGAGTTATGTCTATTGGTGCATTGAGTGTGCATTGAGTGTGTATTGAGCGGTTCTGTGACAAGGCTGGCACTCAGTGATCAGATGTCTTGAGCATGTCTTGGATTCGAATATCGATCTCGGCGATCAGCCTTGTCTCGGCGAATCATTTACTCTGTTTTTAGACATCGGAAATGCCGAGTGCAAACTTTTTTACGAAGTCCAGACACACAGCAAACATAGATTACGGAGTTTTGGTGCGCCGAGACACGGGTGATCGATATCTCATCTCGTGCCATGTACATGCCGAATGTTGGCGACTTCTCTTTCATTACCATTATACTGGATTGCGTTGCGATTGGTGTATCACAAACTCGGTGAGTTTTCTTTGCTAGAAAACAGGTCATGGCAAGACAAGTGTCCCCCAAGTTTGCTTCGCTTGCAGCACTGCTATTGGTGTGTTGGTCGACACAACCGTTGGTTCTGCATCCAATCCCAGCTCCGCCTCACCTCAACCTCAGCCCCGTTCTCAGCGTCAGCGTAGCATGTGGATCTTGAATAATGAACTGGAGATATAGACATGCTTTACATTGTCTCGAGGTCAGGTGATGGGCAAACAAGTAGTTGCTATTTCGTTATTCATTGTGCCTCTAGGTTGGACCTACTTGTTAGACGAGGCTTACACCTCTGGAGCTATCACATCTCAAAAAGCCATGATTCAGGCCTTCAGGCACGAACCCCCGTCACGCTAAAAGGAAAGGCTGCATAGGGCGCACATCACGTTGCGCTCAACCGCTATGGCTTGAGTGGGAGAATAAGATCTTGTGGAGAGCTTAGCTTGATTGACGCGATATGATCTCAGCTAAGGCGGCTGGGATATGTTTCCGTCTTTTTCTTATTGGTTACCAACCCTGTTGGATCGATCGTAATAGAGGAGATTCCCGTAACCCGGATCTGAGGTTGCAATGTGAGCGGCTATCACAAGTGATACCGCGCGTGAGATGCGCCTTGTGGCGGGGATTGGAGGTACTTGACCTCGTCGCGAGGTGAAGGCGGGGGATTGGCAGCGTGCTTACGATGAGATCGCCATTTGCGAGTAATCCTTGGTGTAATGGGCAAATCATAATTGTACAAGATGTCAAGGAATTCCTCGATGCCACTTGGACGAAGCCATTTGAAACCAGATATGTCATTACTCACTTCTGTCTTGTTGCCCCTTCCCCCCCCCTCTCAGCCGAGTGGCTTGCTATTCCGCGATATGATGCCTCACTAATCAAATTAGGTGGCACAACTAACCATTAGTTTGTGAGGCTTACGGGTTGTTGTCCAGCCAAACAGCCCCTAAGTCATCCCGACTCGATACTTCGTCTCGCCCTCTACCTCTGCTTCTTCTCGGTTTCAGCCTCGAGTCTTCCATCTACCAGACTTCCGTCAGGCAAGATCTTTTCTCTTGTTCGAACATAGGATAACAGGAAAGGGTACGCCAGATCGCAGATGACTGAGGTGCCAGTGATAAAGACACCAAGAGGATGGAAAACGAAGCCGTGGGCTTCGGGCCAGTACCACCACATCAAGCCGCAAGAGACGGGCAGACCCATGACGGTGCCAACGAAGCGACAGAACCTAGAAGCAAGATGTAAGCACGGCTGAGTTTTCTGAGATTGCTTTTTCGGTTGTCATCATGAGACAACAAGTGGGTGTTAATCTTACTGGTAGCCAGTCCGTTGGTACTGCTTGCGCGGTCTCATTCAGCAGACCGCTCTCACTTGAGACACGATTTGCAGTAATCTTCCGAGCTTTCGGGGCCATGGAGCATGAATATGATAGATGAGATGACGAGACGACATGTATCGAAACACGCCCTCTGCAAGAACCAACAATTGCATATAGGAAATGAAAACTCACCAAATTGCATAGCTCTGTCCACCAGAGTGACCTCTCTGAAGAAGCATAGCCAACGCCGAAACGCTGAATATCATCTGCGCCACACCAGCCGACCAATATGCCAACTCAGTAGTGTCTCTCGCCTCAAGGCCCTTCCAATTCTTGCCCCATTTGATGCCATACCCTCTATGCGGCTCTTTGAGCCACCACCACACAAACAACCCATTACCCACGACACCCGCCACAAAGACCAGAAACAGCAACAACGCGACGTTGTTGGCTATAAGTGGACTTGAGGCAAACGACCTAGGGGCTGTTTTAAGCGTAGCGTAGAGAACAACCATATCAAGAAGAAGCCAGAGTATGAAACCGTATGTCTCAATGGGTGCCTCGCATACACCGAAGGCATAGACTACTTCCCATCCTAGATTGAGACCCAGTGCGACGAGCGGTGCGGGCGTCGCGTGGGTTGCCAGCGAGCGGCGGACCATGAGGATGTAGGCGATCAGCCAGAATGTTATGCCGACGGAGAGGCAGGCCGTTGATGCAGGGACGAGCCATGGTGGTGCTGAGGGGGGTGGGATGTCTGATGAGCCCATTTTGTGGTGTTTCTTGGGCGCGGGAGTGTTTGAGATGTGCTTTGATGGTTGAGAGGTTGGAAAGAGATTGACGGTGGGTGGCAGTTGGGGTGATCAAGGCATTAGCTTTCCGGTTGTGCCGGATGATACTCTGTTGGTGTGTTGAGATGTGATGTGAGTTGTTGACATGGGCGGACGAGGCTGTGGGGAGAGGGAATTACCCTATATGTCAGCCTGGGGTTGAGATGACACAACATCTCGCGGCAATTTCGAGTCATACACTCTGATACTGGGCATTGCGGTTCATCTGATCATTCCCGATTCTAATGTACATTTTGGTGTCCTCAAGAGTTGAGCTGTGGACGATTCACTAAGATAAATGCGCCTTTTGTTTGACTCAACACTGTGATGTACGGAATTCCATCATACGACTGATCAAGTTTAAGCTATGCCATCATCTACTATTATTACTTATCGTTTTACGTAGAGACTAATTGAATTAGAAGGCTGTGAGACTGATCAATCAAGGAAATGCTTCCGAAGCCCGATGTTGGTAAAACTTTGCACAGTGCTTCTTCAAACTACACATCAGAGACAGGACTCAGGTATGCAGCTGCACGCGATGACGGCTTTATAATCTTAACTACTGTTTTTTCTTATGTTGCATTGTATTAGGGTCTCAGATACAACACACTTCTTCCAAGAGTTCAGGCTCTTTCCTGTGTCATCAGACGTAGACCTTGGGACGCAACAGAAGAGCCGAACCTAAGCAAGGTAGTTTCTTTCGGGATATTAATATAGTCATATAGTCAGTATGAATCTGCCAACATGATTGGAATGTGAGCTTTTGAGAGAGTATCATCAATTCTCGACTGTAATCTATCATTAGTGCCTGGGATGAGACAGTGAAAGGTGGGCTTGAGTTACCAGAGACAACAGGTTGTGAAGTTGTAACAGTTCTACAAATTAAAGCTTCAAGGAGGATTGTTGCGAGTATGGAAGTGTCCGATAGTCCAGATCCGACGTCGTTATGATGTTTAGTGTGCACCCAGCAGGCAGCTTGTAGTCCAGCTAAGCCGAGGCGGCTACACATCTGCCTACGAGAGCTGATATTTGCACAAATATACATCGCAGCAGTTGAAAGAAGATAACGTACATTAGCAAATCAATTGAGTAGCTACATACAATAATTCGGCATAGAATGTAGTAAGGTAAGGAGCATCATCTTCAGTTTTCTCCTGCGAAGGTGGGCTTTGTCCATCGCCCAACACTTCAGTAATCAAAAAATACCTTAGATATGAGGGACTGCCATAGCGGAGAATATTAGCTGCAGAGAGCATTAATTAACAGATGAGTTATGCCTTAGCGACTCTTCTTATGACTGAAGAATACACTATATGCTCTTCGGTTGCTGTGACATGCCTGTGAAGGGCACGAGACGGACACTTGTGTTTGACACGAAACCAACCGAAAAATTGACAGTGGCTGGCTGTCAAGCAATGCTTTACGTTTGTAGCTTTGAACCATCAAGGCCAATAAAGTGAGTAAAGAGACAACCGTGCCTCTTGTGAGCTGGCAAACAGCCTCTGAGCCTGGCCTTGCCATGGCACCATGCAAGACTTCATAGATAGAAAAAGGCCAGAGAACAATCACTGGATGCATTAATATGTAGTTATTTACTCCCGCTGTATACTTGGACGACAAACGGTGAGCGATAGGGGCCGCAGCGTGCAATGCGCTCTAATGATACTAAGCTTGGCCAGAAAGACTCTCAGCAACTTTCAGGGATTCATCGAGTTGATTCCGTCTCTTCGCCTAAGGGTGTATCGAAACTATTTAGGATATTCTTTATAATCTCATAGAATGGTCTAGAAGCCGATGCTTTGGCACCGGACGGGACTAGGCCTCTGTGATCATCGACCCAGGCGTTGTGTATGGAAGCTTCCGAGCATCACCACCAGGTCCAGCTCACCTTAGAGACCTGCGTCATTTGTGCGAATTGAAAACAAGAAGAGACTAACAAGACCAGATAATCGATGAAAGCAAGTAAGCTAGATAGCTTCTGGGACTGGTAGAGGTTGAGTCCATCAACCTGATGCACGAAGCTAAATGAAGTCTTGAGAACTTGAGAGAAACTCGGGACCTTCTCCTGGTCCAGCATTCACGACGTATGAACTAATCATTGGTGCCCAAATGTAATGAGATGATCTTTCAACCTGATCAAGAAGCTTTTTTGAATCGATGACAGAGTCAAAGCTAGAAACATCCCACTGTCCGAGTCAAAGAGTGTCCACATTCTGGTCCAAGATAAGATTTAAGAGCTCACTTAACAAGGGTGCTTCAGGTCTGAGGTATCATTTAGAAGCCGAAAATCACTACCAGAGCATTTTTATTGAAGAGAAAATAAAGCCTCAATGTTTCATCCCACGTTTGAACTGTCCACAATCGCAAACATCTCCACCATGTTGACGATATTGATGCCAGACTGAGCCCTGATGACATCGTGAAAGCTCGATATTCATTTCAGGTAACGTAAAGAGCGTAAGGAGTCATATGATCAAGTCATGAGATTGATACACGCTATCTCATGGGGCATCAAGATCTCCATCAAGGCAGTGGGAAACATGTCCCTGCTTTCACTTCGGAACGACCTTCTTCCTCACTTCCCCAGCACGGAATGAATCAAAACCCTTGACGTTCCGCGCCTCAATACCAAGTAGCCGATAAGACTACGTACGTAATCAAAGTATCGTGGCAAAGCATAACTTGTGCAAGAGGATATCGCCGGCTTTGAAGCCGGTCCTGAATGGAGAACATTCGGGCCATATACACATCGGTGAGGATATCAGCACAGACAAAAATACTCGCTAGCCAAGCTTATTGGACATGAAGCCCTCAGCACTCCTTTAGAAGCGGAGAAGCATTGGCGAGAAAGACCGACTCTTTCCGCTGAAGCGATGGAGAACGTGAATTATGCTCAGACCTTCATGAGGCCCAACGCTGTGATGTGCTGTGATAGGCATCCAGATTAGCGGCCTTTATTACTTACAATAGTTATTATCTTGATGCTGATACGGGCTTTGACGTTCTTTTGTAAATATGAGGATTCAGGATCTGCAGTGATTTTGGGGAGGCCGGATGCTTTTACCGGCCAAGACTTTGGGAGATTGACGGATGCTTGGGGAGATGATACTTGCCATGTTGAGAAGCCAAGCTTCGGTACGAGGCGGCTTGATGCATAGGTAGCGATTCAGAGGGTCGATGAAGAGACAATATCACTGTTTTTACTCTGTACTACATAATAGGCTGTGAAGTGACTATTACGTTTGCTTTTGAACCGACGATAGTCGAGCCGTTGTTCATCGATTCCTTCCAGAAACACTGACGATCTTGGTGTATTCTTTTCTACCCTCAAGTGAACTCGCATCGAATGATGCATTAGCACAGCCCACCCCTGGGAGCCGCAGAATTGCCAGATCTGCAGGGTCAAATAAGAACCGGCAGCGACACGGAAGACACCCATCTAGCTGCCGGCGGCAGAGCCTGTAGTGTACCATTCAGGAAATAGCATGATTCAGGGCATCGGCATTACCTCAGCGCACAGGTCATGTCTGTCGATAATATTTCGGTCTCGATAGAACATTCTTCAAGCACACTACGTTCCAACAGCCAAGAGACAAGAAGCTGGAGTGCCCCGGATATCCCGAGGTGAAATTGAATTGCTGGGGGAATATGGAGATGTCCCATGGGGACAATGGACAGGTTTTGTTTATTGTACGTAAAAGCCGAGTGACTCGTAATATACCATCTCACTCTTGGTTGCCAAGGCCAAACGACTCCAAGTCATAAGTTCACGACAGTACAAAGTTCAAGCCGTGTTCTCTTGGCAACGGACGCAGACCGAATATCGTATCACGGAACACCCCACGCCCATATCTTCTAGAACCCGACTAGAAGTCTTTTTTTGCTTTTCTCGCAGCGCGGCGCGTGCAGGATGAACCGAACCCCTGAGGCAAAAGAGTGCGTCGTCAGGGATTAGGGATGACGACATGAAGGACAGGGATGCTTGGGGTTATTTTCCGCGCTGAGGATACTTGTACAGTAAGCCGCAGTGACCGACTCTTGCATGACATTGTAATAAGCTTATTCCTCAGTGATTCGTATTTCCGTTGACTCGTGATTACATTGCTGAACATACCAAGTTGGTATGTATATGCTCAATGAACAGTTAGTTGCCTGCTTCTCCAGAAGAGAAAGGACAGTTATAGGGCTTCTCCAGTGGACATTACCCCTGTAAAACTGAATGCATCTCCAAAAACCTCTCCAAATTCCCCCAAAGCAAGACATTCCATCCCCTTGTTCCGCACCTCCAAGCCCCAATTCTTGGCGTGGCAAAACTCATTTTTCATACCACAACAGAAACACAAGAACCCAAATCCATGCCCTTCACCTTCATCCGCAGTGAATGGCATGATCATTAAAACATCAGACATATTAGCAAAGTACATACTACAATATTGCTCTGGAAAAAAGAGGCCAGAAAGGGAATCCCCACCTCGGGTCCATGCTGCGGATTTAACCCTCTCTCGGTAACGTGCCCGTCAGCCTCGAATTCAGTGAGAAAGGAAAAAGTTTTGAAACTAGGTAACTTTTAGCATAATTGCCTTTTTCGGATGGGTGTAGCCAAGCTTATTGGAACCACAATTCAGAGGCAAACAACAAGCGGTACCTTGATACACTCATGAGGACAACCAAATCATGGCAAGACACTGCAGTAGAGTACACACATCATGAAGTATCATCTTGGATGCCATGATGAAGATCATTCGTGATAGACCCTATAACCACCAAGTGATGACAACAGCTCTATCCATTGTATACTCCAGCACTTTGCAGATCAGTCATTACTAACGGCCCGGATTTATAGCCCCAAAACAACGGCCAAACCGGTCCAGTCTTGCTGCTGCTAATCGGCTTGGATTGGATTGCCATGTACGTAACATGACGGCCTTCTAGCGCGTTTCCACCACTCTGATCCCTTTCCCATGTCCCCAGCTTTTACTCCATCAATTGCACCATGCAAATACCTAACAGAAATGCCCAATTCGAATTACTGATACCCCATGTAATCCCTCACTGGACGTGGAGTCCCAGGGTCCTGCATCTACTCTACGGTGCAGTATCAAGTGTAGAGCATCTCCTCACGAGAGAGAATCCACACATGGGGAGATTCGAGGGACGAAATGATCACCACAGCTGACTTGTTACCTCATAGTCTAAGCTGGGTACGAAAGGAAGAACGAGGCACGGGTTTGCCGCCAACGGACTGATGCACTACTCCGTAGATAGGTACGGCGAAAGAAAGAGGGTCTCCCCAGAAATCCAAGGCTGCCCTTTCGCCTACTACAAGTCCTATCTTGGTGGAACCCTTCCAAATACCAAGCAAAGCACGGCTAAAATCCATTCTCTACGCGGGGCTTAGTGAGGGAATTCCGAGCTCTTATCCGTCCTACCTGTACGCTTAGCTTCTTGGATTCCTTGCTAACTCAGTATCTTATATATTCCTCTTCCATCTCTTTACTCAAGTTGCACTTCATCCTCCCCTTCCTCCTCATCCATCTCGTATACCCATCATATATCATAACTCATGTGTACTCCCTAAGCAAGCACGGTCTGTTTAATATACTTATATATATACCCATATACACATACTCATATATACGCACATACAACCGCCATCATGCCTGCATATCCTCAAGACGTCCACAACGACATCTACCCTTCAGACCAAGGCCACGACTCCAGCAAAACCAATAGCAAAGAAAAAGTACCCCTCGACCATGAAAAGGGCCACGACATAGATCTTCACTCCGCCCACAACGTCCCCGTCGTAGACAATGGCTTCGGCGGCGGCGAGGGCTCCAAGAACTTCCGCAATATGACAAAATGGGACACAACCTTTGCTCTACTTACTAACCAAGTCGGTCTCGGTGTTTTGTCGTTACCCAGCGTCCTCAAGACAATGGGCATCATTCCTGGTCTTATTGCGATTATTGGCATTGGTCTTTTGTCGTGGTATACTGCTTTTGTGCTGAAGCAGTTCTTTGGAAGACATCCTCATGTGTTGAACGTCGTTGACATGACCCGTGTTGTTGGCGGTCGTCCTCTTGCTATCGCCTCTGGCATCGGTCTGTTGGTCCAGGTGATCATGACAGCTGCTTCAGCGAGTGTTACGCTCTCTATCGCCTTCAACACTATCTCCAGCCACTCCATCTGCACTGTGGGCTTCATCGGTGTCGGCTGTCTCTGCTGCTGGGTCCTCTGTGCGCCCCGGACCTCCAAGTTCGTCTCGCAGTCCGGCATCCCCTGCATGGTATCCGTCATCGCCGCCGCGGTGCTTGTCATGATCTCCCTCGGAGTCAAGAACCCCAGCGTTGCCCCCGTCGGCTGGAAGAAGGAAATTAAGGTCGTTGCGAACCCCGACTTCCGCTCTGGTCTCAACGCATGCCTCAAGATCTGCTACGCTTACTCTGGTAACATCAACTTCGTTACTTACATGGCTGAGATGATCGACCCTGTCAAGGACTTTGGCTTTGCCCTTGCGTGGTTGGAGGTTGTGTCCATCACCTTCTACGTCGTCGTGGCTATTGCCATCTATTGCCTGGCTGGTGAGTATACTGTCTCGCCAGCCCTCGGCTCGGCTTCAGAGAATATTGCCAAGATCGCCTACGGCATTGTCCTCCCCGCTGTCCTGTCCACTGGACTCGCCTTTGGCCACACCGGAATCAAGTATGTGTACGTTCAAGTGATGAAGCACTTCAAGCTCCAGCGCGAGATGACTGCCAACAATGTTCGCTCCTGGTCCATCTGGATGACCATCGTGACCGTCTTCTGGGCTCTCTGCTTCATCCTCTCCAACGCCATCCCCGTGTTCGACTCTATCTTGTCTATTGCCTCAGCGACTACCATCTCGTGGTTCACATTCGGCTTCAGCGCCGTATTTTGGTTCCACATGAACTGGAACCAGATGTTTGCCAGCCCCACCAAGATCCTGTTGACCTGTCTCAATGCATTCCTCATCGCCATTTCGATCTTTATGAACGCGGCTGGTCTGTGGTCATCGATCACGGAGCTGTTGGACCTGTTTGCCAACGACTCAAGTTCCATTCAGGGCGTCTTCGACTGTGGAAGCAATGCCCTCTTCTGAGCTGGACTCGGACTCGTGTGTGAAGTAAAGTCTCCAGTTATTTTTTCGTTTAGACAGCGGAAATCATTCTTTCACTCTTTCTTCGAGCATTACGTTGGTATCTCCTGAATTCTGTTATCCCTGTATATGTGTGTCATGTTATTTTCAGTCAGCGTTTGTTAGAAACTGTTATATAAGAGAAATCAAATAGTGGTTCCACGTAACGTGTGGTGATCCAATTGTGTTATTGTGAAGTCACCGGAGACTCCGTAGTGGTAGTCTTGGCAGTAAATCCAAGACGCAAGCCTGGGATATATATCCACAGCCGGCCGAGTCGATGCTCAAAACCACAACCGGGCCGGTTGATGGCAGTGATATGTCCCGAGCCAAACCGGCCGGTAGTGGATCGTCGTTGACACAAGGTTTGCTTGCCTGAATCTTTGATGGATCGGTAGTGGATCTCATCTAAAGGAAATCACGTTGAATGTGGTTCCATTGCCAGGATCTTCGGATGCTTAAGTGGATTTGCCGCCAAGCCACCCGCTGACTGACTGGCTTTGGGGCGAGTGGACCTTGCATAGCGTAAAACTTTGCTAGAACCGCCTGCATGCGGCTCTTGTCAGGGCATGAACCTCCCGGAACTTGCACCTGTGAGGCTGAAGTGAACATGATCTGACTCGTGATGCGCTGGGACCATGCCACTCGCAATAAGCTCCACGACTCATCGTCGTCTGGCCTATCGTGTGCAAGATGAAGGGAAAAGGAGCTGTGCCATCCCCTTGTGTCTTTCTTAAGCCGACGAATTCCGGTGTTCGTGTTGATCATCAGTTTCACCATGCCTCAGCCATCAAGTGGCTAAACACAGCGGCAAAAGTCGGCCATATCTTATCGTGACTCTCGGAGCCATGGTCAAGGCTCAAGCTGTCGATCAGCAATCGATAAGAACTTGGCGATAGATAATGTTGGTGTTGAGGCTCTGCGGAAACCAACTGCCGATTGATGGTCAACGCAGAAGAACAAAAAGGTTGGTGATATTCAGGCAACAGATGTGAGAAAATCATGTAAAACACCACAACTCAACCTGACTGATAATCTCCAACTCAGCTTCACAATCTCTCGGTGGCTCACGGCCTTGTTATATAATTCTCACCCTTGGACCTCTTGGAACCGGCACAGCACCATGTCGGCGTATTTGTCGTCTTGTGCCGGTCCAGACAGGGTATTTCCGCCACGATGTCCTGCGACATTGTAAGTCGTGCTCTTATTCCTGTCACTATTCAACTCCCAAGTCCCACTGTTCCTCCACTCTTTGCCGGTCCCTCTCTTATGCCGTGGAAGTGCGCATCAGCGTCTCATGAGGCTCTGCCCAAACCTCCTCGCTTGCCTATTTCCATTAGCCCATCGATTGCAGTTGTTCACGCCATGTAGGCTCCGCCATCATCACAATTTCTTCTTTCTCGTTCGTCTTGTTCTCGATTGCGTTTCATTTCAGGTGGAATGCCTCTTTCTATTCCGGTTTTCTTTGTCAAACACATTGGCTTGGCTTGTTTGTAAAAATGTACAGTTCCGGCCCGGCCCTATACCCGGGAATACTTGTCTGGTCCTCTAGTTGCTTCGTGCACCTCCCTTTGACTCCCTCAACTCGTCCATCTTGGCGACTCGCTTCTTGAACTCGACGTACTGGCACTTCTCGTAGCTATGTCGCTCATCCTAGTCAATCCCTCTAGCGTAAGCATGGTGTTTTATTGATATTGATATTGGCATTGGCATCTCGGTAATGATCGGCTTTTTGGTTGGGCTGAAGCTTGGCTGGGCTGAGCTCGGTGTAGCCGCGGACTTGGGCTTCCTTGGGCTCAAGCTCTGGAAAAAGGTAATTGACTTACCGAGCACTTCCAGGGGGCGTACCACGTATCGCGTCGGCACTTGTTGAGAGGAATCAAGAGATGAGCGCAGCTGTCTCGGTAGGCCAGAGGGAGTTTGGCATCGCGCATCTCCTCGCGGGTCGCTTCTGCTCAGCAAGTCAGCGGTCGATATTCGGTAGGGAAAAGTCGCTCGAATATCAATTATCGGGTCGGTACGTACGCCGCGGCTCGGTGATTGCGTCGGAAGCCATTGTTGCTGATCAATTGGACTTCGAGATGTGAGGTTGTCTTGGATTGGCAGAGCTGTCGTGAGATGCTCTTTCGGTTCAAGGTCGGAAGCGTCGGTTTGTGCCTTGTATATCCGGCAGAAATGGTTTTCTGTCCAATGAACACTCATGAATTACCACGCCTACTTCGAATCACCAATTCAGCTCCTACAGCATTAATTCGATGAAGATTCTGCTTGAACTTTCCAGTCAATTCTTTTCCTAATATAAGGTAGTTCTACCTTTCAACTCGTAGCCTTGTTTGCGAGCGTGAGACGACCACAACTTCAACCTCTTCTGTGCTGGTGATAGTGGGGCCAGGTCACCACCAGCTCCAGACCTGCACCTCGGTGAAGAGACCAACATTTAATCAGCAAGACAGTTCTTCTTCATCTTTTCTGATTTCATGTTTTATTTCTCTCACACATAATCCTAAATCCACGAACTTTCACCTCCAGTCAACCAGCACGTTGGCGTCTAGCACTCCAGCGCAAACAGTCCTGTCGACTGAGGCTTTGACTTACAGCACAAGGCACTGCAAGGATCTCAGGCCCATCAAAATGATCGGACTTCTGGAAGCTATCATAGAAACCCGAACTGCGCTTCGGCAGACCTACCAAAGGCAACTTCGGTCCACTTGAGATTAAGCCTATCTAATATTTCTCACAAAGTCCTTAACCGTGCCAAGGGAAAGCAAACTTGGGACCTCGAGGTCTTCATCACGTAAGAACAACACGATATCAGCACATGCCCAGCTTGGCGAAGCTCAAAGACATCACAAGGCCATAGCCCAGTACTCCACTCTTAAGTTGATAAAGTATTGATGCTGTAGTGTATGCCGATCAAGGCCGACTCTTGATCTGTTACTCATTAATTACGCCAGTTGCTATCGAGAACTGATCTCGTTATGCATGCCCCTACATGCGTTACTGGCCTTTTTTAAGCGACACTAGATGCCATAGTCAATGTTTTATGGGCTACAAACAATGCTGCCATAATCACGAGACAGCCCCTCAAGTCCAATGATGCCACTCCAAGCCCTCACGATACTCATATCCGACTTGAGGCCCCTCGGCATCGATCAAGTATCCGTATTCACAGCGGTCGAACCGGACCTTTACCTGCTCCTTATAAAAGGCGTTAAACTTTGCCCGAAGAGCATCCTTCAAACTCGTCACGCCACCCTCTGGATGGAGGATCTTCCATGGTTCAATGCATGTGTTGCCTTTACAAGACTTCAACACGAGCATTAGAGCATCCAATCGATTGAGGACCTGTCCGGTAGTGGTTCCCAGGAGTGCAGTGCTGGCCTTCGCATCATCGTGGGGAAAGAGGTTGTTCAACTGTCCTGGGTCCGTCTAAACAATATGAGTATCGTGCTGATCAAGACCCATTGGGACAACATACCTTGAGGTCGTAGAGTTCGTGCTCATTGTTACACCAAGCCGAGTAGTAAAGATTGTAATCCTCATGCACTATCCTCACGCCCTTGTATGTATTATTCAGCGCAAAGATCTGGCCTTTACCATCTGTAGCACTCCGTCAGTAAACTGAACTCGATATTCCAGGTCGACTGGACATACCAAAACCGCCAATCTCGCCTTCAGCGATGGCACCGCCCCAGTACTCGACTGCCACGTGCTCGTGTCGTTTGTTCTCATGGGTGGGCAGCACAGGGATAGGAGTTCCGTCAAAGTCGATGCGAAGATCCGCGCCTGCAAGGCTGAGAATTGTAGGAGCGAGGTCGATGTGTGTAGTCACAGCATTCTCAATGGATCCGGAGGATACCCCCGGGCCCCTGATGAAAAGTGGTACGCGGATGTCTTCGTCAAAACCACATTCCTTACCAGGAGGAAGTCTGTGTTGACCCAGGTGGTACCCGTTGTCAGAACTGTAGATAATGTACGTATCGTCAAGTATGCCAGCATCTTCGAGCTGTTTGGCTACTTGCTCTATAATCTCATCGACACCTTGGAGAGCCTGGAGACGAGCGCGGTAGAAGTCATCGAGGTACGAGACTGATGAGTCGTTGAGCTGGGTGAGTTTGTGAATCCAGCTCACACCACTAGGCTGTTACACCATCAGCATTAGTTCGACTCCAAGTCTTAGTAATACGTACCGAGTCTGGGTTAAAGTTCTCCGTCCTTGGGACTTTGACGCCTTCGAAGAGGCGAGAGTGTCTCTCAAGAGGAATGGGAATAGTCATAAGAGGAGCAGCCGGGTTTCCAGGTTGCCGTCTCAGGTTAACATTTGAGTGCGGCGCAACAGGCGCAATGGCAACAAAGAACGGGTTCTCGGAATCAATGGCCTCTTTCAACAAATCATGCGCATACTTGGAAATCAAGTCTGAAGTGTGAACGCCTTTGTGTTGAACTGGTGGCTCCTGGTTGTGCTGGTAGATCGGATTCAGGTAGTCATATGTACCCGGGTCAAGTAGGAAGTTGGTTCCTGTCCACCCTGCAGGATAAGGAGAGTTGTAGTTATGTATGGTATGAGCGTTGAAGAGCTTTCCGGTGTAGTAAGTATTATAGCCAGCTTCTTTCAGCCATACAGGCAAGTAGTTCTCGTTCAGTCCCTGTGAGACGAACTTGGGAAAGCCACCTTTTCGATCAGCATCTTATCCAACCATTATTTGGCGCTTTCGACTTACCGTAAGGCGGATTGACGTCAGTTACGTTAGTGTTGTGAGGTTGTTTGCCTGTCCAAAGTGCTACCCGAGATGGACAGCAGATTGCGGTGGTGGTGAAGTGGTTGACGAATGATGTGCCCTTGTCAATGATATGCTCTTTGAGTTTAGGCATGTACGAGACTGAGTCTAGCACAGCGTCTTGATCGTCTGTGAGGATGAAGACAATGTTCTTCTTCCCACCAATGTTGGTCTTTGGCTTGCTCTGTGCAGCGTCATTGTTGGGTGACAGCACAGCTTGGTCTGCTGATTCGTAGTTGAACAACGCGTTGGTATTCTGAGACAATAGGGAGCTTGCTAACAGCACTGGCTGTATCCAAGCTGGGGGTCTCATATTGATGGGCTGTTGAAAGCGCCAATGAATGTAAGTGCACTCCTGTGAGACAATTGAGAGGATGGTGATACAAGCCCGTTCTGCTGAGTGAATGGTATTCTTCTCGATATGGCAATTTCTGTGGTTGTATTCTTGAATTTACACCGTTTTAGGTCTATCTTACAAGATATTGAACTCGCCGACCAAATGAATAAACAATAAATATTTATCGGAAATACCGCTATCGGAGCCAATGCCTTTATCAGTGAATGATGTTGTCCAGCGACGTGATGGCGTCAATGTTAGTGTTTGTATGAGATTTCCCACAAAACCATTAACAGCCCCACCAAGTTGGATCCGAGTGGAGGAGATATCGGAGGAAGCTAACAAAGGCTCAGTCAACTCGAACGCGGATTCCCCGCTGGCGTCGGCGAGTCTCGAGGCAACGACGGCAAAGCACGAGTTCACACTCTGGGCAAGACAAGACAAATTGCCGCATCTCACTCCCACAATTGTCGCACTCATCTTGACCCTCCACACGGTCAAAGAGCCCGTAGTTTCGGTGAAGGCAACCCACGGGCTGAACGGGTTGCGCTACTGGCGCTGGCGCTGGTGCTCGTACAGCAGCTACAAGTTCTCCTGCTCGCGCCATGAGGCGTGGCTCATCCCACTGGGGACAGTTACAGGTCTTCCATTGTCTCCCGCATAGGTAACAGAACTGGTGGCCGCATCGGCAAGCTACATTGGATAAATAGTCAGATAAAGTACGGAACGAAAGATGAATGATGATCGATAAACTTACAGATGTGAAAACAGCCATGGGTCAGCTCGAACATGTTCTTGCACCCTCTACAACTTCTCCATCCATTTTCCTCTGCCAGGCGAACAACTCGTTGTGACTCAGGGTCGTCGATGCATGTGCCCTCGTGTGTCTCGCTCAGACAATTGATGCACGTCCTCTTCTCGCAGCGAGTGCAGCAGGCAACACCATCTTCGATGGAACGCAGAGGTATGAATGCAGAGCATGCCTTTTCGCTGCAGTACGTGCGGTCGGCTGTTTCGAACTCCTCACGTTTGTTGTCGCACTCTGTCAACAAGTCCTCTGGGATGAATGTGTTTGTCGTGTCTAGAGGAATAGCCTGTCCACAGCATTTAGGTGGGAAGAGGGACTCGTCTTTGATCGCCGTTTGAACGCTTCTGATGAGACATGGCTGGCACATTCTGTGGGAGCAGGGTGCTTCAAAAACCTCATTTTCGGGGAACTCCTCACTGCAGTAGAGACACTCCTTCGTTTCGACCTGTAGCTCGGGAGGAGCGGAGGACGTGACCTGGGCGGTTTCTGGATGCTCGCCAGCATTTTGCTCTTCCTGGGTGCCATCGGGTTGGATATTCTCTACCTGGACCTCAACTTCGTCCATGTGGAAGATGCCATCTTGAGAAGCTTCACGATTGCTTTTGTCTTCAGTGTCAACCTACGGGTCATCATCAGCGGTGTTCCCATCATCTATCTCATCCTCTTCGCTCACTCACATTTATGCAATCGTGAGTTTCTTCATGGCTGGGTTCCGCCTCAACTCCAGTACTCTCTCCCTGTTGCGCGGCGACGTTGAAGGCTTGCAGTGTACGATAAGTTTCGTCATCAAGCCCAGCATAATCGGCGCCGTCACCTGCTTCAAGGATGGCATCTGGATTCTGTTCCAGCTGCATGGCAAATTCGAAGTCTCGTCTAGCCTGCTCTTCTTCACGGATGAGGGTAGCAATCAGCTCTGCATCGGCCTCGACGGCCTGCGCCATGCTGAGGGCGATCGCATGGTCGTTGGGTTCATCCATAATCGAGGTTGACAATGAGAATGAGGAGAAGAAAGAAAATATCAAGGCCTGCCTGAAGAAAGAAGATGCGAGGTAAGTACGTGGACGAGTAAACAAATTTAGGTGCAGACGTTGGTGGCAGTGAACCACTCGGGCCGCCAGGTAACTGGCTCGCAGTGCCAAAATTCGAAGAATACCTTGCATCCTATTTGAGGGTCAAAATCTTCACAAGCCTTCAATGGCTCCTTGAGTTGATATCTTGAACATGGAAGTAGATAGAAAGATGTATGGAAGGCCACCATACCAAAGCACAAGCAAGCTCGCAAACATGTAGAGATCAAGGATTGTGGTATGAGTCGAGGGACTTCGTTCGCAAGTCTACGTGCTAGCATATATACCAGTCCTTCCTATTTTCGACTCATGAATCCTCATAGTCTCTCTCTTGCGTGCACTATTTCAGATTATCAAGTGAGCAATCTGTTACAAGGGAGCAAAGCCAGTGGACTCCTTGATGGAAGTAGCAGTCTAAGCGGCAATGTAAGGTTACTTCTTAAGGAGTGAACTCAATCAAACCTGCCTAGAGATCATTGTTCACACTCACTGTTCCTACCGTTAGTCTAGGGCCGGACCTAGGTAGTGATACTCTACACCAGGTTGTCAAGTCGAAGATCGTGTCTTAGGACATCCCCATCCTCAGTCAATAGCCAAGGGAGAAACACAGTCGCCCATATCCGGTCTCAAAATAACCTCCTTCTCCTTTTTCGTATCATGTTCAAGCCTTTCTTGTCGAGTAGCGTAGACTGTGTGAGTCGATGCTTGCCTGACTGGTATGAAACAATTTACAGCATACCCAAATACAGAGCCAAGCTTTTCTACAGAAACAGATCCCATATTAATCATGAGATTCTATTCGAGACAAGATCTCAATAGCAAATCCATGAAACAAAACACTATGTGAGTCAGTCAAATGCATGTAGGGTCCAACTCCACGACCACTCGATTAAGCATATCCCGACCTACCACTTCAAACAACACTTCAAGTCTCCTCACCCAAACCTTCCCAGAACAGTACCATTGACTCAAATGCCTTGTATCCTCCCTCCTTCATCCATTTCCGCAGTGTCCTCGTCCAGTGGCTCATAACAACCCCATCTCCAGGACCACCGAAAATGATTGGCTCTCATTAACCCACGCTCAAACACCACAACACAGAGCAGCCTAGCAGATTGAAACAAGTGTTTTCGACTATTTCTCTATCTGAGCCTCTCATGGTATTCGCGTCGCGTTCGGCGCGGTGCATTGATGGCCAGTGGTTGTCGGCGCAACGGCGCTGGGTGAAGTGTTGACTTGAGATATAAACCGTAGGTCAACACCACCAAGATTAACTCGACAGTCTTTTTTCAGCGTGCTTTCTTCTTTTATTACATTACAACTGAATCATTTATATCACATTTGAGTATTTGGATTCTCTCGTTTGAGCCTTGTTATACTATACCACCACTATCATCAATACCATCTTTGCTCTACTCGCTACATACGCTCACTGCAACATCACATTCTCTCGGCTTCAATCTTTTTATAACTACCATGTCCGACATCATCGCCTGGCTCGTCCCCACAGCCCGCAACTCACTCGCTGACAAAACAACCCATCTACCCTCCAACATCCCCCGCGCCGTGCAAACATCCTCGTCTCCAACTCTCCTCTCCCGGCTTCCGAACCTCCTCGGCAGCCGTCCCTCTCGCGCCATCAAACTCTCTTTCGACAAAGCCCCCAAACGCCCTGGGTCTTTCGTTCTCGGTTCTGACCCCTCAACATGCGATATTGTGCTTCCTTCGCTGCCGGGTATCGACGCACGTCACTGCGAGTTGAGCTTTGATGCGGAAGGCCGTCTTGTTCTCAATGACTTTTCTGAGATGGGAACGCAGGTTTGGTATGATTGGGAGAGTAATGGTGATCAGACAGATTATACCTGGATTTTGAGCTCGGGTGCTGAGGCTGGGTTCCCGAGTATGGTGCAGCGCATCACGGTTGATATCCAGGGCGTGAGATTTCAGGTCGTCGTGAATGATCACTCTGACGATTGGGACGCATATCACGATAAAGTTGAGGATTTCGTCCGACAGCCTTCATGGGCACATGGCCTTTCTCCAGGTTGGGATCGGGGATCAATCTCTCCCGTTGCGCCACTGTTCTCCAACGTCCCTCTCTTTCAACACGTTCTTGTTAAGGCTCTGGGCGAAGAGCCCGTCGGAGAAGTATATCTCTGGAACTTGGCTCGACCATGGGAGCCTATGGTCAAGGCTGCTGCATGAGCAGTCTTTACGTATCACGTATTCGGCGTTAAGGATTGGTCGTTTTTGTATATAAGTACTGGGCAGGATCCTTTGCAAAGGCAAAGGCAGCGATCTTTTAGCATTAGCGCAAACTTTTTTGGTAACAGTGTTCATCATTAAATCGAGGTATCACACAACTCCTGGCTCCCTGTAGTCCCATGCTTTTCTCTTCTTATAGATCCTCGGGCAGCGCCAACACCTCGCGCTTCTCTGCCTCGTTGTCCTCCGTCTGCTCCTCTCCCTCTACAGCGAAGCGAGTCATGCTGAACTCGGGAATACGTCTTCTCTGAACACGCTGACCACCCTTCTTTCCCTTTCGCATCTTAGCGGTCTCGGCCTCTTCAGCTACAACGGCCTTCTCGCCAGCCCTGTCTAGCATTGTGCCCTCCAAGCTGAGATAGCTGGTTTCGCCGCTGGTGCCGACATCGAAGTTACGTATCCGGAAGCGAATCTTGCCCTTAACTTTGTCGCCGTTGCCGTCGGCCCAGAAACCGGTGCTGTGGATTTGACGAACTACACCATGATCGTCTGCGGTGATGACTGAAGCGGTCTCCTCGAAGCCTTGGGCCTCGGGGGATTCGTTGGGAACCCACTTCCAGTCGGGGGGAAGTCGACGAGCCTCAATTGAAGCGTTGAACTTGCCAAAGCAAACAACACCAATGTGTCCTTCAGTTTGCAAGTTAACACTGCCCTCCATCCAAGCACCGCGACTCGGCACGAAAAGATCAACATCAGCGGTAATCCAGCCAAATCCAACAGCAGACTCGCCCTTGGCCATGACAGTCGCCGGCGACTCGTCATCCGTAGCCGCACCTTTTCGTCCAGGGTTTTCGCCAAAAGCAACATTCTTGTAATCGAGAAGAACACCGCGCAGTGAAGGCACGTACTTGTTTCGAAGATGTGAGAGGTGCTGTTGTTGGCAGTTTGTGACGGGCTGTGCCCAGCCAATAGGGAAGAGAGGCTCGTAGAGTGACACGGTCTGTGTGAAGAAGGGGAATTGAGGGTTCGCGGGGATATCCGGTGGTTGGTAAATGTTGCTGCTGGGCTTTGAGGGTTTGGCGGGAGGAGGCATGTCAATCTCCATGGCGTCAGGGTCGGTGGATGAAGCATCTTCCTCAGGCTCGACAGCCGTCTCGTCCTTCTTGGACTTTTTGGGTCTCTCTGCAATTTCTATCGCTTCAGTTTCCTTGTGCTTCTTCTTGCTCTTCTTCTTCTTCTCGCTATCCGCTACAACTGGGGTGTTGGCTTCTTCTGTGACTGCAACTTCCTTATCGTGATGCTTCTTCTTCTTCTTATGTTTCTTCTCCGGCTTATCCTCTACCGCAGGAGCTTCTGTCTCAGGTTGCGCGACAGCGTCTTCGGCATGTTTATCCTTCTTGCTCTTCTTCTTTTTCTTCTCAGCCTTCAAATCGCTGCTTGCTTCAGGTGCTTCTACGGCAGCGACGCTCTTCGACTTTTTATGCTTTCGCTCTGTGTCGGCAGCTGCATCTTCTTCCCGGGCTCGCTTCTTCTCCTTTTTCGCCTTCTTCTCAGCCTTGGCGGCGGCGTGGTCGATTGGCGCCATTGTTGTCGTCGGGCCTGTTCGCAAAGCTATCGCAGTCGAATGGTGTTTGAAGAAGCCGAAGCGACTCGAAAAAATTAAAATTCTGGCTTATCTTATCGCGGAAGCTCAGCGAACTCACCGAGTTTGGTGGGGCTTCACCTTGTTCACCTTGGCATCGCATCTTACTACCCTACAGCATCTGTTTTATTCCTCATTCTGCACTCAAACCCCACTATCGCTTCTATTTCACGTGCTAGCTAACTAATTCCATGGTCATGTTTTCTATCGCGTGTGAAATTGGGAGATTAGGAGTGCGATTGGCTGTCGAAGTTCTGTTTGTTGGGTAATCCACTGGGCTGGTAGACAACAATAGACGCTAGCCTGAATCACACAATTAAGAACTAACTTCAACCTTTGCATACTCGGAACAAAATACCGCAGATGAGGACAGACAGATCAGATTGACAAACATACGGCCTCGGCAAAGTAAGATACCTGGTGGATGCCCAAGACTACAACGACCGCTACGATGGTTTGGGTTGGCTGTCGAGGGATCAACTTGCCGGTCGTCCGTCTAGTCTAATGATGAGAGCACACACATGGAAATCGAGCGAGTAAGGTCTTCCTCAGGACATTCAGATCAACATCACAAGACCTGCCCTCATACCATCTCAAGGTATCTAGCAGAAGACCGATCACGGGGGCATTGCGACCTGGAAGTCTCCAGTGTCTAGAAGTTGGTTGCGCGATCGATATGTCAAAGACTCGATCGGCTTGCGGTCCACAGCGAACTGTCAGGCTTGCATAGGAGATCAATAGTTCGTATTTCCCCAGATGATCGTGAGTGGGGGTGATATACAGGAGTTCCCGATGTGCGTCGGAACGGCCCTTCAAACACCGGTGTCAATGGAGAATACGAACGTGGGCCAATTCTACAATACTCCAGGTATTGAAGCCCAGGATTGTTCGGTAGAAAGATTTAGTGAAGTCTTGTCTATCTGCGCTCAAAAGACGAGCCTCGAGGGCCATGACTTTGAGGGAAGAGAAAGGCGCAGACGAGCAGCGATATGCCCGGGCCGACAAGAACTCAACATCTTGTGCGTTATCGGAACAACAAAGGCTCTAGATTTCCATGAAAGCCATTCATACCATGAATCGCCTGACTTGCATGACGAAGGAATGCCAATGGAGCCAATGCACGATCCGAGAAACTGACACCATAGACCAAGCTGGAAGGTAAACAATGTGTTGAAAGTCCACCTTAATGTTTGCAGCCATCATGTAAAGGCCTTTGCGATCGAATCACAGCAGTGCATTCATTCTCGCTCAACAAGTACAAGCCTGACTCGAAAGTTATCCAGACTCTGTTTAGGAGATCAAGTGGAGAAGACACTACAAAGCGAAGTTTGTATCGTTGAACGGCCAGACAACCGTCCATAACCTAGCATTGACGGCGTGCTGGACGGCGCCTGTGACGGTTCTACGAGGCGTGCATAACAGAAGAATGTGATTATGTACAGGATCGGCCAGAACCGGCGGACAGGTAACTCAGAGGCTGGTAGAGCGTTAGAACTCTATCTCCACCGAGATTTGCTTTCTAGAACGGCGACCAGAAACATGGAAGAGGCGAAAGAAACGTGGAATATGTCGTAAACGGCTGTGTCAGTTATGATGGTGTGGTGAATGCCGGTCGGAAACAGCTTTCTATTCTGGTTAACAAAGCCGCAGAGTTTCAGGCTTTGAATCAGAGGCTTTTTCTCTTCGAGTCAAAGAGAAAGTCAAAGATGAATGGGAACTGTCAAGTGCCATGTGGTTGCTGGTGCCTCTGCCGTGGTCAAAGCCTTGAAAGGGTCTCGCGGTCCGCCCTACAAGCTTCAGCCACAAGTTCTCGAGCCAATGGCGTCCAAGTCGCGAGTTTTGCTCGTTATTCAGCGCAATACATGCTTTTCTGGATTGTGTAGGCGAGAGCTATGTGAGTGGGCTCTTCTGTTAAAGCCGGGCGAGAATAAGCCCGAAAATCTGGAAAGCCGCTAAAGTGCTTCTTCTACTACTTGTAGTAAGAGGAGAAAAGAAAACCTTGTTCTGGCCCCCATCACCAAAAAACTCCACAACGACAAGACACAGTTTGTCTGAGATTGTGGAAAAAAGGTGCGCACAGTATGAAAGACAAACAGAAGAGAGCACAGTATTTCTTGGAGAGTGACCAAGGAGCCTTGGCTTCGTGGTTCGGCCAATTGCACCGGCAATACTCGCAGGAATAAGACCAAGATGACGAATGCAAGATGATTGCCTATGATTCGTCGTGTGCCTTGGAAGAGAGCGGTTGATGAAGCGGTAGTTATGGCCTTATCCTAACTTGACTTGAGAGGCCAGGCCAGGCTTACAGTACAGTACAAGAACGCGGGTCAAATTGCCTTGTCTCACTGTGACGTGGTCAAGCCCTCAATGTTTGGTGTTTCTTGTGAATCCCTCCATCACAGAAGCTGACTGGCAGGCTCCCGTCAATAGATGCCCAGATTTATTGGCATGATCGACACTCGATTAAGAAAACAGGTCAATGTTTGGCATGTTTCCTCCACAAACACGAAGAATAAATAAAACAAGCTTATCGTCTTCCCGCTGCGTGCCGTCTGTGGCATTGACTGCTCAATGCTTGGCAATCATGATCCTCACCAGGTCCGATTCCAAGGCACAGTCTGCACTGGAGAATGGTACTTTTGACAAGTCCTAGACTAAGTAGATTGTGCTGTTGGTTGGATGAGTTTTCATCTGATCCACCGTCTGAGAACCTGGCTGCTGTGTAGCGCGACCATTTTGGACGGTGCCTGCATCCGTACAGTATCACAATCACGGTGTTGGCGTTGAGTTGTCAGGCAGACATTTCTTAGTATCAGGCATACAGATCGAGAGTCTCGATCGTGGCACGAAGCATGCTGCACGTATCGTGGGCCTGCAGAGTTTTCGCTCCGTTTTCTGCTCCGTCTAGTTCGTAGTCCATCGACCTACCCTACCAGGCGGTCCAGATAAAAACCGGGACACTTTTACCTGTAATCCTCTGCTTAAGTTTCCCGATTTTTATCTGACCCACCTGCCTACCTTAGTTATTCACCATATAGAGTCGAAGAAAACGGAGCGAGTGAATAAAACCACACTGCTGCTACATTAATCCACTCACACTTATTCTACATTTTGGGTGTATAATGGCACCACTCAGAGAAGTCATGCGATCGATCGATTACCGTGTCTGAGGCTGAGAGTACATAGGGCAATTGATAGAGGTTTTCCGTTCCTGTTCCTGAGGCTCGAATGCACTGACATGGGTTGCTCAGGCACAAGAACAAGAACAAGGGAGGGGGGCCAAGGAAGGGCCAGGTACAGCGTGGCATCGTGCCAGGCACAAAACCAGTCAGAGCCCAAGGCCCGACACCTCAAACCTTTGAGTGTGTGCATCTGCCGCCGTGCCGGGTCCCTGACTAACGTACCGTGCCCTAAGACTTCATCCACTGAGACATTTTCCGGAACTCTACCAGAAGACACCCGGTCACTCACTGGCTGCCCACGGGTCTGCCACACTTGTTCTCATGTCCGTCCTCTATCGGCAGTGTGCCGGGCGGAGACAACTAAAAACTTGACCTTCACAAGAGAGTGGGCTCTTGACTAGTGAACTTGCCCCCATGTTCTGATCTCGCGAATCATGTCGCCTGTTTGTTTCCTCTCACTAACTGACTCTGACTCTGACTCTGGGGACCTGATGGGTCTCCATAGTCTAATGCTTGCACCCGAGTTCCACTCCTCCATAGACTTCAACTCCAGATGTCACTTTTTCCCTCTTGCTAGGCCACGTCTAAGCTGTTTCGCCTCGATGCATGTACACGCAGCCCTTCGTCTCCCAGACACATGCACACACCCTGGCTAGTCTCTCCCTTTGCAAAATTGAAATGTTTGATTCCCCGAGATCTCAGGACGTACCTCCGGTTGACAGGACCTTGTGGAGAGCCGCTCTCATACTCAATCTCATGTATATAAACTCCCGTCTCATCCACCTCTAATGCAAGATCTTCCTTTGATTCAACACACACTCTCTTGTGAGATTCCTTCCTTTATCCAAAATCTTAAACATTCACTCGGCTGGCCGTCGCTCCAGACCTTGATCTGAGATCAGTCCTTACAAACCACTCTCAACTTGCCCATTCATTCTCTCTCTCCGCCGTGCGTTGAGATATAAACAAGTCGAGCCAGTCTCTAAAATACAACACACAATCCAAAGTATACAAAAAGTCAAAAACTTTTTCTTTACAACACCGTCAACATGTTCTCCAAGTTCACCACCATCCTCGCTGCTGCTTCTGCTGCCCTGGTCTCTGCCGGCCCTCTCCCCCGTGGTGACTCCGGCTCTGCCAGCATCACTCCCCATGACCAGTACTCCAGCAGCATTGGAGTTCTCGGCTGCAAGATCAACACCAACCGTGTCGCCTACTGGCCCGGTTCCGTTGACTGCAACAACATCTGTGTCAAGGTCTCCCATGAGGGCCGCTCTGTCTATCTCCTCAAGATCGACTCCTCTGGCGGTGCTCACGACATCTCCTACGATGCCTGGAACTACCTTGGCTTCGGCGAGTCTGCCACCAAGGACCCCCAGCAGGGCGGTGGCATCGCTATGAACTACGAGTACGTCCATGCCTCCAAGTGCAAGGACATCCTCGACAACGGCAAGCTCCCCCTTGCTGCCGCCAACTCCATGAACTACGTTGCCTCTTGCCTCAGCGAGCCCAAGAGCTGGGTCGCCCAGAACTACGTTCTCTACAACATCAACGACCCCGTCTGCAAGCACGGTGTCAACGAGAAGTGCCACCTCAACCTTGCCGTCAGCAACCAGCCCGAGTGTCCCAGCGGTCTTGGCTCCGTCAAGGACCTCAACCTCAAGGTCGAGAACATTCTCTACGGCTCTGGCAAGAAGGTCGCTGCTCAGTAGATGACAACGCATGTCTTATGTCTTACATGCTATGATGATCACAATAGAAAATCGCCGCCCTAGCAGATAGATGCAGGGGGGCGTGTCACTCGCTACGAATGATATGAAACTCTTCGGAATGATACACAGGATAACTACAGGAAGGAATAAAGCTATGTTTTTGTTTTACATACACTTCTCATGTACATATTTGATAAAATGACAATACATTACCACCTACTTAAGTTCACTTTTGCCAATTCATTTGTGTGACCATATAAAAGTGACAGCCTCAGCGCTTAAGACCACTGAGACATCATCCCTTTGACTGGCCTCAGAGTGATTTAACTTGCAGTAATTGCTTTTGCATGTGTCACTTTACAATTTATCAAAATGCATCTTATGTCACAGCACTTAAAGTCGAGCGGCTGAATCGGTATTGGCACAGATCTATGACAACGTATGAGATAGGGCTCGAAGTAATTTTCTCAACCGCATGCCGTGGCTTATTGACATATGTTCCTATCCCCAACTGATACTCACAAGCATCGGTGAATAACCTAATCGTGATCAGGAACACCACATTATTCTGTTCTTCTCCATTTGGAGGCCTTTCAATGACCCCTTGACGTGATGTGGCTTACGCCCTCAGCCTCCCAGCCCCCTCAGGCTCAGCCCTTACCTTAAGCTCCCTGGTGAGGCATTTCCACACCCGTGCAGTCAGCATCTTATCCTTGTAACTCTTTTCTTCTTACTTCATTGGAACCGTACAGAATGAACATGGGCTGTTCGTCCAAAGCGCGTAAGGTCAGCATTGGCCAGTGGGGATAAGCAAGCCACGTGCAAAAGGATCTCCAAGGCACAGTCGGACCGGCAGGGCTATCCCTCAGCGTCATGCTCCTTTCACAACGATCGACATCATCTGCTTCGCTGTCTCTGCAGCTTTCAATGATACTTCAGCCAAGAAGGTCCTGTTATTAAACCTAAAGAACAATCACACCGCTCCAGCGCTTCGGCAGTTTGCCGTGTGTTCAGGGGTGCATCCGGGAGGTAACGCCAGCCCTGTCACAGTCAGCTTCAGCTAGCTACGTGTTTGTCTGCGCACTCATGAAACAGGGGAAACAGAACAAAGAAACTATCGGTTCATCCCCTTATTTTTCTAGAGTGACATCTATGAGTTTCTGCCACCGCGGTTAGGCCTTCTGTAACGCTGGACCTGCATTAGGGCTGAGATGGCCCTGTTTCATCCCTTCTTTGATGACAGGCCGCTTCGTACGAGGGAGTGAAGTGTTGTCGCTGATGACGAGTGCTGGTCTCGTGAACTTCCGTGTTGTTTGTCTGAGGGCATCGTAGTAATAAACGGCGGGGAGACCGTTAGATGCTTGGTAAACGGTCGTGGTCTTGGCATGAGTTTGTCAACGCCATGGTACTAACTTACCCTAAAGTCCTTTATTTTCGAGAGTCAGCAAGATTCGTCTATAGCAATTGCACAGTTTCATGCTACTGGTGACTTATCAAACATTGGCAAATCATCTGCTGTATTTCTTCCTTACGATTCCCTAGTACTGGTTGTATGTTGTATACCTTTGGAGTCGCGTGACATGTTGGAAAAGCTTCCAATCAATACAACGAGGCCTTGCTCAACCTTGTACTTTGGCCACCAAGTTTATTGATCATAACAACAAGTTGAATAACTCAAAGCTTGGAAAGTCAAAGACGTCATTACTTGAGTCAATCCATTCGTAATGACATACTAGTTCTCATATATAGCGGAATCCCCCTACCCGACAGCACAGCTGCTAGAGTTCACATGAGGAGCGGATGATTATCCGCATGTTTCGGTTACTGACTCAGGACCATTGGTGGATTGGAAATGCTGACAGAGACTCCCGTCAACGGCGCCCCGCTCGCCGGCCTCGGCCGCTTTCGCCGAGGTTCTTTAGAGTGCAAGTTCCGTCCTCAAGGTCGAAGCAGTGTTGAAGGCATATTGAGGATTCGGAACGTATTCTTAAGTAAATTATTTTTATCAGCTTCAATAGTCGTCCTGATGTCATTAACCGTACCCGTAAACATACTGTCACCACCGCGGATATAATTGATATAATCAGGGTCCAATCCCATAGCCAAATTGTCATGAGCGCGCGCGATGGAAATGTCGTAGAAACCGATGACTAATGAGACCAACCCCGTTTTGTACCCTTGAAACCAAGCAACCCCACCAGTCTATCAAGTCATGGTTCCGCAAACTATTGCCATACACAGAATTACACTACCTATACTCAATCCATTGCTTCAACACAACAGGCTACACACGACCATTCTGTATACCTAATTACCTCTCTCCCGCTCTCCTGTAACCTCGACTCTACCCCCTACCGATCAATGCGCATTTAGCGAACCGCTCCGCCCGAGTTTGCGACACTTGAATCCGAATCCCCCAAAACCCGATTGCGGCGCCGTCCTTGCCCGCCTCAAGCCAGAATATGCCGTCTGATACCATGACAGGCTCACCGGCGGGCTCCAGCTCAGCTCTGCCCTCCTTCTACTCCCCCAAGACAGAGGCTGCAGATGCCTCTACCTCACACAACGAACAATCCCTTGAGCAATCCATAGACTCATTGTCACTCTCCCCCGCTCCCTCCACTCCCGCCTCCGCTTCTGTCTCCGCCCACCCCGATCCCGAGACGCCGATCGGCCAAGAACCTCCGCCTTCACTGCTCTCGCCATCATTCACACCTCCCTCTACACCCGGAACCTCTACACCGTCGACTGCCGGCCTTCGCGGCGTTCCTGTGGATAGCTCCATTCCTTCCGGAGGATGCGGATCCAAGAAACCGAAGCTCCTCCAGACTCTCCCGGAGGTTGAGTGCATTGTTCGTGCCCGTATTCCCACAGTAGCGGGCACAGAGATGTTTCTGCATCTGTACACCAACAATGTGGACAACAAGGAACACCTTGCTATTGTGTTTGGCAACAATATCCGAAGTAAGAGTCTAGATGCTGTTCGAGAGGGCGAGACCGAGATGGACCGCATGGTGCGCGGCGCATACACAGGCAGACTGTTCCCCGGTCGCACAACAAGTGGTGTCGAGTCAGCAGCGCCTCAGGAGCAACAGCCACCGCAGCCATCAGACCAGCCTCCCCTGGTGAGAATTCACTCAGAGTGCTACACCGGTGAGACAGCATGGTCAGCGCGATGCGACTGCGGTGAACAACTCGACGAAGCAGCTCGTCTGATGAGTCTGCCTGGTAACAAGACCGGCGGTATTATTATTTACTTGCGACAAGAGGGTCGTGGAATTGGTCTTGGCGAGAAGCTCAAGGCTTATAATCTTCAGGATTTGGGATCTGATACTGTTGAAGCGAATTTATTGTTGCGCCATCCTGCTGATGCTCGAAGCTATGGTTTGGCTACGGCTATGTTGCTTGATCTTGGACAGTCAGAGGTTCGGTTGCTGACCAACAATCCTGACAAGATTCGCGCGGTTGAGGGTCCTAATAGGGAGGTTGTGGTTAGGGAGCGTGTGGCTATGGTTCCCCTGTCCTGGAAGGGTCGGGGAGGGTTCAGGAGTCAAGAGGTGGAGGGCTATCTCAAGACCAAGGTACGTTATGACACAATATACCAGTTCCTCGTCAGCTGTCAGCTAACAATGGATCTTAGATCGAGAAAATGGGCCATATGCTCGATATGGCAGCGCTCCCCCAGTAGACTATCAAGACATAACGAACTATACCAATATGGAAGACGCTGTTTGGCCAGGAGCTCTTTCTTGTCATCATTGAATGGGAGTTTATCGTCGTTCTTTGGGATTGATTGACGGCGTTGGCGGCAGGGGCTTGATGTATATGTAGACAAAACCATACACCCAATATGTTTGGGAGCTGCGCTTTGCATCACGACTTGCGATCACTGGTGCATTGTTGGTGTACAGGCTCAGGATACCAGAAGCTGGTTATATCATAAGGTTGTTATCATTTATCATAAGACTTTCTTTTTTGCCCAGACCTCAGTGTGTTTACAACAAGATGCTTGCTATCCAGGAATGGAGCAACCTTGGCTCTGTACCTGGTGGCCTAATGCCATTGGTATTGGATTGGTGTAAGAGGTTCATCTTTACACCCTCACCCACTTTCTTGGAAACAAGATGTCTTTGAGGATTTAAGAGTAATTGAGCCAGTAAATAGTGAGAGAATCTCAAGCTATGCAGAAATCCTCTAGAAAATGGGTAACAGCTTGATATTCGATCATTTCCGCACCTTCATTTCCGAAATGGCCGATCCTAAACGGTTGTCGTTGATAGTGGGTCGGGCTTTGCCGTTGAAGGTGCTGCCGTGACGAATTTACAGGCCTAGCTCTTTTCTCTGCTGGCGCGTGTCAAGCTTCTCAAAATCGCATCTTCAACTTCTATTCGCGCCGAATTTTGCATTTCGTCACCGCATTAGTTCTTCTTTTTTCCTTGCAACTTATTATAATCATGCCATCATAAGATACAAAAGAAACCTCTCATAATGTCCACGACGACTCGTTTGAGGCTTGTCATCCGCAGACATGCCGTCCCCGAAGTTAAGCTCGTCTGGCCTTGCGTCGCAAACGACGATTTGACTGTGGCTAGGCTCCTCGCGCTGGTCAACGAGGTAGTGCCGCTTGAGAGTGGCGACTGGGGCCTTGAGGACTATGTTGTCGAGCTGTATGATGGCAAGGGCGATAGTTTCGAGCTGCTACATTTTCAGCCCGTCAGCAAAGTTTTGAAGGAGGATGACCAAGTTTTGTATGACCTGCAGCGCTTCCATTACTGTTCCTGCATGCTAACAGTTTCACAGAATAAGATCACTTTCTACCGATGATTTAAGAAGACGAAGGCTCAGCGGCCGGCACCAAATATCCTACGATGGAAAGCATCTTATCGATGGACTTGCTTTTGGAAGGCCGTGGTTAAGGGCGCCACGCGATCGTCCAGCACTTGACCTACCCCCTCGAAAACGAGCACGTATCACGCACGAAGAAGAACTTGACGAAGACGACGATGATGGTTCATATGCAGACGAAGAAGACCAATCAGAGCAGCTCTTGCTCGAAGACTCTGTACCCCCTGAACTGGAGGAACCAGGCAGTGTTCGCTTGAGAGCAAGATTTGTGGACAGCGATCAACTCGAAGAAGAGGACGAGGATGAAGACCTTGACGACGAAAACAACTTCCAGCCTATAGAAGAAGTCCACGCAGAGTCTTCGGTTGACGAGGAGGATGAAGACGACGACGCTGAAAGTAGTGACGAGGACGAATTGGATGCGGATCTTTCTGACGAGCTGAGACTCCTACAAGAAGACAATGCTATTGTCGAGCAAACGCCGGCTAAGGAACAGGAAACCCTTCTTTCGGGGGACAATAGCCAAGATCCACAGGCACTTCTACCTACAAATGGATTCGACGTTTCGTGGCTTGACAAGATCACTGCACTACGAGCTGCATTTCCCCTAACGCCAGTGTCCGCGCTGCAAGACGAGATGAATCAAAACAAAGATCTGCGAAAAACATACGAAAAACTGTCCCAAGCCAACAAGCCCGTGATCAGCTACGATGAAGCGCTTGAACGAGTTCTTCTAGGCCCCGGGCTCTCAGATGCGCCGTCGCTCAATCCCGACCAGCCTAGTGAGGATGAAGAAGACCCAGAAGATAGGATGTTACTCCTCCCTGGTCAGGCGGAGACAAGGGACGCAACACGCCCATTGATTCAAGAGATTGAAGAAGAGACAGCGCCTATTAGTACGCCACGCGTGTCGCAGAACCAGGCATCAAGACCTTTGCTTAGTGAAGTCCCTAACGAGGAGGAAGATGCATCGAGCTCCAGCAGCAGTTCAGACTCAGACTCCGATTCTGATTCCGACTCCGACTCTGACGTGGATATGGAGAAGAAATCGGATATAGAATCGGACAGCGACTCCGATGATTCGGACGACGATTCAAGTGACGGCTCTGATGTCCCGGTCCCGACACGTTTACGGCCAGCCAACACCACCCAAGAAGACTCTGAAGACTCCGATTCGAGTGAGTCTGCTTCGGCTTCAGATTCTAGTTCCGATTCGAGCAAGGGTGCGGGGGCTACCAAAGACTCTGCTGAAAGTGACTCGGATGACAGCAGCGACAGTTCAAGTGACTCGGACTCTAGCTCAAGTGAATCCGATTCTGAGTCAGAGCCCGAGGAGATTTCATCGAAAAAGCAGCCCCAAACGAAGCAACCGCAAGCTCCAGAAAACTCCAAGCCAAAGGTCAATGGCCTAACTGTCAAACCAGCACCAGAACCCACTCAGGGGCCGAAGCCGCCAGGAACTGGGCTGGCGAAGACGCAGAAGAGGAATGCCCGGAAACGCGACGCCAAGAGACTCAAAGCTATGCAGGCCCTGGAGGATACACAATCTCAGCCGTCTGTCAATGGTACTGCGAGCGAAGAAGCCGAGCTACTGGCTCGAAAGCGGGCGCTTCTCAGTGCCGTGAGTGATGAGCAAGAGGATGACCCAAGCCCACCCAAGGACGCACCAACCACGGAGACCAGACCTATGATAGTCGAAGTCGATGACGAAACACCAGCTGTCACTACGAGCCAAGACGCAGCCCCAGTTGAAGAAGAGCCTGTCCCGGCCCAGCGCCGCCACAAAGTTGACATGGGAGCCGGACGACGACTTCTCCTCGGTGCTCTTGGATTAAAGAACCCAAAGACCAAAGCGGATGAAGACAAGCTTCGCGACAGCCTGATGAAGAATGTGAAGCCCCTGCAAAATCCTCGAGTTCAGGCTGAAGAAGCCAAGGCCAAGGATGACAAGCCTGCAGAAGACCAACCTCATGAAGACCCTGAAGCATGGCGAAAGAGGATCTCTTACCGGGCTGTCGAATGCTGTCATGACGATGTTGTGTTGAGTGAGCCACCATTCCCATTCGTACAGCGATGGGACCCTCAGCAACAATATGGATCAATGAGGAAGCGAAAGAGAGCATCGCAAAGTTTCAATGATGAGAGCTACTATGAAGAGGATTCCCAGCAATGGAATGGCGATGAAGAGTGGAACGACAACAGTCAAAGGAAGAAGAAAAAGAACAAGAAGCGAAAAAACAAGGTTGACTATGACGGAGAATACGGCGAAGAGGCGTCACCTGAGGGTTGTTTTGGTGGGACAGGATCGAACGGCGATGAAGATATTGTGTTGAATTATGATGACATCCCAACCAAGCATCGCCCCGAAGAGAGTCAGTTTACAGACACAGATGATCTCCCTTCGCTGCCCTCGGATATCAGTACGCTTCCAAGTCTTACGTTATCCGACATGAAGCCAGGAATGGTTGCCACTTGGAAGCAGTTAGTCATGTCCAAGGCGACCAACTGGCAGCCCGAAATGGTACCCATGACCGGCCTTATCCTTTCGATCAACGAGGACAACTGCATGCATGTCCTTCTAGCGATGAGGGACCGAGAGGGAAACGATAAGGAATACGACGAACACACAGGCCAACGGATTTATGCAAAGTTCGAAGCACCAGACCTTGATGAAGACGAAGAGGACGACGGCCGAAGAGAAATTCCGTGGGCAGAAATGTCTGACCCGAGACTGGTCCAGCCAGCACCGCCACCCGCTATGCTGGAGACTGCTGCTAAGAGCATAAAGCTTCAGGCCCAACAGAACAAACCCGTACAGAATGGAAATTCCACGGCGGACAACAAGGTTAGCACAAGAACAGATCCCGATGAGACTATGGCTGAGGAGTTAGATACGCAGAAAGTGAGAGCCGATGTTGAGGCCGATTTGAGGGGAAAGGAAACTGAAGGAAAACCCCCAGGAACCGACACGTCAACACCGATCCCTTCTGGTCAACAACCACCACGACTTGAGTTTACGGCTTCCGGAAACGACAGTCCGATCAGCAGCTTTGTTCAACCTGCTGGGCTGTTGAGTAAATTCAACAGTCCTATCCACCAACTACGGGAATCTGTACAAGCATCCATGTCCCAGTTACAATCTCTTTTGTCGCGTGATTCAGATAAGGGTAAAAAAGATAATGAGGGAAGAGAGAAGTCAGAGATTGATGAGTCGGATGGAGTGAAAGATGCAAAGGATTCTAAAGGAGAACCGGGACCGACAGTCGAAGGTAGCTGGGACGCAGTTATTCCTGATACTATACCCTCACCGGATCTGCCACCACTGCCGACAAAGGACGACGCACTTGTTGACCATCGTCTGTTGGTGGTGCCCTCGTCTGCGGGTAGCGTTCGCAGTGGGCGGCAACCCCCATCAGTCGGCGGCCTTGACGACCTACCTGAGGAGCGAATTGAAGAATCAGTCGAAGGGGCAATGGTTGATGATCCTCACAGGAGAGCCGCCAGCCCACAAGTGACGAACGAATCCCGCCTGAGAAGCAGCAGTCCCTTTCCCTCACTGGAGGATATCTTTCATACAGCAAGGCAGACACAAAGTCCTCTGAAGTTCAGTCAGATGTCAGTACCACGGTTCATAAAGTCCGAAAAGAAAGATGGGGATTATGAAGAGGCGATGCGGAAGCTAGATGAGGGCGAGGAGTCTGACCGTTCACCTGATCGCAACAAATCTTTACGGAGCTTGTTCCCAAACGCAACACAGCCTGAATCTCAACAGGAGAGTCCCCTAATACGCTCTTTCAAGAGCGAGGGATCGAAGCCTGAAGCATCTGAGGCCAAGCATGTGGCGACACCAGCGACATCTCAGAAAGTGAAGCAAGAATCACAATTCGTCATCCCAGAGGGCAGCCAGGTTATCGAACTGAGCTCTAGTCCACCATCAGTTCAATATGCCGAGGACTATGCCCAAGACAGCGAGGACGAGACTTATCAGGACTCTCCACTGCCACAGGGTTCAGGCTGGGTGCAGAAGAGACATAGCGAAGTGAACACGCGAAGTCGGGGAAAGAGTCTACCCGCGACGGATGCGAAGAAGACAACAACTGTACAAAGCCGAACTACACGCGGACAGACATCTGCTCCACCGGCTCGAGAGGTGTTGACAAGTGCCTATAGTCAGATCAAGGGACGTAGGAAGACCACACGAAAGTTCTGACAGACACGAGATGGTTCCAAGTTATGGAAGTACTGGAACGGATGAGACAGGATCTTTTGCAACAGGCGCTCCACCGCCTTATTTCAGCTCGAGCAGTAAGGATAGGGAAAGGATTGGCAAGGGGAAATATGTATCAAAGCATTCTGTATTCTAGGGAACATGGCGTTGGGGAAGCATAGCGTGTCAGCCCAGCGTATGGCTCAAGACAAAAGATGAAGCTGGTTAAAACTGCACCTTAATAAAATAAGCAAAGAAACAAGAAACAAGCTTGGGGAAAAAAGCCAAGATTCACGAAACTCAAATCATTGTTCTCAATCTCATTCTTAATGCCCAGCGTCTCATGTGAGGACCATCACGAACCCGTCCTTTAGCCCCAAAGCCTGTCTCAGCGCAGTGTTAGCTGCATCACGAGCAGGGCACCTCAGCCAACCAAGTCGTTTGAGCGAGCAGATGATGCAGCGAAACAACCCACCATCTTTTTCGCATCTTGCCTGAAATCTACCAGTTAAGCCTAATTTTTGTCTCTGTTCTAGCGTCTCATGAGCACTTTTTACTGACAAGCCGTTGGCTATTGTCGCGTGGTATGAATGTTCATCATGGGGCTCTCATAGTAGGAAACAAGTATATTGTTCGGGGTATGGAACGTGAGGGTTTTCGGTCCTTTTTCTAATCTTGTTCTGCCTTGTGAAATTGTGACTACTGCTGTTGTGTTCGTTGAAGAACTGTGAACCGTTTGGTTAAGACGGATATATAACGACGAGATCAACCTGTCGAGACGATTATCTACCACTTTGACGCAGAAACCGACCAACTTGTACGGAATATCTTGATCTACAGATATAGCAACTTCAAAGAAAAACAAGAACTGAATAATGTTGCCTCTCAACTACATCTTTACCCTTCTCGCCATGTTGAGTATGGGCTTCTGTCTACCTACACAGACCCCAGAACCTCAACCTGCTCCTACACTCTCCCCCGGCCTCCCAGACACAACAGGTCTTCCAGATCTTCCAGGCGGTTCATTCTTCGAGGAGAGACAAGAGAGAAACAACGCCAACCCATCTGTCTTCAACCCTCCCGTCACAGCTGCTCCCGATCAAGCAGAACAGCTCGCGAGCATGGGCTGGGCGCAGACAACATACTACGAATGCAAGACGAGGGATGGAAAGGAGCGCTGTGGATGGCATATCCCCGTGTACAAGGCTGGCGCTGAGGGCCGACAAGCTGAGATTGTGCACTGGAAGGTCGTGGTTGGAATCGCGTTAGGGTTGGCGATGTTGATATATGGAGGATTGTGGTGAGAGTTGACATGGAAGATGCATTGGTGGGAGTTTGGAGTTTTGGATACACATGTTGATACCCTCTTGCTGCTGGGCGGCACCTGATTGATTAGAGAACATTCTGCATTATTTCATACCAGAGAACTTCTTTCGTGATAAAGATCATGAGTCATGCATTCACGAACCGTAGAGCCAAATGTGAAAACCCGCATAAACCAGAGACGTTGTTATTTTTTATTTTGGTCCGAAACCCGAAGAACACCATTGATTTCATGCTAGTGTAATTGAGACAAGACGCCGGTGAAAGCAATCCTCCTCATCGAGTCCAGAGTAGCCCCCCGCCGTCCGCCCAGCAAGTCCCTGTACCCTATGCCGATGCCGACGCCGACGAGGATGGACCGTAAATGGACGCACCACCGCATGCACGCAGCCTTGGCTGCTCCCCAACCAGCCCGAGGATATACACAAGCCCAACCCAAGTCATCGAGTCGTTTATTTCTCCTTCTTGGCCTTGGCACCCTTGACCTTTGCCGTACCACGGAGGGTCTTTTGTCGGTTCTTGCGCTGCTTGCCTGTAGTTGTCTGTCAGCCTTACTAACCCATTTTACTTCTGAGAATAATGGTAACGCACGCTGCTGTCGGGAGGCACGCTCGGCCTTGGTGGCGAGACCAACCCGCACCAATCGGTACTGGGGCTCGAACTTCTTCATGGCCTCGGGAGAGTCATAGACGAGAGCGAAGCCGGTGGTCTTGCCACCACCGAACTGGGTTCGGAGACCGAAGACGGAGATCTGGTCCTTCTGGGCCTTGTAGAGAGAACCGAGCTTCTCACGGAGCTCCTCCTTGGAGATGTTGGCACGGTTGGGGTGGAGGATGTCACTATTAAACGCAATCGCCGGTCAGCCCAAGAGTTCCCAAGCACGAAATGATAGTCCCTATGCCGTGTCCCATCGTATCCCATCATCGATGCTCTATGCCCGCCTGTCCCAGTTTCTGAACGGTATTCGATAAATTCGTTATGTGGCGTACAATCGTGCAGAACAGCGATAAATCGAGCGGGAAAAAAGAGGCAGACGAGTTCAAGCATCGACTCAGGTGAGGGTTTCGACGAAGCAGCAACCGCGCGGTGCGGCAGACGCAATATGGAGACGTATCATCAAGAATCTGAGGGTATCACTCACACGACCATCTGCTTACGGCCCAGCAGAGGGTTGCGGATGAACTTGCGAGTTCGGAGGGTGACGGGGGAGTCGTTGTCCGCCATTTTTGCCGATTGTCGTGATGGTCTCTGGGGGTTAGTTGACGGTGGAGAGACTGGGCGTTGATGGGTGAGATCGTTCGGTTGATGAAGTTGTCACACTGAAAATCCAACTTTGGTCGCTTAATTTGGTCCAACCCTAATCGTCTTGTGCGCGATTTGATGCCTCGATTCTGAGGCGCTGCACACAAGGGTTTTTTTCGTAGAAATCACGTGGAGGGGACCTCGGATAATCTTCGGATGAGGGAGCCTGGGAATAGTCGGACATTACGAGAGCTTTCGGCCTCTCAAGTTGGAGATGTCCAAGCTTCAACTCCAGTCTTTGGTGGAGATGGTGTCGTCAGGCCACTCCAAGTCCACAATTGAGTTGTTGTCTGCGATGATTTCAGGGTGTCTCTCACGTAGTTTATACGAAATATACGAAATCAGCAAAATCACAAACAAACGTCCCTTTCGCCTCCAAAATGTCGTCAAGTTCCAAACAAGTTGACCGGTTCTGTCATCAGTATCTCCAGCTCCAGTCTGACTTGGACTATCCAGAAGCTTCACTATTGAAGACTCCTCAAGTTCAAGATACGTTTTATGAGAGGCTATTCGCAGATGGAGCCGTGAGATATGGCCCTCCTCCACGGTTTCAACTTCGAGTTCTCAAAGAGCTCATGTCCAGAATTGAAGCTAGCATTGATGACTGGGAAGAGTATGTAAGTCATCGTCCCTAGCATCACTCTGCCTACTTCTTTTCTCATCAGTTGCTAACATACCTAGGGCGTATCTGATGATTTGATGTCTGCACTTTCACTCTTTCTTGCAAACCCATTACCTTCGGAAGCCACTTCTGCTCAGCAAAAGTCTTATGTCACATACCATCTCTCTGAGTTAGGTGAAGACAGCTCAGAACCAAGCCCACAGGCGCCTCATATCACCCTTCTTGAGAACCACTCTCTCATCTCAGGCTCAGGGACCACTGGTCTGCGCACCTGGGAAGCTGCCCTTCACTTGGGGTCATACCTAAGCCAGAACAGACACATTGTCAAGGGAAAGCGAGTCTTGGAGCTGGGAGCTGGTACAGGGTATCTTTCTATCCTTTGCGCCAACTTTCTCGATTCTCGACATGTCATAGCATCAGATGGCTCTGACGATGTGATCAACAATCTCCCCGATAACCTTTTTCTCAATGAGCTTCAAGATTCCACTCAAGTAACTCCGATGGACGTCAAATGGGGACATGCACTCATGGGCACTGAAGAGGAGAAATGGAATGGTGGACGTCCTATCGATGTCGTGCTCGGCGCCGATATTACTTACGACAAGAGCGTAATAAGAGCCCTGATCGGGACTTTGAGTGAGGTATTTGACCTTCATCCACATGTGGAGGTTTTCATCTCAGCGACACAGCGAAACGAGAAGACATTTCAAGCGTTCTTGGACCAGTGCCAAGCTAACGGACTCGCCGTCGAGGTGATACAATTCCCAATCCCAAAGCGGGAGATTCAACAAGGGCCTTTCTACAACGATAATGTCGCTATCCATATCTGCAAAGTTTCCAGAACGTAACCGGGCCCCTGGAATCCAGGTCGACACTATACTCAATCACGCCAATAGATGGCGGGAACTAGCTAAAGGGAAAACTCTTCTGCATTCCAGTTAAGAAGTCGGCGTCAACCAGCGGCATTTGGATGTCTCACCATGAATTACTTATACAGAATGCGGCATCTTAATAATTCGGGAGATCCGAAAAGCACAAAGGCTGAACGACTCAACTGCCAAACTATTGTTACAGAAAACGCATCACGGCTACACGGAAACTTGGTTGTGAAGCGTCGTGCCATTGAACTGATAATCGGCTCACGATAAGCGCTGTGGCCATGCAGTTTGTGGCTAAGTGCCGCTCGGCTGGTTGTATTTGTCATGGGTTTTTAGACGTATCAGAGACCTGGAGACTCGGATGCAACGGGTATAGCAATTGCATGATATCGATACCGGATACCACTTGAGCTTGGATATGGGGAAAAGTCACACCACTGTGTGTCAACCATGATGATACCTCTGAACCTTGACGCAAAGCATGGGCCCATGGTTAGCTGACCCAATGAACCTCTTCAATAGACCTCTGTTGAAGAAATGGTCAATTGCACATATTGAAGACATGGCAAACTCCCCAACAACTTTGTTGCCTCACAGGTATAGACCTGCACTGTAGGTTGGCCCAGGCTTTCGAGGCCATTGGATGCTCGATTAGAACGCCAGAATCAGCCTCCGAGACCCCTGGAGGCAATTGGGTTTGAGTTGCGGGGAAAGGCGAAAAGGGATGGCTCCAGAGGGCACAATCTAGAAGTTGGCAAGCAGGCGATCTGGGCTGATGATTGGCTTTGCCCCGCGCTCGATGGCGACAGGTGCTTGTTATCCTGTTGGTAGTTGGAATCCCGTCAGGTTGGTCAGATGCACCCGTGTGCAACTCTTTTCCACTGGCCAAGAACGTGGCACCCTTGGGATGAACGGACAGAGATCCACGGGATCAGTGGTCTCAACTTGAAGACGATCCGGGTGTAGTAGGTTCGGGAGAGTGACGCTGGAGGTCGCGGGCTGGTATGTACGCTCAGGCACGACACTATCATTCAGACTGTCGATAGTCCATCACTGCACTCGCCTTCTTAGCGGGGAGTAGTGCTGAGAAGACTGTGTGAATGTTGGCAATGTCTTGAAATAGACTTAAGCTTTAGATGGTACAAACTTTGCACTGTGCTCTATCAATTAGTGATCTGTCTCTTGAAGTTGTCCGTCGAAGGAGGTGTTTGAAGATGACGATGGAGGAGATGAGTCGTCTTGAAAAGCAGGCTGACACACAACCTCAATTCCCTGATACTACGTCGATGTACGTCGTAGGCGCACAGAGTGTACCATGATCCAGACAGGAGCTTTTGCTCAGCGTCACTTGATGCAAAGACTTCATATCACTTGCGTAATGGGCATATCAAAAGAGACTTTCCTAGCCGTGAATGACACACACTGACGATTACCCTAGATAGAAAAGTGTAGTTTGCCGAGAGACACTTAGATCATGGAACGAATCAAAGGCGACGATTTGGACATCAACGTTTCTGCTACTGTATGCATGCAAAGCCGATCCGATCAGACAGACATACGTGAGAAAGCTTCTTATCGGAAGTTTTGTAGTCTTTGTTTCCGGTGATCGATTGACATGAACTAGCAGATCAGGTGAGGGCTTGAGAGCTCTGAGCCACGGATGTGATCAACGAAGAGCTGTCGGCATGTTTCGCGATGATTACGATTGATTCCCCAGAAAAAAAACCTTACTTTTGCGGTCTTCATGAGGTGATGTTTGTGTTTGAAACGTCATGTGTCTTTTTCCCACCAATGCGTCGGTAATCGGCTATGCAAGCAAGTCGATCACGACGAGAGAGAGCAACGCCCCTGAAAATCAACTGATGATCCGGATCATCCATATTGCATCAATTGAGTTGAGTTGTGAATAAAGGATAAGAACGAAATATGCTTAGAAAACGTATCGTATATTTTTCGTCTCATCTTAAAAACTTATCGAAGCTGGGATAAGCTCCTTGTTTATTTCGGGGAGAGCTCTAATCTTGCAGGGCCCATCCTTGACCCTTTCAATTCAATAATTTACTCTGCAGCTGGGGACAGCGCCTCAATCGTTATCGTGAGGATACAAGGGTTCGAGCAAGAGTCCACAACTTTTTCAAGGACGGGGAATTGGGGATTACGCGTTGTACTTGTTCTGTTGCAGTCTCTTTCTCCATACCTAGCTGTATGTACAGTATCAAGTCCGCAAGCAGCCGAGCAGTTCGTCACGATGGAACCTGTTCGGAACACCAAATCACCCCACGATATCTCGTTATCAACCCACGAAAAACTCCCGCCTGTAGCCGTTTTTAACTGCTTGACAGTTTTGACTGAAGTGGGAGGGTTGCAGCCCAGGAAACAGGGCATCCATCCACCACTGAATTGGAGTTGGAGTGCCTTATCACCCCAGCTCAGCCGCACAGTGCAGCGCTCGAGCCCTCCATGTGCAAATCCCCTATCTACAGTACGTGCGTATATTCAAACACGCCGCATTTCCCCATCGTGACCTCTTCTTGCATTGCTGGTTTTTGGAACTACTGCAACGTTCTTTTCATCAGGCAATCGCTTGTTTTCACCGGCTGCAGAATATTCTGCACGTGGGGTCAGGCGGTGACCCCAGGTAAAGGATCTCTTGTAAGCTGCAGAGATTGTAAAAAGACCTGGAGAAGTAGAATCCACTGTTTTTTGTGAGAATGCTGGTCAGGAATTTAGAGGACTCAACACCAATCGTCCATGGCACGGGCACCATTAACTATCCCCGGTGCCACAAAGTCCTCGGCACAAAGAATCGGACGAGGTATTTTACATAAGAATTGCTGCTTGGAGAACACTATTGATCGCATGAGGATGTGAGGAGGAGTTGATAGCGTCGGTGTTGTACTTTATTGGAGGAGATATCACTGCCAAGCAATCAATATTCGTATAGTGTGCAGTAAGCAGGCGAGCACTGCATCGTGCTTCAATATCAGCCGTATCTCTCGCTCAAACTCCGGGCCAGGTCTGACCTAAGGAGCAAGAATGCTTTAGGCTTGCAGTTAGGATGCTGAAATAAATCAAGCAAAGAGCCTCCTAAATATCAGTTAGTTTTCCTAAATATTTTCATTCCTTCAGACCCAGGCCCTAAGTTTCTTTGCCTTTTCTAGCGGGCTCAGTCGGGGAAGCATAGTAACCGTGAAATGCATGACACAGACGAACGAGCCTGTGTCTCCATATCAATGGGGAATCAATCCACTTTCCACGTATGCTATGGTATATCTACAGTAACATCAAGCAAAGGAAAGAGCTCTAGATCGAGTCTGAATCGGAAATTCATGAATAAGAAAAACTTCGTTGTCTCATGTCCTGGAACATCGGTTAGCTGCTAGTTGGGTGAGCTTATAAGCAACCAACCGTTTTTGGGAGTAGCAAGACATGGAATGTCTCGATATCAACCTCTGAAATCATGCTCATTGAGGTGGATGATGGCGCGAGCCTAACGGCGATTAACGCTGTCAACGACAACTCACCAAAGTAACCCAACCCAAAGAACCCGGTGAGAACTTATCAGACCCTTCCATCGAGCTTCATAACTGGGAATAGCAAGCACTGTGCCAACTTGAATACAGTGGAAGTTAGTGGAGGCCAGTCTAAAAAAAGGGCTTCACACCACCCACCGCACACATCATAATCGCAGCGAATCCCGTCACATCGCCAGCGGATCCACAACCAAAGCTTGATGCCCAGGATCTTTTGTTAATCCCTGTTCTTCTTCTCGTCTTGATTTCCCAGGTGTCCCAATAGGAGGGGGGCCGCGCCCCCTCCCCGTGGCTTTGGGCTAGCTTCAGTGAGTGCAAGTTTGCCGTTCAGCGGCTAGAACCACGCGGTCTTAACTCATAATGAGCAAGCAAGGCGATAGAGAGAAAAACAGAGTGAGAGCTAGACTTACAGTGGACAAGGGCTCTAAATGATGGACAGGGGGATGATGGTTGTACTTTCTACTTTCAGACACGGCGGTTCCTGGTGCTGACTCGTTGCTCGAGACCTGGAGATTCCCCTTCATTTCCCATTCCAAGGCTTGGGACTGGCGTACCTGGATCTCGTACTTGGTACATTTGATACTCACCCCTACTCTAACCTACCCCTACAAGCTTGACTCAAAATTCAATCACTTCCAGTCCAGTTCCAATCTATTTACTGACCCCTCCCGTAAGTTACATACCGCATCGACCGTAGCGTAACTATTCTAGCTGGAGTGCTAATACATCCATATCTTTATTAATGAAGCACCCTGCTCCCCCCATAACATGAGCATCATACTACTTCTTATCACCCATTGACAAGCTTCAGTATAACTATACCAAGCATCCCCGTCACTTCAATTCCTGATTTCTTCATCCTCATACTTCTTACTCTCAAATATAGTCAGTTGACTGCTTGTGTATCGTGGACATCCCAAGCTCCTATCATATACCACCCACACGTTTTCTATACAAGCTTGAGATTGGCCCCCTTCAGCCTTGAGCAACCACGACGTTTTATCCGACGATCGACACCCAGTACCTACATCTTACATTGCAGCTTGCATTTGCGATACACCGCACCGGCAAAAGGTCACAAGAATATTTATACACTGGACAACCCGACTCTCAGTGTTTGCGACGACACTATAACCGCGACCCAATCTTATACATCCTCCTCCCAATTACTACATAATCGCATCGATGGTATCGTCATTAGACGTGAGAACCCATTTCTTCTCCGGGCACAACCGATCAACATCATTATCGAGCATCAGTGGCACACCAGCTTCATATTCAACAAGTCCAGCATCAAAAATGGCCTCCACCGGCGCACAATCATACACCCTTGCTCTTCAGAAGTACATGCTTCTGACAGAGCAACACCAAGAACTATGCGATCACCTCGACCAGATCCGACCCGAATTCAACACATCAAGTTGCTCCCACAATTCCTCACCATCCACATCGCCAACCCGATCCTCCTCCTCATCACTCTCGCTCCCGCCCTCACCGAAGCGCCACTCCCGGAGCGGACGACACCACTCGCGCTCCCACGCCCGCTGCAGCGGCTGGGAGGACCGCAATGAACTCACTACTATTCCCGATGAGGAGACCATCTACGAGATCTCAGCAGAGGAGCAGCGCCTCTCGGAGGTCAACGAGAGCATCAAGCGCACTTTGACAGAGCTCCTCAACTGCAGTAGTGTCCGCGCCGACCGGGCGTTTAGGACATGGGTACAGTCGAGACTCATGGAGACTGAGAAAGAGCTTCGTAGCGGACGAAGGCGACGAAGCTCTGGAAACGAGTAAACCCGAAAACATTTACTCGTAAACTTTTCGCCATCACATATCGACACATACTCACGCAATGTCAGTGGTTGACTTACACGGTGGCAAACATACGCCCCCCAACACAACAAAACGTGGTATTAATTCTAATACGTCTCTTTTGTCTTTTTATCTGCATTGGCGAAGGCGTTTACGGTCTCACCTCGAGCTGGGAAGAGAAGGGAAAAGCTCACATTCTTGAATTCTGGGCAATATTGGACTAGGGAAATACTACAGCATGCTTTGCGAAAAAGCAATTCTTGGGGGTTTTGTATTGGTCTTTATTTCTTCCCCATACCCACTTCACACACAATCTTCGCTTCTTGTCCATTACTTCACTTTTAGGTTCTACAGAACCAACTGCATATCGCGGGATCACTCCGTGGCTTTCCCCCCTTTTTACCTTTTCATTTACATTCTTGCGAAAGCCACGCTGGATCTCGGAGGCATGAAAAAACGCCACAAGTTTATTACCACCATGAAGATCTCCCGACGAGGAGTTAGTCTTGTTAGCGATAGCATCAAACAATGCATGCAAATGAATGCAATTTCGCAAAACAGCCTTGTCAATCCAACTTCCCTCTGTAAAGTGAATGCATTCCCGCGTATCGTCACCCGGTCTACCACATAAAACTCCAAGAATGCTATGACCCCAAAATACAAAACATCCAATTACACTTCTCTACCCCGAACTTCCCCTCCCCCAAATGCACGTCCGGCCGGCCCCGCTCGCTGTTGTTGGAATTGCAAAAAATAGAGACCAAAAAAAACACGCGTCTTACCCACAGAGATCGTCCTTTGAGTCCCCCCTGCTGCATCAAAAACCCGTTGGGGGGAAATGAAGATCATCTCGTGCACACTCGCTAACCCAAGTTTTTTTTTAACTAATTAAGCGCCCGGGCGCTTCTTTTGCGATAACGGTTGTGCGCTAAGAGTGTCTCTGATATGAGCTACCAGTGCGCTTGGGCTTAATCGATCACGATCGGGGAGTTCAGTTTTTGCCACTGCGTACACCGCTGATGCGGTCTGGGCCTGAGGATCGACGAGTTGTGCATACCGAGAGGTGAGTGTAGGTGAATGTGTGGTACTGTAGCATGACCGTCAGGGACTGTGGCGTTGATGAACAAGCAGGTTTTCCTTTCGATATTACAGCATAGCACAAGCTGAAGGCAAAGCGGATGCTATGTTGCTGTAGGCGGGTTGGTCCTGGTGATGCATAACTGGATAAGAACAACCCTTTGAGCTTTGACTGAGATAGTTGGGCAGTTGCTCCGGGTGAACAGTCTCACTGGAGGCAAAGCAAGGTTGTCATTATGAGGAAACCATGTTATTCCCGTCTTACATGAAGCAGGATAGCCATGATCCTCAAATCCACTTTGAGCCTCGAAGACGTACCGGGAAGTCTACCCTAGCGCTCCCGTGAATGAATTTCTACGCGGTTCACCGAGACGTCACCTCAGATCACCGATGGGAATGACTTCAAACCCGCTGTCGATCATCACAGCAAAACAACAACGCTCCTCCAATGGTGTTTCTTTCAAACGGCCGAGACATTTTCATCACATATCTGATAGGGCACGTATGATTCACCATGATGCTTTATCCCGGACTATCAAACAAGAGCCTTGACTTGATATGACGTAAACAGATCAACTGCGCAGGAACATCGAGATCGGGATAGCCTCCCCTTCCAGAAACAGAGAGTCTCACGTAGAAGCAAGAATCCTTGCTGGTCATGGGGTTTGACAGTCGGCGATCCGGACATTTTGCTCCATGCATACGCCCCCTTGGCGCTCTGTTCTACATATCATCAGAACAAGAGAGAATATTTTTTGTTTAAAGGATAAGAAGGATAAGGGTTCTTGATGAACGTCATTTTAGCGGTCCTTGTGGGTTGGGCAAAACAAGGATGAGGGTTAAAGCTGAGAGCCGTTTTCTTGGAGTTTGATCCACATGCTGATATACATAGCATCGGTAGTTGAGCGTGCTAGACCTGTTGTCTTGTAGGGAGTTGTTGGTGCCCCGATGAGATTGTGGTTTGTTGTTTGACCCTGTGAAAGGCGCACGGTATAGGAAGCTAGTCGAGGACGCTACGAAAGAATACGACGAAGCAAATGTTCAGCGATAGAGAACACGCTTCTCAGACAAAAATGTTCAATAAGCCTCCAGGGAATATCTAAGTGAAATATCCTCATGTAAGACTGAGCATCACTGGAATAAGAAGAGAAATCCTGGGCAGTTGCTCTTCTAGCGAACTTGAAGTCATGGTGTGATTATGTAAGTTAGTCACCGCCACCTGTGGCGCTTTCTCAGCGGCTCCTTCTCGAAAGCTTTGCGACAGTGGCTTGAGCAGCTACCTCATCCAACCTTCCATCTATTCTTGGGAGAACGCGTCCTTCTCTTCACAACCTCTGTTCGCATTTAATCGATTGCTTCGGCATCGCGTAAAAGAGGAGATACCATTGGTTATCATGTCAGTTCTCTTGGAGACCAGTGAAGGCGACATTGTCATCGATCTTCTGGTCGACCATGCACCCAAACTTTGCGAAAAGTAAGTCATCGCTGTGCCACCCTATTACTATTACCGAGTCGCTGAACTAACAGATGATGCAGCTTTCTGAAGCTCTGCAAGGTCAAATACTACAACTTCTCACCTGTTCATTCTGTTCAGAAGAACTTCTCCTTCCAAACTGGCGACCCTCTCGGCCCTCTTTCCAAAGATTCCGATGGCGGCTCTTCAATATGGGGTCACGTATCCGGCGACCCGGCGAAACGAACTTTCCCAGCCTTTTTCCACCCCAAGTTGAAACACTTGGAGCGAGGTACAGTCAGCATGGCTACAGCCCCCCTCCAGTCTGATCCTGATACACGAGTGGCTGGATCTCAGTTCATTGTCACATTGGGCGAAGACACAGATTACTTGGACGGAAAGGCTGCGATCTTTGGAAAGGTCGTCGAAGGCTTTGAAGTGTTGGACAAGATCAATGAAGCGATCGTGGACGAGAAGGGCTACCCGCTTATCGACATTCGAATCAAGCACACGGTTATTCTGGACGATCCCTATCCCGACCCGCCTGGTTTGAGGGAACCGAGCTCAAGCCCCCCTCCGACCGCCCAGCAGTTGAAGACTGTACGAATCGAAGACGAGGCAGCATTGCACGCAGATGACAATGTCGACGAGGAAGAGTTGGAAAGGAGGCGTCGCAATCGCGAGGCACAGGCGCAAGCTCTCACTCTGGAAATGATGGGAGATTTGCCGTTTGCAGAGGTCAAGCCTCCTGAGAACGTTTTATTCGTTTGCAAATTGAACCCCGTGACTGGCGACGAAGACTTGGAGCTCATCTTTGGCCGTTTCGGCAAAATTTTGAGTTGTGAAGTTATTAGAGACCAAAAGACTGGCGACAGTTTACAATATGCATTTATCGAATTCGAGGACAAGGCATCATGCGAGGCAGCCTACTTCAAGATGCAAGATGTTCTCATCGACGATCGACGCATTCATGTGGATTTCTCTCAGAGTGTCAGCAAACTGAGCGATGTGTGGCGAAAGGATACGAACAGCAAGCGAAGGGCGACTGCTCACCGAGGCGGATGGGGAGGTGTCGATGAGCTCGAGAAGCGCCGACAATATCGAGATGAGGGAGAAAGGATTGCCGGTGGTAATTACAGAATGGTCTACGGCGAAGAGGAAATGAAAGGCAGAATCGGGCGCAGTGGACAGAACCAGGAGAAGGATGATGTGCCTCCTCCAAGATCTCATGATGAAGGACCATCACGTCGACGAAGTCAGAGTCCGCGGCCAAGAGATAGAAGTCGGGACCGGTATCGCAAACCCCGAGATGACCGTCAAGGCGACCGGCGCGATAGAGATCACGATAGAAACCGATATCGGGACCGTGGCCACGATCGTCGAGACCGAGGTAAAGAAAGGGATCGATTTGGACGGGACGATTATGATCGCAGGCCAAGGAGATAAGGAAGGACTGGTGGATTGCGAGACGCAATACAGCAGTGCAACGCTCACAAGCACTGGCGTGCTGAGGCGCAATACCATGACGGCAAGCGTTCAGCGTTACTCTGCTATGCAAAAGCTTCAGCTAATTTTAATACGGAATGCATCGTACGGCATTACACGAAAATGGAATATCCCCATAACACGAGTTTGACAGCTACCTTGAAGGAGAACCTCGTCGCTGCATTCTATGCTTTACTTTGTGATATGCAAACACCAACTTCCTCTCATCTCACATACGGTCCTTCACCGGAATTTCTTCTTCAAACCATGGAAGACAATGTGGACTGCTCAGTTGAGCACGCACTGAACACCGTATACGCATGAGCGACGTTCTGACTGAAATGTACCGATGGCCGTGGGTCGGCGGGGAGGATCTGCCTCCCGCTGTTGAGCAACCACGGCGTCGCTCTGAATGAGATCTCCGGGCCTACCCCATCTCTTTTTGCCATGGCATCGCTTGCCGGCGATATCCCTAGGCTTGCCATTGCTGTTTATGTTGTCATACCTGACAGGTCTCTTTTGGACGTTCAGCAGATCACAACGCCCAGCAAGAGTAATACACTCGTCAAAGTATCCAGACATTATAGACCACCACGCCACAACATGTTTGGCTCTACATCCAAATACTATATTTTGTACGAGCTTGCTGGCTGTCTGTCATTCAGTCGAATACTCCAGAATCTGTCGCTGCTTCTCAACCTATGGATCAAAAACCCGTCATTCTCGGCTATGCTTGCTTTTCCTGTGTCTTCTAGAGATATGGGCGGGTACAACTTCTTGCTCATCAATGCAAGGCACCTGGGGGTGAGACCGCCATGCTCACCACATCGAAGACTATGTAACACCCCAAGTAGGGCTTGTTACGATCGAGCTTGGGCTTATTCGACAAGCGTCAAGCCCTAACCCCTGTCACCTGAGCTGTCTTAATCAACGAAGATTCCTTGAACAGCTCTGGGCTGAGAGATGCGGCTGCTGCCCAGGGTACGTCGATGGATGGACACGGTTGTCTCAGATCACCAATGAGCTCGGTTCCGGTAACAATGACTGGGGACGATTGGCTGTACTACGCTGAGATACTCCGATATCTCTCAACATCTCGAGCTACGGGTTTCGAGGACCGATGGCCGAAGCAGAGGCAATGTTGCCTGGCAATTGCATCATTGCAGCTTTGGTCATACATAGCTCGGGGACTCATCCGTCAACAAGACGGCAACATGGTAAGCTCTAATCGGTCAGTGTTGTGGAATTTGGTACATGTAGTGACGCCGACACGCCATGTCCAAGCATGGAATTATTCAGGCAAAACTTGTTGAGATGTGCAACTGCAAGACGCCAAAGCTCCGTCCGCCAGGTTTAGCGGCCATGGGGCGGCCTTGACTGCGATTTCAGTCCCTAACGGGAGCCGACATAGAATCAATATAGGTCCAGTGGCCTTGTGATGTTTCTGCTAAGGAAGCAGTTTCGGATTGTTCTCTGCATGTGACCTAACCTCCGGATCTTCATATCGAGCTTCCCCACGACTGTTTTGCGGACCGCTACAGATCATTATTACAACCAAGGGTGTAGAATCCCACTTGAACGGTGTTTTGGCCAGCCATCAAACAGTCTATCCTCGTCCTTTAGTGGACCACTAGAGACTTCTAGGCAAACCCCTTGGCTGAGTGTCCAATAGTATGTGCTGGTGGAAGTACAGCGCGGGTAGACGCAGCGTCATGCGTCACACCCTTAAATGACAGTTGGGTGAACAGCATTGTCGGGTTTTTGCTGCAAGAAATTTCCGCGCTGGATGCTGCGCTTGCTGTATTATCACGGGCCGTCTTCTCTTTTGAGAATTGGCGTGGTTTTCTCACAGATTGTGGGGCAAGCGTAGAGGAGAGAGGAAAGAAGTGAGTCTGCTTATCTCGCTGGACCGTGTACACAGCCTAGGCATGACTGAGTCTCGATACGATAGAGAATTGTTTCTTGACTCGATAAGACTTGTCCCAGAACCAATTAAAACCGCATTGACTCAAAAGAACGGCTGTTTAATCCAGCTACGAAATGAAGTGAAGACATCGAACGATGTCTATGTTAGTGCGTCAAGTTTGAGATTCTTCGTACAAGCCTCGCTTGAGCAATGGACTTGGAGACGAAATATTTCACAAACGACCTCGTCTTTACCTCTACTACTTAAGACAGTTCTATTGTTTGGGGATATTCGCTCGAACAGCGCCACCGATGTGGAACCGTGCTCCAGCCTTGGAAGAGCCCTGAAGATGTCAGCTTGGCCTAAAACATTGGCTCGAAGCCCTATGCGTTTGATGTAAGCAAGACATCGCGCCACACGAACGACTAGGGCAAGATCTCCCCTGTCTTTCGTGGCGTCTTAGCGAAATCTGTTCTCGATGCGCAGCCACGGACGGATTCAAGCTTGTTCCAACTGCAAGTTATCGGACCTAGAAGCCCTATCAGCTCCCATGGTTTCTGGATGTGGCCAGTGTTAGCCTTATTTCTGCAATGTCCCCTCTTGGCCGTTTCAATACGGGCTCCGGCTTTCATACTATGTTTACACTCGCACTAACACGAACCGTTTGGCGGCCTGTCCCCAATGTGGACAAGAGTCCTGCTTGATGCTCCTTTCTTTTGCATATTGTTAACTCTTGGACATCTGGGAAGTTAGCCTTTGGATCCTAGTTCTGCAGATCTAATACCGGACAACACATATGTTCTCAGCTCATTTGCGGAGACGTTTTCTTGTGCAACCATCGCCACGGTGGCATACCTTTTTTCGTCAAGCTGTGATCATTCTCTGTTCCGTTTGTGTGCTGTCTTCTATTCTTGTGTTGGGGCCAATCTTCAGCATCAGAGTATGCCAACAAACGAAGGCCACAGAATACTGCATTTTGAGTGGGGCTCAGAGCAGAATCCTGCCCCTTACACATGCAAAGCCTCGCCCTGAGAAAGGAAAATTCATGGAGCAACGTCAAAAGCAAGTCAAATAGCGGTTCAATGGCCTATGGTGGCTGCTGTGGTGTGTGAGGTGACTTTGTGCCTCAGTTTCGCCCCTGGACTGACGGGAAGAGTTTCCATGGGCGGCAGCATTAGATGCCTTTTCAACCACGTTTCCAGCTGTTTGCTGTCGAAACGTTGGTTTCTGCAACAGTATCTTGGCTTCGTTATTACCGCACACACCAGCAAGGGTTATAGGCCCACCACCACCCAGCTACCGGGTTGAGAAGGCTGCGACTCCATTGAGATTCGTTGATCGATAGCATGGATTGTCGATGACCCGTCTATAAGACAAGATCAGACAAGACAATTACGGGGAGGGGGTCAGGGTCCAGAGCTTCAAGGTTGAAAGCCTCCTGTGCCTGCCTCATATACCGAAGTACCTGTCGATTACTGTAGTGCACGCCTGTTACACAACTGGATCACAAGCAGCAAGTAACTGTGTTTCTTGACGACTAGCGTACGTTGCGCGACAAGCGAAACATATCTCTGTTCTCCAAGTTCTGACGGAGGCTGGATCAGTCAATGGTTTAGATTCACAACTGAATTTCATGGTTTCATTGCAGGCCTGACCTTGTCTGTCAAGGTTTTGTGTCTCAGTGGGGTTTGCCCACTGCTGCACCATACATAACATCCGTTTGCTGATATGGACTTAGGTGACCGACCTTGTCTTGACTACAGCTTGAGTGCTTCCATTGTTCCAAGACAGGAACAAGAGCTGTTTGACAAACAAAACGGATTAGGATCATCGACTAGCTCGGTTGTTGCAGTGTCAGATGCATGGGCTTGCTTATCGGCCGACGTCTCGCTTCAAGTGTCGTATGGCATGGCAGCACAGTCGCAACCTCAACTGTATACTTCAAGAGCAATATAGATGACTTCAACACGACTCAGTCCACTCCGGATATAGACAGTCCGTGTGGGGATGCCCGTTTCAGGTTCTGAAAAGTTCAGCCCAGGCCATCTGCATCTCAAACGATCTGGGGAAGCCCAAGACCGATCAACTAGATCTGGCTACCATTTTAGGTTGGAAGCCCGTCTGGATTCGCTGTTTGGATTCGCTCCCCCAATGCCATGATAGCGAAGGAATCGCTGCCTCATGGCAATTCTGCCACCATGCAAGCCACCTGTTGTTACCCGTGGTATTCTCGCATAGCTAGTAGCCTCCAGCCAGACATTTTTTGCGCAGCGCTGATAGGTGAAGAGGACGGACGTTGAGGGCTCTGGACAAATGTCATCTGTTGTACGAGGTGTCCCTCCATTCCACAGAGCACCGGAGGAGGTGCCTCGATGATTCTATACTCCCTGATTGAAGTGGATCTACTCGGTGCTGCCAACGATTAGGGCCGTTTATTGGTAGGAAGAAAAAGACGTAGGTGAGCTTGGGCGAAGCAAACACGATCCAAACGGCCATACCCAGGAGCGGTCTAAGTCAGTGGTACGGAGTATATCAGGATGCCATCGGCTGCAGATCTTCTGGTCTTTGGATCTCTTGTTTCTTTCGGTCTTGTTGATTTCTGCTTTCTCAAAAACTCCGGGTTCTGTCAAGCCGAAGTTGACGGGAACTGGTAATCTTGATCTTTCACTCAACTGTTGAACAAATCGACGGCAACAAACTCATTGTTCACCTGCAGACCCTTCCTTGCTGAAAGTCCCGACGGACGAGTGCTTGCAATCCGGGAACGTCTTCAAGCATTAGACTTTGTCTTTTGACAGCCGTAGGATCTTTCCTGAGACTACTCCTGTGATAAGCCATCACCCAACAAGAGACTGTCAGTCTCTATGAGGAAGTTTGACAGGCAGCCACTCTGAGTCTTGAATCAGACTCTAGTCATTCTTTTTCACTACTCGAGTACCCGTGACCAGATCGGCACAATGGTCAGTCCAAACTGTTACCCGACAGACCCGCGGCGATATGGGCCGAACCGGGTGAATATCTATTCATATCCCGAGCGTCGGGGGGCCGCTTATCCCATTCATCCTGACGCAAGGACAACTATCATGAGCGAGAGGGATGACGATGCGACTCCCCAGAGGAAGCGTATCGCGGTAGCAGTAAGTGAAAACATCCCCCATCCCCTTCCTTACCTGGTGTGTGGTGTGTGTGCGAGACTTACATAGTTGTGTAGCGGGCTAACAACAGATTCAGTGTGGTCGGTGTCGAAAGAGGAAGATTCGTTGCAGTGGCGATACTGGCAACGGGGGACCATGCACCAACTGCAAGAACGCAGGCTTTGAGCCTTGCCAGTTCCTCAGAGTATGTTTTCACATGAAAGGGTGCTGCCACAGTGGCTTGATACTTACAATATGGACTAGGTTGCGTCTCATGAAGCGCCCATCGTGAAGAGTGAAGGCTTTTCTTACAACCTTGAAGCTTCCCGACAGTATCAAGCGAGAGGAAGCTCTGCCATGCCGTCTCTGCCTTCGACTGCCCCAGCTTATACCGATGGCGTGTCATCCTACACCAGCGATCCCTTTGTATATCGTGCCCCTACTACCTACGGATACGGCGCGAAGCCGTACTGCCCCCTCGCAACCTGGAGTCATGGATACACGGATGACCAAAGCTACTACAACAGCATGTACCAAGCCCCCTACTCCTCAGTTCATGACTCAGAGTATGCAATGAGCCATCGTATAACGTCTGGAACCCCAGGCAAGCCTTCCCTCTGCGTGGACATGGAACCAAACTACGCCTACAGTGGCGGAAACAATGTCACGAGCTTGGTTCATCGACCTGCTCCAGTAACTACAGACTCGGCAAGCCTCGCGTACCAGACCATGATGCCAGACTCCACCAAGAGCCTGGGTTATCAGAATCTCACTCCTGATTCGAAGAGCCTCGGTTTCCAGAACATGGCAGGAAGCGCCAACATGGGAGACAGGCTACTGCCCGCACCAGTTGGACGGACTGCGCTACCCAACTCGATGGGATCGTCTTACAAGAACGATTCGGGTAGCTCTTTCTACAGCAGCAGCAGCAAGTCGTCGCAAGCTTCGACATCGGATACGTCGCCTGTGAGCAGCACCTCCGAGGCGCCCTCGAGTTACACAAGTTACGAGTCCTCAAGCATGTCATCCACCTCGGGCTGTATGCCCTCGTATCCTTCGAGCCTCGCTTCTCAATACGGCCGCCCAAGCAACGACTACTACTCCTACACAGGTTCTTCGGATGCATCCGTCTTGGGGCCGGTCGATTCCATGCGTCAGGGCCCTGAGATGACGTACCGCTACATAGACACAACCAACTCAGTCACTGCGGCACCTCCAACTCCTGCTCGTCGCGAAATGCCCACCCTCAACAGCAGCGGCATATCATCCTTCCCGCTGGGCCACAGCAACGCGCATTACATGACGCACCAGTCCGCACCTTACATGATGCCTGCCAGCGATCTTGGAAGCGTTGGGGCCGACGCCGCCGCAGACAGCTACCGCAAGGCCACGGGGACGCTGCGAGCTTGATATCTGTTCGGTACGAAGCGTGACAACTCGGATTAGCTGCGGCTAATACAACTGTAAATTGTTTGCTTGCATTGATTGATACACGGTTTTTGAGGCTTTACGGTGCGCTATGTTTTCTTTGGGCAGGCGATTCGGTCACTGCCATGGTCTGTTGCAATGGTTTGGGTCTTTATGGGGCCAACAGAGTTGAGGTCCTTGACGAGGCACGAAAACGCACAATATGTTGTGATGGGACGAATGTCCAACCAATATCAGCTCGCTTGTCATGGACGAATTACTCATCGATGGTCCCGCCGTCTGAACAATCTCGACTTGGGAGGATATTGGTCCTCCAGAGATTTCTCAAGATGATGAGCACAGCGTTCGCCGGGGAAGCACGTCAAGCGTTGGCTTGTGGCACGGTGGCGCCTTGGTCGAGTCTTATGTCTCACCCCGATACATGAGTTACGTGTTTCTTTCTTCTTTCTGCTTTTCCATTTTATTTGCATGATTGGCCATCAGAGTGTGCATCATATCGCTCTTTCTTACCTTTGACCTCCTCTGGCGTTTTATCCCCAGGGTATTGCCTTGCAGCCCTTGATTTCGGAGTCTTGGTACAGTACAAGAGAGGAAAACAGGTTGCTGCGTTGGTGAACACAGTCATACCATTGGGTCCGGACTGCATGAGTTATCAGACCTTGGAGTTCTGGGAGACAGGAATCGAGGTGTTTTGGTCTGTTCTGTTGGGTGCATAAGTCTGTGCATTGCTTTATTTTGGGACAACAAAAAAAGGTGAAAGTCAAGATTGAGAGGAGGAACTGGGCGGATAATGGATAATGACTGGACTCTGCCTAAGATAAGCTAGATGAGAGAGCTGGCGTCGCTCGACGACGCACCTGTGTACATGTATGCAGCACCTCGAGCACTTGAGTACTCATTGTTGAGTCTAGTCTGCTCTTTACCCCAATAACATGTATCTTTACGATGTGTACCCCTTGTTCTGGTACCAATCTGGCTGTGAATTGTCTTCCGAATGACAGTCGGCAAACATGGAAGCCGAAGGATAAACACCAGACGCTATCGAATAGCCCTCATGACACCAAATTAGAGCCCTCTAGTTGCAATATAAAACCCCTGATATCGTGTAATGAGGCTCACCATCACATGAATGAGACGGAACCGGAATAGGAAAAAGACGAGTCGATAGTTCCAGGCCCACAGCGGGGTTCTTGGACGTTCTAAAAACGGTGCTACTCCGGTACTTTTCCCTACAAGAGCCCGGAATCACCACGTTCGTGTCCCGTCGTTATAGTGGCTAGAGTGGTTTACTGGGGGGGTAACGTAACTGCAAGGGTGATGGATGCTACCTGAATTAATGCTTCCCCTCTACGGGCTCCGTCATAATTGCTGTCATCATCTGTTTTCTATTTGACCATTTTCCCATTCTTGACATTTTCTTTTCTTCCTCGCGATTTTGAACCCAGAAGATTTTATATCAAAGGCACAGACTTGCGCTTCGTTTGTAGACATCCGACCCCTCCAAGTCAGAGTACAGCTTCAACTGTCGCATTCACCGCCAACAACGAACATCGCAAACATGCAGGTTCCCCTACTTCGTCTGCAATGCGGCGTTAACTCGTACGCCTGGGGAAAGAAGGGCAATGATTCTGCCGCTGCGCGATTTGCGGCCGCTACGCCCTCTGATGACCTCAGGATCGAGTCTGATACTCCATACGCTGAGGTGAGCACCTAACTAACCTACATGACATGTCTACAGCTTTGACTAACAATTGTCTTTGCAGTTGTGGATGGGAACTCACCCCTCCAACCCTTCTCGAGATCTCAACACCGGCCGAACCCTCCTCGATCTCTGTGAGGACAACCAGTCCCTCCTCTCCCAGACCATCTCCTCACACTACGGCAACAAGCTTCCGTTCCTCTTCAAGGTCCTCTCCATCGCAAAAGCGCTGTCGATCCAAGCACATCCCAACAAGAAGCTCGCCGAGCAACTCCACGCTCGCGACGAAAAGAACTACCCCGATGACAACCACAAGCCCGAAATGGCCATCGCCATTACTCCCTTCGAGGGTCTCTGTGGTTTCCGCCCCCTCACCGAGATTGCTCACTTCCTCGACACAGTGCCTGCGCTGAGAGCGCTTGTTGGCGAAGAAGCTGCGAAGGAGTTTGCGCAGGTTGCTAAGGATGGTGAGGAGGGCGTCACGGATGAGAAGAAGACGTTCTTGAAGAAGGCTTTTGGTGCGCTCATGTCGTCGTCTGCTGAGGACATTGCTGAGCAGATTCCCAAGCTCGTTGAGCAAGCGGAGAAGGAGGGCGCTGACTTTGCTGGCGGTGGTGTCCCTGCCACTTCTGGCGAGAAGCTCGCTGAACTTGTGAAGCGAACACACGGCGAGTTTGGCGACGACATTGGTTGCTTTGTGCTCTTCTTCCTCAACTTTGTCACACTGGAGCCTGGCGAGGCTTTGTTCCTGGTCGCCGATGATATCCACGCCTACATTTCCGGCGACATCATGGAGTGTATGGCAGCCTCCGACAACGTCGTCCGCGCCGGTTTCACACCCAAGTTCAAAGACGTCTCGACCCTTGTCGACATGCTGACCTACAACTTCGCGCCCATCGAGCAGCAAAAGATGACACCCACCGAATATCCTTACGCAACACTCAACCGCAACGCCTACAGCTCCGGCTCAGCAGTGGTACTATACGATCCTCCCATCGAAGAATTCAGCGTCGTGCGCACGCTGCTTCGCGGCAATGGCGCAAAGGCTACCTTTGAACCTATCGAAGGACCCAGTATTGTCATCTGCACAAGTGGAAAGGGAAGAATCGCTGTTGGACCTACGAGCTATGAGATGAAGGAGGGGTATGTGTACTTTGTGGGTGCTACGGCTGAGCTTGTGCTTGAGAGCGAGGGGGGTGAGGATGATGAGTTTACGACGTTCAAGGCGTTTTGTGAGATTGATGACTCTGAGAAGCAGAAGCTATAGATGATATGGGAGTGGCTTGAGTGTGAAAATTGGTGTTTGTGGCAGATATACTTTTAATGAGGAATAAAGAGTCATGATGGCATTCTGTGGCCTGATATTGACTTTGGCAAGGGTGCGTGTTGTATTCGAAGCTTAATCGCAAAGACCAGGAGACAGGGCGTGTAAGTTTGAACTTGAAGTTACTTCTCAACCTGATCAATGCTGTCCATTCACATCCAACACCATGTTTTATAGTTCATGAGACATCATGACACAGTGTTAATGATGACTGGATATCGAGTTCACACACACACCCTTATCGATGTCATGATAAGGAAGCTCCCCCTCGAGCCCCTCCAAATGCGGCACCTCCATTCCTCACCGCCTTTTGTTCTGCCGCGCGGAGCATGCTCCCTAGACATTGGATCGCCAGCCTCAGCTGTTAGAGAAAGACTAAGCACCATCACGATTGACACGACATGATACCCGACGATTACACTCTTGAACAGTAATAAGCTTTCAATGATACCTCAACTTTCTCTAATCCATGACATGATATAATAACTCTATTCACGTATAAAATCCGCCACAGCTTCTCTCCTCTTTTGCTCGCTTTGCCGATCCCTTCTCATCTGCGACGCGCCTTAGTCGCCTTTCCTTCCCCATACCATCCCGCCTCGGCCTGTGAGCACTCGGGCCTCTCTTAACCCAGGTTAGTCAATTTTTTCTCGTTGAATTCATGAATCTTATACGCTTCAACCCCTCTTTTATTGCGCGCGCTTGCTTTCGTTTATTCATTGTCGTCTCGTCGTCATAATGTTTCCTTCCTCGGGTTGATTCTCATCGCAACATTTTGTTTAGGCGGTGGTATCGGGGCAGGATGGCTAACGGGCAGAAGCCTGCGCGGGACGAACTCAAGAACCTCCAAGAAGATCTCGGCCCCTATTACCAGATTCCCCTAAAGCCTAGGCGAAGTGGTACTCACTCAAGGGAGAATAGCTTTCAAGAGTCTCTGCGCCAGTCCTCCAACACGCCGGAGCCGAAACGAACCGGCTCGAAGCGACAGGATCCTTCGAGCAGGGATTCGACCCCAAACCGCCCGACCAAGTCGAGAACCAAGAACCATAGTCGGGATATCACCTCAGACGTGGGCACGCCCAAGAGGTCGCCGAGAAGTGAACATAATACCCCGCGGCCGGAGTCGGTGAAGCCGGAGCGCCACAACCGCGAGATGTCGCAACGAAACAGAAGCGGGCGGGCGTCCAACCGCAACAACGGCAATTCACATGGAGAGGAAGTACAGATATGGGAGCTATGCAAGAGTCAAGTGGGGGAGATTGTCTCTGGAATCAATGCCGAGAATGACAGTCTTACGGAACTTGTCACGATGGATAAACAAGTCGGTACGATGGACTTGGAGAAGATTCCAAGTGACTCGTTGAAAGAGATGGAACAGCTATGTCGGGCAGGGGTTAAGCACTCGGAGGCTAACATGTCAGCACTCAAAAATACTATCGAGCAGCTTAAAGTGTTGCGCGCCGTAGTGCACGCCAAGGAACAGCAGGATGCTCAAGCAGCGGGGCCTGGTAAGAGGAATGCTCGAGATAGCGCGGCGGCAGCATCTTCGCTCTACGACTTTGACGGGGCTGGTGATTCTCCCGTACCAAGTCCAATTGGAGGATCAGCAAGAAAATATGGTGATCGAGCGAGAGACCGTGAACGAGAACGCGAGAGGGAAAGAGAACGAGACCGTGACCGTGACCGTGACAGCATGCCCCCAAAGGCCGATAGTGTCGAGCCTCAGGGGTCAGTTGGAAGCGGTGTCGGATCAGGGAACAACAAGTCCAAAGTTGTCTTCTCAAAAGGCGATGCGGTTGCATTCAAGCCCAAAGCGTTGAATGGGGACATAATATCAGACTGGATACTTGGTGAGGTCGCGCAGGTGATGGGTGAGGGCAAAAGCCGACGATACAAGGTGCTCGATATAGAACCCGAGGACCAGAGCAAGCAGAAGGAGTACCGATCAAGTGCCAGTAGTATGATTCCCATCACACCCGAGAGTCAAGCGTCGACGTTGAAGGATTGGGAATCAGGCAAGGTGGTGCTAGCGCTGTATCCCAACACAACCACGTTCTACAAGGCGGAGGTTCATAGCATGGATAGCGACGGCAAGGTCAATCTCAAGTTTGAGGGGGAAAATGACTCTTCCACACTACAGCAGGTGGAGAGGAGGTTTGTGATTGAGTACAGAGCATAGCCCGACTGCACCGCAATATACGTTGCTACCGGGAGATATGTGCTAGGAGTTGTTGTATGCTCCAGTGCGTTTAATGATAACGTCGCAGTGGATATGATAGTTTCCAGGAGAACAGTCCATAGAGCAGTTGCTTACGACGCAATAGCAAGCATCAATCGAGTATTATTACCGTTGATATTGGGCACGATATGAAGTTGTCCGAAGGACCGAAGTGAAAGTGATTTGAGGCCTACGCTAATAAGAGCCTCGGAGGTTATTAGTGTTGACCCTTGCCATGGATGGACATGGATGAACGGATTGTCGTTGATGGTTGTCGGTAAGGTTGTTTATGGCTGGAATTTGAGCCAGGGCAGCGCAGGTCAACCGTCACTCTACTGTACCTCATGTTGGGCCAGACCGCCCGGGTACCTTACAGTGACCGTATCTCATTTCAGGGACTGGGACAGGGGACCCGAGAGGCCTATCGTCATAAGGGAGTGTCCCCGCCCGCGTGGTTGCCCCGTGCTTGGGCGCTAGGCCGAGAGGGGCTCAGGGCCAGGGGAAGGGAAGCAGCAAAGTGAGCAAACAAGAGGGATGGACCCGTCGGTCCCTTTTTTTCCCCTGACGGGGGAAAAAAGAGAAGAGTCCAGATTTGATTGATGCTTGATACCAGATACCAGATCCATTTCTCTTTGAGGGTACTGTCGTATTCCATCGTCTACGTCTACGTCTACGTCTTTATTTGATAAAAAGACACTGCCAAGTTCTGGGACCTTGTTTGTCGAATCGACCGTTGCGATACGAATAAACAAAACAAAACAAACAAACGTTGCGGTACGCGCGCGAACCAACAGCACAAGGTGTATTGTATTGTATGTATTGGGCCTTTTCGATCTGCGACAACAAACAGGGAACCGATTCAGAACAGCGCAAGAGTGGGAATTAACAGCGGGGAGATACGAGAAATCTGGAGCGTTGATTCCTTTTGTCAAGATCTCGCGCCTTTCTTTGGCGAATAAACATCAGACAGCAACAATTCCAACAATCTACATCTGTTGTAATCTGACACGCCATTCTCTGTCCCCCCGTTGCATCGGAGAACTTTGTTGTCTCATTGGTATCATACAAGAAGCGAGGCTGACACATTGCGCTGCGAGCAGGTTTCGAAACGAAACACGACAACTCAACTTCCTTTGTTCCTATCACATCACACCACCACAACCCCACGAGCGCATACCGAATAATATAACCGAACGCCTTCTACACAAGCCGCAATCATGGGCGGCCAGTTCTCAAAGATGATGGGCAAGATCTTCGGATCAAAGGAGATGCGCCTCCTCATGCTCGGTCTCGACGCTGCCGGAAAGACAACAATCCTCTACAAGCTCAAGCTGGGCCAGGACGTCACCACGATTCCCACGGTCGGCTTCAACGTCGAGACGGTTACGTACAAGAATGTCAAGTTTAACGTTTGGGACGTCGGTGGCCAGGACAAGATTCGTCCTCTGTGGAGGCATTACTTCAGCGGTGAGTTATAACGGGTCCGAAGAATGCGTAGGGGGGAGTCAATACTGATGCTTTTGGGGGTGCAGGTACTCAGGGTCTTATCTTCGTTATCGACTCCTCTGACAGGAACCGAATGGACGAGGCCAGACAAGAACTTCACCGAATCATCAACGATCGTGAGATGAAGGACAGTCTACTACTCGTTTTTGCCAACAAGCAAGATTTGGCGGAGGGTATGTCTCCCTTTGACCCCCCGTTGTACTATTCCGCTAACGAGGTACAGCTATGAAACCCCAAGAAGTCACTGAGGCTCTCCAGCTCTCCAAACTCAAGGACAAGGTTTGGTACGTGGTGCCCAGCTGCGCCACCACAGGCGAGGGTCTCCTCGAGGGTCTGGCGTGGTTGTCCAACAACGTCAAGGCCCCTCCGACCCCGGCTAAGAAGTAGACGAGGAGCGAGTCATGCGACGTTTCTCGTCTTCACCCTGAGGGCTTTCCAACTACCACACTATCTCGAAACGATCCCGAATTCTTTTCTACCTCCCGAACCTGCATCTCGATATCAAGAGCTCACAAGCTATACCACGCTTGAGGCAAAGGAGGATGACTTCGCCTACACCTCGTCTCGGGATCATAGCAGCCCTCCTCTCCACATGGAGAATCACCCCTCAAACCCTCATCTACGCCCTTTCCGAACTCCTCACACCAAAACAACTCGCCGAATTTGCTGAAATACCCGGACTGTTTATCATATCTTTGCTTCTTTTTTTTTCTTAATTCTTTTACTATCTTATTTCCCATATGGGAAGTAAAAACTTCAACTCTGGTTGATGAAGGGGGGATGTGGGGAGGATATTACACACAAAAATGATAGATAATTCACGCGGGTGGGCAGGCAGTTTGTGGAAAGAGAGAGAAAAGAGATAGGCAGACGTACCTGAGGCATGCCGACCTCGAAAGTCTTTTTTGTATTGTTGAAATCTTTGTCGTTGTTGTTTTTATGCGCTCTTGTTTTTCCGTATTGTTGGTGAAAGAAAGAGAAGAGATTCTGTGTTAAAATAATGTCACTGGCCCCCTTTTTTATGGTATTTGTCTTAATGATATGGCGCCCTTTTTACTTCTTGGGGTGGTGATATGAGATAGCTGGGAGAAGCAGAGTGAGTCGGCAATGTGGATTTAGTGATGAGCAGAGGGTAGGGAGGTAGAGCGAAGTTAGAGGAATATGATCGTGCTGAGATCTGTATTTATGCTTTGAGGTATTGGGTTGCTCCTTTCTTGCTAGTAGTAGTGCTTCCTCTTACTCTCTCTTTTACAATCGTCCCCCAGCTCCGTTCAAGCAGATCGGCTCACGCTTTGTTGCGTACCGTTTAAAAGCGCGGTCTGTTGCCTGCTCTCCGAAACAGATCTACAGTTTCCACATCTATCGCAAATAAGCTGTAGTAAACTGATCTCCATTATATTGAACGCCGGGTATATGCTATAACAACCGCTGTCTATCCGCTCAGCTCAAAACTGACCGCCATAATCCATGTATACATAAACGCCGTACTACGCCAAACAATAATCATTAATATAACCCTCCATGCTTGTCGATGTAAGAATTACGCTATACACCATCCACAGAGACATAGGGTGGATGAGCGATCTGGCGGTGAACCATCTAAGGGTGAATAATTGGTTGACACCCAGTCCCCGGTTGGTGAACTACCAAAGGACGAGCAGTTCGTCGGGCACGGCCTCGCACCAGCTTGGACTCCTACTCCTTCTGCCTCTTGACAGGCCTTATTAACGAATCGTCCGGCAATCCACTCCGCTTCGTACCCGGAAGGCTACTCGTTCTTATATCGTTATCATCCTGACTCACACGTCGGCACGGATACTCGTTCTTGCAGCCCTCGAAACAATTCGCACTGACACGGTCGCCGGTGGAGAAGAAGGGAGACTGAAGGGCTTGGGCGGCTGTGAGACGCTTTGAGGGGTCGTACTCTAGAAGACCGGCGAGGAGTTTGTAGCCTTCTGAGCCGAGAGAGGCAAGTGGTGGTGTACCGCCGGGGGCACTGGTGTGGTTGATGGTGCTGTAATACCACTTCTCGAGATTTGAACCGCCTGAGGGAGGGGGTGGTGGGTTGCGGGACCCGTAGTGACCGTGATGGTGATGAGGATGATGATGGCTGTGGTGACCGTGGTGAGATGATGCCATGGAGTTGGCGAGGGTATTGAGTTGGTTGTATTCAGGCATGGTCGGCAGAAGGGGCCATTTATCCTTTGTTGGCACACCCATAATCTCGATAATCTTTTGCATCTGGTTGCGTTGAAAGGGAACCGTCTTCTTGCTGTCCATTTTGGCTTCCTCTCCCTTGAATATCGGTCTCAAGGAAAGAAGTTCGGCGAAAATACACCCAACAGCCCACATATCGATAGCAGGAGTGTAGTGGTATGAACCGAGAATAAGTTCGGGGGCACGATACCAGATAGTAACGACAACTTTGTCGCCGCTAAAGAGAGAGTGCAGTGGCTTGTCGAAACGACGTGCTAAACCCAAATCTCCAATCTTTACCTCGCCTGATGAAGTGACCATGATGTTGGCTGGTTTGAGATCACGGTGGAGAACCCAGTTGATGTGTAGGTATTGACACCCGTTGAGGAGTTGGAACATGATGCTCTTGATGGTTGCCGGGGGAATCGGATGTCGTGGCTGTTGAGTGTGATGATGGATGATTTGTAATAGGTCGTGCTCGGCATACTCGAAGACCATAAAGATACACTTGTCCTCAAGCATAATTTCGCAAAGACGAATAACATTGATGTGGTGAAGCTCGCTGCAAAGACTCATCTCACGGATCGCACTCTGCGAGATGCCCGTGTAGCTAATCTGTTCACCCTCCTTGTCGGGCTTGAACTTCTTGATGGCGAATTCACCAACAGGTTTGCCATTCCGGCCAACAGCCTTGTAGACCCGTCCATAGGTACCTGAACTGATGAAGCCAATGATGCGGTAGCGATCTGTGATTCGGACCTTGGGCTGATACCCAGTTGAGCGATCGTGAGGTTCTACATGACGTTTTTGGTAAGCGTGAGCAGGAAACCCGAGGCCGATGTGAGGACGGAGAGGCATTGCCGAGTATCAAGGCTTGCGTCTCGTTTGATGAAGTGTGCGTTTAACCACTCGGCATTGGCACACAAGATGAGTGAGTGAGATGACGATGGTGAGTGAGGCGAAATGAGAAAGGCTGGTCAAGGTCCACAGCTGCAATGGCCAAAAAGCAACGGAAGCTTATTAGACGCCGAAGACGGAGAAAAGCAACGAAACACCGAGAGATTAAAGTGATGACGATGACAGACAAGACAAGACAAGACAAGACACGACACGACACGACAAGACGCTTCAGCTGATGAAACTTTAAAAAAAGATGTTGAGTTGATAGTTCGGCCGAACCGAGACTGAGCTGAGCTGAGCTGAGATCGAGTCAGGCAAGTCGATATTCAAAGTCGACACCTCAGGATAATCTTTTCCCTCTTTGGACAAGTATGCGGCGTAAACCCCGAGTGAGGCAAAAAAAAGGGAGACTGAATAAGAGGGGAAGGCCAATTAAAAAAAAAAAAAAATAGAAAAAGTAATCCTCAGAGGATAATAAAAAGATTATGTACGTGGGAATGAGAATGAATATTGAATGGGCACGGAAGAGACTAGTGTAGTGTGACCGATATAGGAGACAAGGAACTTTAGATAGGCGATATATGCTCGTGAGATGTGACAAACAATAGCTACCAAATAAGAAAAGAGAGGAAATAGAATGTCAAGGACTCACCCTCAAAAGACGCCTGAACACTCCTCTTCATGCTCCCCCTGACAGCACCCAAGCCAACGGATCCCGGGCCCGAAGCCCCCGTTGGCGGATTCGTTACACTCATTTACTTTCGCCGGAACCCTCAAAAAACGGAACGGTCCTTCCGAGCACTGTCCCTCTCTCTCTTGTATGTCCCCGTAAGCGGGATTCTCTCAATCAATGATTTGCGAGTGGAGTATCACCCACAGGAGACGAGATTGGATGTGCCCGTACTCCGTATGTAGTGTACGCTGCTGCTATCAGTTCAAAAAGGAAAAGGTTTCCCCGCGCGGGGCAAAAGAACAGGTAATAGAGTGTAGGTAATGGATTTTCGCTTTCTCGTTCTAATGCACAACGCGTGAGAATTGACAAGATGCGCATACGAGATTGTGTATCCCTCTCTCTCTTTTTGACTTTGGCGCGCAGACTCTAACAGAAACGGCACGGCACTGTAAAGTTTCTCGGGAACTGCAGCCGTTGTACTCAGTTCCCAGCCTCGAAGCCTCTTTGCGGCGCGGATCTCTATTCCTTCGGGGAGAGACGCGATATGGGGTAATCGCTGCGGAGCCCCCTGTGGAGTTTGGGAATAAGATGGTTATGAGTCTGGCCGTGAAAGCGATTGGTTGCGCTGGCGAGGGAGTGATCGCGACAGAAGGTAAAGGTGAGAATGGGTTTGGTATGATTGAGATTCATGCCTCGTATCTCAGAACTTTGCGACAGTTTGTCACATATCAGTGATGACTAAGCTGGCTTTTTCGTGTCAAGCCCGTTGGTGATGGTTACATTGGACACGCTTCGAGAATGATCATGAACTATACTTCTCATGCCATCGCCCTCAATGATCTTATCATTGAAAGTTGTCTGTCAATTGGCCCAATTGACATCAACAGAGAAATGAGACCCCCAGCAAAGGCAGCATGGTCTTCATGACGTCTTTTCTTGCTGTCTACCACAAACTAACTTGAACGCAAAATACCTTCCTCTCTAACAAACGCTCAGAGGCTCTGTCTTATCGCGGTCCCAATTTCTCAAGCACTCTAGTACCCTCCTCCTCCCACTCCGCCTTGGTAACCCACATGCTCTCCTTGTCCGCCATAATATTGGCCAGCACCGCTCCACCAAGGAACACCATGTGTCGGCGTCGCGGAGGATCTTCTATCCGCACCTTGAACTTGCTCAAACGCTCGGGGTTGCCCTGCAGCGCCCGCGTGAGCCACAGCTGCTTGAGCTCCTTCTCCAATCGCGACGGAAGACCGGGATACATGCTGCTACCGCCAGACAGAACAATAGCCTTGAACAGAGACGAGCGGATGTCCACGTCGGCGGATTGGATAGTGTTGAAGAGGAATTCGCCCAGACCGGGGGATTCGCTATCCACGAGGTGAGGCTGGAAGAGGCACTCGGGCGCTTCGAAACGCTCGCTACCAACGCGGATCACACGTCCGTCCGGCAGGGTGTAATCCTCGACGAGCACAGTGGTGTCCTCGCTCAGGCGCTTGTCGAGCTCGAGGTCATACGACACGTAGCATAGCTTCTCCTTGATCTGGCGGACGGTTTCGAAATCGGCGGTTCGGTTGAGAGCGTAGCCGCGGCGCAGCAGCAGCTTGATGAGGTTGCGCGTGACGTCTCGGCCGGCAACGTCTAATCGCTTCGTGAGGTGGTTGAGGACCACAGATTCGTAGACGGGTACAATATGCGTGACACCGTCACCAGAGTCGACTACGACACCTGAGCTAAGACCTACACCGCATTGATTAGCACCACCTTTTGCGCAAGAAGCATTGGAACTTCTGGGGATACTCACCTTGAGCGTAAAGAGCCAGAACGGCCTGGATGGCGACGTAGACACCGCCAAAATTATATCTATCAAACATAACCTCGCACATCTTCTCTCGGTTCTTAAGAGGGTTCATAGGAGGCTCCGTCAAGAGAATCTTCTGGCCTGTAGGATCGACCTTGAGCTTCTCGTAGAAGGTATAATCCCAAAGATGTTCCATATCGTCCCACTTCTTAACGATGCCGTTTTCCATGGGGTAGCTGATCTGGAGCATTGTCCTTGCTGCGGCAGCTTCGTCACCGCACATGATATCCTTGATGACAACATCGCTATCGGTCTGTTCCTCGGAACGAAGGATCGGCCGGCCTACGATGGAGGGGTATTGATGCTCGGGGAAGTTCTGCGCGGCATATCCGACCTTGAGGAAACCGGTACCTCCGTCGAGGACTAAGCGGTAGAGGTTCCAAGGTCAGCTTGTGTCAGGGGACAGATGGGAGCTTCTGGAGCTTGCGGGGGAAGGGGGGAGCTTACCAATGGGTGGAGGGTTAGACATTATAGCGACGGGCCACGACGGGGGATGTGTATTGGGAGGGTTGTGAGGCCGAGGAGGTGTCGTGTTGGTATATGGGAGCTTCAGCTTAGAGGAGGTTGAGGTGGTCGTCACCTAGTAGTGGGGTTCGAGTGGCCGACCGTCGTCAGAGGTGGCTGAGGCGGATCACGTGGCGCCCCGCGAGCTGTTTAGCTGCCGTCTTGTAGAAACCCCTCTCAAGAAAAGTGAGAGAATTTAGTGGAAGAACAGTTTTAAATCATCATCAAGTTATATATATATATCCCTTTGTTCATAGTCGAGTCTTCACATCAGCCATCATGTCCGAGCTCCGTTTCCTCCGGCGGAATCTCCGCTTCCTCGTTCTAAACCCGAACTCATCTACCATCATGACTGAGGGCATGGCCAACGCCATCCGCCAAATGTCACTCCCAGACGTATGATACAAAGTTAAAACAAGCAGTCATAAATTCTACACAGGCTGATTTGTCACAAAAGTCAGTTGAGATCTATACCTACACAGCCCCTCCCCACTCCGCCCCAGACAGCATCAACGACCAAGAGGGCATCGACCGCAGCACGCAGGCCGTCCTCGATGATTCCAAGATCGAGGAGGAGCTTGATTCGGATAAGTACGACGGCGTTCTCGTTGCGTGCTTCAGCGTTCATTGCTTGGTGTCAAAGTTGACTAGATATCGACATCTTGCAGTGACGGGGATTTTTGAAGCGAGTATTCTCACGTCTCTCTCGCTGATGGCTACGCCGGATAACGCAGGTAAATGGGGAATCGTCACCACTGGAAAGTGGTGGGAGGACCATTTGTCGCATGGTGTTAAGAACTTCCTTGGGCAGGAGAAGGATGCCGTGAACAGCAAGTTTGCTGGTGTTTTCTCGTCTGGGCTTACGGCGGGTGACTTTCACACTGTTCCCCCAGAGAAGGTAAGGGAGAAGCTCAAAGAGGCGACACGGAAGTTGCTTAATGAGGGACAAGTGTCGGTTGTAATCATGGGATGCGGTGGCATGGCTGGTCTGGAGGAAATCATCCGATCAACTGCTATCGAAGAGTACGGCAAGGCTGATGGTAACCTTGTCTATATCATCGACGGAGTCAAGGCTGGCGTCATGCAGTTGGAGCAGATGATCCGCAGCAAGCGCATCTTTCGGTAAATCAGCAAGCGCTCGTTCTATCTGTAGAGCCATATTTGCGACTGTCTAGTACGCTGCTTGAATACAAATAAAGAAATCTCTTCGAGCATGTCCCTCACGCTTTATAGCAATCGTGAACGCTCAATGACGATAAGTCAAGGCGGCAGCTGTCGCAGGCTTCTAATCAACGCGCCTTGTCCTGCCCCAAACCTCATCGACATCCTTCTTGCCCTTTGTTTCTGGCACATTCCAGAACACAAAGATAGCAGATCCAGCAGCTAGACCTGCGAAAATGAAGTAAACCCATCCATGACCGCCCAGCAAGTCGTTAAGAGCTGAGTTTACGATTGGGAAGAATTGAGCAACCAGGAAGGTCGCTGCGTAATTGGCTGCGAGACACCAACTTTGCGTTGCGCCAACAGCCTCTTGTCCAACCAGCTCGGAGGAGATCAGGAATGGTACTGGGCCCAGGCCGACTGCGAAGAAACCGACAAAGGCCACAACCGCGACGGCTGAGAGAACCTTGATTCCAAAGATGATCGAGATGGCCAGGATGAGAGCGCTTGTTCCTTGTCCGATAATCGAGGCAAGGAGGCAAGTCTTGCGACCGAGACGATCTGGAAGAGGCGCGCATGCGATGGTAGTGAACAAGTTGACAACAGAAACGAGAATAGTGAGCAACGATGAAGAAACAGGTAGCAAGTCGGCAAGGAGGGACACCGAATACATGATGATTGAGTTGACACCGCAAAGCTGCTGGGCAAACATGATGCCCACAACAGCGACGATGGCAGGCCTGGTGTCAGGGTCCTTCAGTACTTCGAAGAACCCCAGATGCTCAGTCCGGTTCTTCGATGTTGATTCGGAGGCACTATCCGCCTGAAGCAAGCCATCTTCCTCGGAAGCATCACGGTCATCCGAGTCCCAGGTCTCAGTCTCCTCATGGATATCGTAGCCGTTGCCACGTATTCTCTGGAGGGTCCGCTTGGCCTTGGGCACATTTCCCTGTGCCGCCAACCACGACGGGCTCTCTGGAACGATCAAAAGACCTAAAGTTTGCGCCGTTGCGATGAACACTCCAGTAGCAAGGATCCATCTCCAAGCGGCGCCGTAGCTCAAGAAGAATCCCATGGTTTGAACCACCAGGATACCAAAATTGATCGAGATCTGCGTCATAAAGCCAAACAGCCCACGTTCCTTGGGTGGCGCAATCTCGCTGATGTAAAGAGGGACAACGACAGTCGACGCTCCAGCTCCGATACCAGCAAACAAACGACCGAGAGCCATGACGAAGACGCTTCCTGCGACGGTCTCAACAGCTGCTCCAAACAAGTAGAGCAGACAGGTGATGCGCATCGCAGGAAGGCGCCCGCGTTTGGACGAGAAGGGTCCCGAGGTCAAAGCTCCCAACAGCCCACCAAGCATGAAGATGGAAGATATCGTCGCAAACGAAGCCTCGTCCATGGGGATACAATGAGGCATGAAGCCAGAACCAGCATCTTCGTCCTTCGGCTTGTAGACCAGTCCTTTGATCTTGTCGAGGGCGGAGATCGATTTCTTGCGGCATGTAATAACATCCTGGGGTGCGTTGAGTTCAGCCTAAGGTTGTTGTTAGCTAAGGTAGGTATTATCATGAGGATCTGAGGTTTGGGGAACGTACCAAGTGAAAACCGAACTGCAACGACCCCAGCGTCGTGACGGCGATGAGCAAGATCAAATACCCGCTGACATCGCGGAGTCTGATACCGGCCATTCTGACGGGCGGATATTTTGTCGATAGAATGGGTTGGTGAAGGGGTAAGGTTGAGGGTTCAAGGTGAGGATCTGGGGTAGCTTGAGTTAGCTTGTCATGGGGGTGGGTCCACGTGCGCTGTGGCGTGGATTACCCCTGTTTCTTATCCCCCTGCGTCCATCATGACAATGGATTGGAATGAGAGTTTCCAAATCCGGGTTATTGGAGGGAAACGAGGCTGATTGACCTTTATCCGAGTATTTCATGAACTTTTGAACCGAGTCTTTCCAGGGTAGTGATCTCGTATTGATTTGATCAATGTCGAGCTGTGGTACGTATGCATGTTGGTTCCTTATCACAAAAGCATGCCGATTACCCGGGAGCTCAGTGGTCATGAGAGTTTAGTTCTCGCAAAGCTTGTTACAGACAGATACTTCAAATACGTGCCAAGCCCCAATTAGTTCCTGTTCCTGCTAAACTTATTAGAGATCTATGTGATTCGCTGCTGTCGAAAGCCACTATACTTCGTGTAAATAATTCTTTCCCGACTACCCTGAACATGTCTGAAGTACCCATTGACGAAGAGAAACTACTCTATTTCGAAGAACGCAACAAAGACCAGAAGGAATCGATAGTCTTCTTACATGGTGGTGGAGGTAGTCATGTTGAATGGAAGTTGGTTGCTCCCCAGCAATCACTGTCCTCTTATCATCTAATCCTCGTCGACCTTCCGATGCATTCTGGATCCTGGGACATCGGGCGCCCGTTGACACTCGCATCAGCTGCTGAAGAAGTATGCAAAGTCATTCAGCAGCACGCTCATGGTGGAAAAGCACATGTTGTTGGATTCTCTTTGGGCGGTTTCACTGCTCTTGCTCTCACACCTCGCCATCCCGACGTTTTGCTGTCGACGTTTGCAACAGGTGCTTACCCATACAGGGGAATTTTCAAGTGGTTCATGGAGCACCCGATTGCGATGTCAATAGTGAATTGCGTACAGAACATTCCCGGTGTACTTGAGGCGTCGCTGCGACGGCAGGGAATTGACTATGAAGAATGGCGTGCCGAAGCGAAGAAAAACCACTCACCAGAGAGGTCCAAGGCGATGACTAAGGAGCTCAGTGCCTTCAGTATGGAGGATGTCAAAGCAGTTGCCGATTCTGGGGTCAGGACTTGTGTTATCTCGGGAGGGAAGATGGATCAGATTGATCCTGTTCGAGATATGGGTGTGATTCTGAGAGAGGGAGGAGAGAAGAAGGGAGTCAAGAATGAGGCTGTTGTTGTGAGAGATGCTTATCATCCTTGGCATTTACAGCTGCCAGAGCTGTTTGCTGCTGGGATTGCTGCTTGGGTTCAGGAGAAAGAGTTACCCAATGAGTTTGAGATCTTGTAGCCTGGTCAGTTAGGCCCGTAGAATGTGAATGAACATGAACAAGCGCATTACCTACTAAGATAGCTATACCGATACCTGCTGCTACCGATGCAGGTAGTACAAACCATCAAATAGCAGGGCATTTCCATAACAAGAATGTTTATGTCTCTTTCAAAGGCCTGCCCTGGTTCGGGTTGTGCGCCTGCTTTAGGCAGAAACTGCACTAAGGCACCTTCTGCATGAAACAAGTGAGTGGAGGGCTGACATTACCTTCGCATCAGCCGCACCACGCGGGGAGATGCCATGATATCCTCTCATTGTCCCTCCTTGCCTTTAAAGATTTCTTCATCTGCTTCTTTGTTTGCTTCTTTGTTTGCTTGGGTTCAAGATGTTGGCCGGCATCGAGCGGGAACGGTATGCCTACGTTCTTGACCTCCTCCAGGGGCTTATTGCTCGACACCAAGTTGTTCTTAATCCACCCGGCTCTGGCCCGGGAACCTCAATCACAAGAGTGCCCTCAATTATGTCGATAGTTTTAACCGATACAAGATCCCGATCCATTAAGCATTCATCGCTAATATCGGATCCAGTCGGAGTTTCAGCAGATGGTCGAGCGCAGAGGGCTAGCATTTCCCGGAGAAGGAATTTAGAAACCCTATTATTTATAGCAAGCAGAGCCTGAAAGGAGTCCTGGCTCTAAAGAAGCTATTCCTAAAGTAGGCAACGCGACTGAACCAAAACGAGGTCGTCCCATCGTCATCCTCGGCATGTAACTTAATAGCTCCTTAAGTTAGTCTTATAACAAGGACGTAGATACGAGGGAAGATAAAGAGCAAGTACTAAGTTTGCAATATAAGCAAATTATAAACCTGCATAAGACTCGATAGAAAACATAACCAAAGCACACAATTCCTTTAGAAGCAGCCTACGTATCCAAGAATTGAGTAATCTTATGCTCAAACGGATCAAGTGGGTGCTCCTCACCCAGTCCAAGTTCGTTGAACCTGTATCGCGGATTGTTGGCATGCATGGCTATGTAACCAGCAGCGCTATCATTCCACGACTGTTCGTATTTTCCTCGTCCTTTAAGAATTGCGCTAATACGTTGCCAGCACTCTACAGTTTCCCTCTGAACGTCTGCTAGAACATCAAGGACTGGTTGTCCTGTGCATCTAGCGCGGTTACGGATATAGTTCCTGTCGTCTGAACTGAGCTCCTCCTTGTAGAATCTGATGTGGTTAGCTGAGAGGATAGCAGACTATGAGAAGCCGCACTTACGATAGCACATCGTTTGATATATTGATGAATTGGGCCATGTCAGGAATAGCCTCAAGAAATGCGCCCACATCTGGGTACATTTGTTTTGGGTAGCAAAAGACTGCATAAGCTACACTAAGGCCAGACATGTCGCGGTAAAAGTAGGGAAACATGACTCCAGCTGGCGATGTTTTCATATGGACGAAGCCGTCGTGCCGCTCTAGCAGCAAGCTGGTCAGGAAGTTGAGGATTGAGGTCTGCAGCATGTTCGCTATAACAGTGTCAAAGTGGTCGTGCGCTTCTCGGAGTATCATAGCGAAGCCCTCGAGAAAATTATTCGGCTGTCGCTCGCCGTTGAAGAGCCTTTGATGGAAGACACTTGCGTCCTTGAACATTTCATCATCTCGTTGTATGAGATCATCTAGTTGCACAGCGAGCCAAGTAAATAGTCCAACATAGCCCTGAACTTCCACGGGATGATTTGGGTGCGCCAACTGCTCGATGTTAATGAGACATATAGAAGGAGGCACTAGGATAGCATACTAGACCTTCCGCGAACCCTAACCGGAAGCCTTTCGCCGACAAACCCGTGTTAAGGGACACACCAATCTCAACAGCCCTTCCGTGCATATATCCCAGCAAAGCTTCAACAGACTCGTCTTTCACGCGGGGAGACCCGTGGTAATTCAGCTTCTGGAGCATTTCGGAGCAGACAAGCCGACATTTAAGGGCAAGCCCTTTGGGCTCGGCTACAGAGCATGACTCTGATTGATTGCCTTCACTCATGGCAATTGACCGTATTGACGTAATAAGCCTACGCCAGACCCTTGAAGCGATTTGAGGACTGGCTGTAAAAATGATATAGTGAATATGGCAATGATGCTGGGGGGAGAAGGTAGAAGATGGATGTTGCAATGGAGCTCCCTTTCTAGACGGGTATCAACTTACTTATATTTCCGCAGGACTCCACATCTGCTACAATGTAACGTTTCCTGGTCCTAATATTCTATCTTAGGTATTTCCTTAATAGTTACTAGATAACTGCAGGAATCGTGTATGTTATTAGTAAGTGCAGGGTTCTCGGGCTCCTCTATGATGGGAGGATGACTCGGTAGCATTGCACCCTCCGGGGAATCATGAGTCGAATGGAGGGTGAGGATCAGCGGTCGGTTACCAAAAGCCACCGGCTCTTTGATTCTTCAGTCAGAATAACAAGGAAATATAAGAGAGTATAAGAAACTAGTCTATTAACTTCTTAGTATTATGCCCGGTGTGGACTATACTGTTTACTATCTATTCTTTCGCCGGGCAGCAAGAATGTACTCGTTTTGATCTCTCTCGAAGTAATATAGTTTCTAATGGCCTATATCCGTGGCAGTGGAGAAGGTAGGCATAAAAGCCCGAAGGGGTGAGGTCTCTAGTTCTACGTTTACTTGATTGTTATCTAGAAACCCCTGTACAGTCGGGGACACGGAACGGTCCGCAACAAACTAACAGGTCCAAAACAGGGGGACAGGAATAAGCACTCCGGGCTAAAGTGACAGGTCAAACAGTCCACGGAAAAGTCGTGGGTCCGAGGATTACATTTTGAATATAGAACCTTGCAAACCGGTTTTGCTGACGTGTGATCCTGCTTTCAGGGTTTGTTAATGGATATGAAAGATGTTTGCTTACAAGATCACCCCCTCCTTTTCAGACCCCTGCGGATCTAACATGTGAGTTTGCTACAGAACTTCTTGCATCCTACTATGACCTGCCACTTTGCCCATGGAGGTTGCCATATTCTACACAGTTGACTCTCAACCTCTTATCTCTACTGGCAAAGAGACAGGAGGCCATGGCTTTGCATTATCTTATGCGGGAATTCAAGGAATGGGTGTAGCGTGAGCTTCAGCCGTAGGCACAGCCGTAATCGTCACTCCACTCAACCTTTCCGGCGTCCTAACCCTAGTTTGATTGTGAGTGTCCTTAATTGTAGTAGAGCTCCGCTCGTAGCATACACACCTAGGCCACAGGTTTCTTGGGTTGGTGCAGATGACCAGCTGACCAAACTTCTCACTATTTCAGTGGGTTGCAGCTTACATATGACACAGGGTACACGTAATGGAGGCCCAAGTTGCAGCGATAATGTCGATCTGCTCAAGTGTTGCGTTGAAGATAGGAGAGTGAGGAACCAAGTACGATATTCTGGTACGGTCAATGGGCTTTTGCACCTGGCAGTCAAGCATAACGCCTTTGACCTTTTCAAAGCTTTGGTCAACTCAGAGTTCGATCCATATATCTACGACAAAGGAGAACTACCAATTCACTTGTGTAGGCGTCAAGGCAGCTTGCGCCCCTTTGAGGTCTTTCAGGATCTTGGAATATCTCTGTTCAGTCAAGACCGAGATGGTTACAGCATCTTGAACTATTGGACCCAAGATCGGCCCTTGAATCATGAGTTTGTCAATGAAACTTTTGAGTTGGATCCTGAAGAAGCGATCAAAGGTCTTCAGACAAAAACATCTCATGGTGATACGCCATTGACTATGGTGTTCAAAAGTGCTGGGGAGAGCCAAAGAAGTGAACATCGGGACATTGATTTGAATAGTCCGCCTTCAGGTTCTGGGCTTCTTACAGAGATTCCACCAAGAAAAGGGGAGTGACACGAGCCTAGTGACTGAAACGAGCGTCAGCTGTCTGAGAAAGGCCTTTCCCGAGTTCGACAGCATGACAGGGATCAATCTCACACCATTGCACAAACGGAACGCCTGCATCTCCTTGAGTCAAGTCCAATTAATCACAGAGCTTTACCCTAAGGCTCTTATTTCAAGAGTGAATGACAGATTGCCACTCGAAACGTATATCAAATGTACACTCGACAATCGCAAGATCCGGAACAAATGATCATTGTGAGCCTTTTCCCTGACAATCCGAGGGACTTAAAGTCGGGCGAGAAGCAGAGATTGTGGCACTTTGCCTGCTATCTATCAGAGAAGGACCGGGCCAGTAAAGAACGATACACAAATACGATTGAATATAGGACGATGATGGAAATCATGTTTCAGAGTGGGGCGAAGCGTGCCTATGAGGACCAATTCAAAGAAAATGGACTGAAGCCACTTCTTTCCAATCAGCAAGACTCACTGATGTCTGTCATTCGTGATGCCATCCTGCAAACCAGGTATTGGGATGGTATGAGAGACTCTGACTCGATATCTCTTTTATTCCAAGATGCCATAAATCGTGCCAACGTCGACATGACACGGCTCCTTGTCAAATACGGCCAAGCCGGTTCATCGGGTGAATGGCCAAACAGGCTTTGAAATCGCATTCCGTGCTCGTGTGGCGATCGATCTCTGTAGCACTGAGGAGGGAGCTGAGGTTCTAAGAAATCTATTGGAGTGTTGCAGCATTGACGAGATACTGGACGATTCTTCCGAATCAAGCAACGGCTCCTCTCCATACGCTTGCCACATCGCAGGACGCAACCAATATCATTTGGTTGACGGAGGCAATTGTGCAATGTGGATTCGACGTAAACAATGTCGGGCCAGGTTTTCTTGCAACAACTCCTCTCGTCTATCAACTCCAACAGTCTTTCCAGGTTGCAGAGAAATTGCTAGAATTGGGAGCGGACCCTTCTAGGGATTCGGTTCTTGCTTGTATCATCAATGACAATCTATCTTTTCAACAGAAGATCTTGAATCAGAATACAACCCCGTCGCCAGTATTCGGATGGTCTGATCCAGTGACCTTTAATATCCAACATCTTGACCAAACAGCAGTGGTAAAAAACGGGAATGTATTAAATTTGGCAGCAGCCTGTAATACCGTTGTATGTATGGAGTTTATTCTGGAGCACGCTTCAGAAAAGGACAAGACTTCGATATCATATGAAGGGCTAACACCAGTTCATATAGCTGCTTATGAAGGTTACGTCGATATCATAAAGCTTCTTCTTCGCAAAGGGTTCAACTTGATAGCGGAAAGTCGATTTGGCTTCACTCCAATGCATATGGCTGTATTGGGCGGGAGTCTGCGTACAGTCCAATGCTTACTTGAAAATGGCGCCCTCTCAGACTCTAGATGCAAAAGGCAGGACGCCAAGGCGACTTTCCTTAGAGTTTGGATTCGATGGTATCTACGAGATCATGGGAGGGGATACTCGAGGTGGCCCCGAACCATCGTCACTTAAGAACTCGCCGAATCAGTTGAGCCAATAGAGCGCTTGGCAATATCATTCGAAAGAGCCATGGAAGAACAGGACTATGAGAGCATGAAACTCTTGATTTGTAAAGGGTCTCACTCCCATCAAGGCAAGGATTGTCCGTACTTCTAGTAGCTTCGGAAGAAGAAAATCTTGTAATCGGCGAGTGGCTGTTGCAAGAAGGAGCCAGTGCTTTGCAAGCGGATTTTGAGGGCGAAGCATTGGGGAACGTGGTAGAAATAGCTGCCGGTCGATCAAGCCTCAATTCTTTGTTGCCAGAGCTGTTTCTGAACTATCTATTGGAAGGTGGCGATTTGAAATTTGGGTTTGAGCTCCCATTGCATGAAGCAATCGACAAAGGGAACATTAAGGGCCTCGAGATATTGCTTGAGGTAGCAGAAGAGTACCCACAATATATCAGGTATGTAGATTTGACGAGTGTGACGGCAGTAGCTAAACGTCCTATAGGTCCTCGCACATGTTCAAGGACGTACTGAGCCGTTTGTTGTTGAGGGATTTCTCCTACGAAAACAGCTGGCAAACCTGGATACACAGCGCAAGCACTACAGCAATACATGACGCTGCGTGGAATGGGAACAAAAAGGCAACCTCGCTCCTATTGAATAGGGGGGCTGATATTGATGCGGCAGATCCAAATGGGTGGACGCCGCTCATGTATTCGAAGATGCTGACACAGCGCAGCATCTGGTCTTTCTTGGTGCATCGATGGCTGCAGTTTGCAGGTTAGGATTACTTGCGTCATTAATCAACTGGTTTGGTGATAGTCTGTTTGATGAAGCGCACCCTGCCAGTTTCTCACGACTACCGAACGAGTTCTTGACTGTGTCAGATCCAGCACGATTCTCGGCAAATTGTGAGGAAGTATCACTCACCCACGAAATATTGGAAAAACTACTCGAATTGAAGTTCGATGTGCTGGGCGGAGGATGAGGCGGGTCGGAGTATGATGCATTATATCTCGGGCGAAGATTTAGTTGACTGGATGTTGGGCTCTGATCAAGATCTAACCGGAACGACCCCTTTTCTGTGCCACTTGGAGTGGTGTGAATTTCCTGATCTTGCCCTTCTAACTTCTTCGTTCGAGCGGCTCCAAAAGAAAGTGTCGGCTAACCTGTTCCGCCAAATCTTGAATCTTGAGCCATCGCGTGGCTGGAGTCCTCTATGCCATGCGGCCGCTTTGAATCGCGTTGATATTGTCGCAAACTGTCTTAAGATGGGCGCCGACATCGACTTTGGAGGTTCCTGCTTTGGATCAGCGGTCATGAATGCAAGTGCTTGCGGGAGTTTGGATGCCGTCAAGCTCCTCGTCCGCAATGGGGCCTCAGCAATATACATGAGAAAGAAGGGGCCAAAGTCAATAAGCTGTTTTCTGGTTGCTGAAATAGAAACTGTCAGTGAAGGGCTTCTTTGTGGTCGGTTCATGGGCCAGAAGCGTCTTTCAGCTGAGAGACATTCTGAGTGTCTCCCGGAGGAATTTCCCTGGGGCGGGTATGTGGAAGCGAGGGTGTTGCTTTACGGCGGAAGAGCGCGATGGTCTGAGGAGTCGACTTTGAATTATGCAAAGAGACTGTCGTGGATGAAGAAGAGGCGACAGGGGGAGGTTCTGCGGCTCTACGTCGAGGAAGCGAGCCCATCATCTGGCACGGATTCGGATACTGGACCTGAAGGAGAAATGAAGTCTCAGATGGAGATTGAGTCTGAGTCAGGTGTTCTGGTTAGGTCAATGAGCTTTGAGCTCGATTACTCAGAGAATGGACGTTGGGATGCAGGTGGTATATAGTGATGTTTGGATGAAACTCTTTATCTCTTTCATCCTGATAATTGTGTTTGCGGAGGATCGTTTGGCTTGAAGCTTTGGCAGCCGTTTGGGATGCGCCTAAGAACTAGGGAAACAAGCATGGGCAAACAAAAACAGAACGTCGTGGTGGATAACTATGACGAGACCAGACGAGAGACGTGGGAGTGAGAGAGCCGAAGGACATTTGACAGTTGTATCAGAAACACTGAGCAGGGCAGGGCAGAGAAAACAGTGAGTGTGCCTGTACTGACAGAGGGGTAGTTTGCCATACGGAGCCCTAGCGATTCCGCAATGACCCTTGTTGTAGGCATGCAACTCTAGTGCAAAATATTTTGTAATCTCTTCGTCTCCCTCCTCCACGATCTCCATGCAAACTCGACCCACACCCAACCACCAACAACCGTGTTTGGACGCGGTCCCTATCACCCTCTGAGTATACGAATAGAGTTCCAACAGAGTAGTCTCTGTTGTCCCCAAGACCGCTAGAATGCAGGCTGCCGAATATGCGTCCAAGCGGGCCCACGCGACCATGCACCCTTCCACTGGTGTCGACCCTACCAAGAACCACGACACATACTGGAAGACCGCCCTGCTGACTGAGGAGCGCGACTGGGAGAAAGTCCCTCCCCCTGCGCGTGACACCTTCACCCTGTCTGACATCCTCGGCCAGACGGACCCTCATCTCGCCGTCGTCTCCCGCACCGGCCTCATCGCCATGTCTCTCCAGTACTATCAGCTGCCCGGTGAGACTGAGTGCCGCCAGCACTTCTTCTTCGAGCTGAACGAGAACGTGCTCTTTGCCGACGAGGACGGCAACCGCACTGCCATCCATGGCTTCGCTATGTGGATGGCGCCCACCGCCGATAGCAAGGCCGAACTCACTGTGCGATTTCGTCTCAAGAGTGAACCGTTCATGGAAGCTCTTCTGAGCTTTGGATTTGACCTCAAGAATTCTAAGAAGGACCCGAAGGAGAACCTCATTCTGATCGATTTCATCAATGTTCTTCAGGGTACTCGCGCAGGGTTGCCAGAGGAGGAGCGTACCAACTTGCTGCGATTCAAGTTTTAGGAGACTGGTGGCAAGTTGTACGGATACCGCGACGCTCTGTAAGTTTCCCTCACCCGTCTCATATCCCCTTATCTTCTCTTGAGCGTAGCTAATATGCCAAAGTCTCCAGTGGATGATGCGCCTCAGCAACGCCGGGTTTCTCAGCTGGGACTGCATCGAAATGGACTTCGAGGAAGCCAACTTCGCAGGCGACGGCGAATACATGGGCGATCTCAAGTTCGACCTCATCATCCACAACAAGTTCAAGTCGGACCCCAACGAGCTCGGCGATAACATGAAGAGAATCATCGATGTTGAGAAGACACCCATCAAGCGCGGTGTGTGGCTCGACGAGAAATTCACCCGCCCTCTCTACTACAAGCTTGCGAAACTGCCGTACGAGGGCCCTCCTGCCTGGGGCGATGCCGTGACCAATGCGTCTGTTGATACGTGGTTTGAAGAGATTGATGATTGGTTTGCTACTGGTGAATGATGGACGGATGTGCTCAAACTTTAGGAACTGTCAAGGGCTTGGCTTCACGGCGGTGACTGAATCACGGAAGTTTATCAGGATGATTTCACGACAGGATGAAGAATGAGGGACGGAAATGAATTTTCTCAGTAGCTACATGAAAAGCGCTATATATACCGAATCAACGACGGATTGGTGCAACAGACGGCGCAAGCCTGATGAATCTCGAGTCCTCCGTATCAACGCCAAACATAACCGCCTCCGCTCCGTCACTCCTCGTCTTCATTTTGTCCCACGGCCTGTAACCGCTCAACTCGTTGTCCCACCACGGCCCTCTGACAGCATGCGCAATAGCAAGGAATGACGCCGGTAGTTGAGGAAGATGCTTCATCCTATTCCGAATAATGTCGATAACCGAGACGGATACCGACAAGAACAGCATGACTGTCACGGCGATGAGGATACTACAGCGCACGATGTACACTGACTCCGTGATGTGGGAGAGCGTGGGAACAGATGAAGTACCGAAGTATCCAGCTGTGCTGATGGACACGATTGCGTGCGCCATGTTGCCAAAGAAGTGACCGAAGTCCTCCGCTGTAGGAATCGCGTAAAGAGCATCGAGGGTATCGTCAACAATGCCGATCCGATTGCGGAAGATGTACCATGGAATAGCAGACATGTAAACGCCCAGCGCATCCAGGGCTTCTGTGTCAAGCGCTGTTTGGTTGGACCCTGGGGCTTCGATGCAGGATCTCATTATCGTGCCGTTGAAGGTGCATGAGCCGACGAGCCATTTGATGGAGGGCGTGCATTTCGTGCGGGAGATCCAGTCTCCTTCTTCTGTTTGCACCAAGCTCTTGTCGTTGCCTCTGTTCCGCAGGGCAGTTTCGTTGACATTCGGGATGGACTTTGTAGCCGAGAGGAAGTATGTCGTACCTGAGGTTGGGATCTTGCTTGTGCCGTGAACTGAGGCGTTGCTCCATAGTCGAATTCTTTGCGAGCCTTGAGACAGCAGCTCGATGCTCTCCACGCTGTCGTCAGGGAGGGTGAAGTTGTAAATCATGTTGCCTTCGTCTTTGTATGAGGTGTAGTTCACTTCAGTAGCTGCTTCGCACTGAGAGGTCCAGTTGAAGAAGACCAACCCATCGTAAGTCGTGTTTGTAGCAAAAGTGAGGTTATGCGTGGGCACAGGCCCCAAGACGCCAGAGTCAACATTGGCTAACGCATTCTGCGAAACAAGACTCCCCACAAACGTAAACACCGTCTGGGACAAAAACGTGTCGTTCTTCGAAAGCGAAGGGTGGAACTCCAAATCTGGACTCGCACCCATCGCAGTCGAAAGCGCCGTGATATTACTCCCCACTGCCTCCCGCGCAATCGGAACACCCACAACACCCCAACTCTCTCTATAATACCCATACGGACCAACAGTGAGCGACAGCGTTCCAACAGGCACAAGCAACGTTCTTGTAATGATCAGAAAGGTATGCATGACTCCGTACCACCACGAGTACTTCATAACAGCCGGTAGCGTCAACAGCGTAACACCCTCTGCGATGTCATCCAGATCTCTAATCGCAACAGGCTGCTGCGTCGTAAGCGCGAATAAATGCAATCTCCGAAAATCAAAGACAACGAATTGAACGAACAAAGCTGCTGGTGCTAAGAGGACTGAAAGCGCTATACCGGAGTAGAATTGATCAACTGGTACGGAATCGCCTGTGCGAAAGACTCGACGTTTTGAAGCATCGGTGTCGATGACTGCGCCGGTGTACGACCAGACTAGGCAGAATATGGCGCCAGCTAGATATATTCCCAGAGTTATGACATACCATTTCAGCCAACTATCCAGCTTGTACAATCTTTTGAAGTCTGTTGGTTGGGAGATGGAGGAGTCTGTTATCAGACTGGGGGTTTTGCCGTCGGCTCGGTCTTCTTTGTCGAGGGAGGAGTACACTGCCGGTGTAACCATGGTGTCTGATAGTGATAGTTGACTGCTGTCCTTTGATTGGGAAATTGGGGAAGAAAAAAGTCGGTCGGAGGTCGAGGTTGGCATAAGGCGAGACGGACGCGGTGGACGGACACGGACACGGACATGGACTACGGAGATTGTGGGGTCGGTGTAAGCAAATTTAACTTGAAACTGGCAATTGATCGCTCGTCCTATGAAATGGGTTATAAAAATATCTACAGAGTAGCATTAACTATGTAAGAAAAGGTGAAATGTTTTAGTTAGAATATCCTAAGGCTGTAGCCGTATATGCCTTGAGGTCGTTGAGTTTGGGTTGGTCTTGTGTGAGAATAACAACCAATCACAGAGCTGCAAACATGACGTGCACAATGGAATATCTGTAGCAAGCATGTACAATAACGAAATCTGTATTAGCCAAAATACGGCTGATGATATTTATCCTTGGCTTGCGTAGCAATGTGAATAGAAATCAAGGAAGAAAGGTATTGTTGAAAGAGAGAAAATGATATGGTGTTGTATTCTAATTTCTAGTATATACGAAAAGCCACTCCACTGTCTGTCATTGGAATCAAGACACATTGGCCTCTACTTTACTGAGGAACAGTGCGGATGTCGACCATGAGGTGTCCATTCCCCCAAGCAGGGTTCTGTCCTCGAACCTTTCCATCGGCTCGCGTGCAGCGGCTAAGAATCGTTAGTAAATCGATAACACAATGATTGGAAAAAGACTTACTCCATGACGAGGCCAGCACCTCGAGCGACATCACGGCTAAGAACGGGATTAACAAAGAACCAAAAGATGCAGGTTCTGAAGAAGAGCTCACCAAGGAGAAGAAGAGGTTTGGTCACTGTTGAGTCCAACAGCAAGACCAGTGATCTGAGTGTTTCCGCGCCTGCAGAAGGACTGGCCGGAGACACCAGCTACGCAAGCTTGATCACCGAGGCTGGCAAGGTAGTTGATGCACTCAACTGCTTCATTGACCTTGAGGAAGTTAGTAAGCTGAATCAGGTTGTAGAGGAGCGGGAGATGAGATGTACGTTGGCCAAGGTGTCTCCATCAAGGTTGTCCATGCAGCTTGTATCACGAGCTTCAAGAGGCTGAGGGGCAGCAAGGGCTGAAGAGGCAGCGGTGAGGAGGATAGCGAATGAGGTGATGAAGTTGACCATTTTGATGGTTTGTTTATGAAGAACGAGTTGTTAGGAGTGAGTTAAAGTTGTAAGTTGTGATCTGATGAACAAAGAGTTTGTATCGAAGGAAAACCCTCTCTTTATACTATTTCCATTTGTCCGCCCCCATGATATGTACTTCACCAGCCTCTTGCTACATTACCACAGGATCCTCAATGAGGCAGAGTCGCCCTAAGCCCATGGAATTCAACCCGAGGCTATAGAAAGAAAATTGCTAAAATTGGTATATCCGGAAGAGCCATTCAGAGATCGTCAGTGAGAAACGGGTTGGAAGTACAGGGGGCACCCATGGTTAGTCTTGGGCCGTACGCTGACAACGCATTGATTTATGCTGCAAGTGGTGCGATAGCACACAGAAGCGGAATTCCGTTCTGCGGCCATTTTCCACCAAAGCTGGATTTTGAAGCCCTTGTCACCAGTCAGGGAGATAATAAGATGTATCCCTTGAAATAGTTTTAATTATCAGCTAGATTTTAAATAGAGAGGACTTGGTAACCTTTGGCTGTTTCATCTCTCGAGGTGGCGTAACTATTCCCGCCGTATAGCCGGGTTAGCCCAACCAGCACAGGACATAGCATTGACCACAGCCCTATCTTGTCAATTGACGATCCCTCGGGTTGTTCGGTGTGTAACTGGTAGGCGGATAGAAGGAAACCTTGCATTAAAGACTTAGAAAGTCTTCCTTTGCTAACTGTCTTGGGATCGTCACCTTACTCAGCCCCCAGAGGCTTAGTCCCAACATCAATGCCGAGAACCTTTGAGGTCTTCTGCTGACACATGATTCTACGGTCAGCTTTGCTCAGGCACGCAGGAGTAAGAATGGTTCTGGAAAAAGTGCATCTGCCGAGTGCGGTCAAGGTTGATATTGAGAATGAGATTGCGCGGGAGCGGGGCTGCAGCAAATCAAATAGAGTGAGGTCTGTATCTTACACTACGTCTAGAAGTAAGTGACTAGGATGAATAGGGTGAATAGCAGATGAATTCAATTCCAAAACACCCCAATCCTCCCGAGAAAAGCTCACCACAGCTTCAGACTAATCGCAGCGAGGCTACGGCTAGCCAAATGTTTGAAAATTGGCTCCCCCGGCTTCCGACCACTGTTTTGGGGCTGAGTCCTGCCAGGATGATACACGATCCTCAGGGATTACTTTGCATTAGCCAATCGCAATAGAGGCATGCAGGATATAGCTTCCCAAATATTTAGGGCCTAGTGACGGAGAATGTTTTATCAAAAGTGTCCGTAAAGTCCGGGCCGTCGGGGATTCCCTAATTCAGCTTACAACTCTGCGTAAACTTTATTCCTACGGCTTACAGCTTCTACAGCTTCTCCCATAGCTTCAACCCTACGCTTAGTGCATTGACGGATATCGTCTTCAGACTATGGCTGTTGGACCTTGTTCCTGTCTTGAGCATGATGTCATATGTGTGAGCAACCACATTCCGCTTATACATGATAAGTTCATATACCCTTCGAGGAGTATGCTTATAGTCTATACATGCCGTCAGAAGCTGGAAGTATATTCGTACTAAAAAGTATATGGCTTTCAACATCATAAATCATTCCAACCAAAATCACAAGTGCCGAAATATCCTCAACTAGGTAAGACATGCAGTCCTCGCTCTCCACTCCCACGAATTCTCTACGAATTGGCTTCATCCCGTGCGTTTGACAGCATCAGGGTGGAACTAACGTTCGGGCCGTTTGAAATTGTGATGCCTTGATTTTTCTGCAATGAACCCAAAATTGCAATGGGATTTCTCATTCCTCGACGGTTTTGTACGGTGGCATAACGGTCAAGAATTTGTGCCACCTCGGCTTATATGAAATGGCTTCATGTGCGGGGTTGTCGACTACCACAAACACTCTTGATTGTAGACCGAATGATGTGATCAACATAGACAGGTCGCACTGGGCTTGTGAATGCAAACTGGTGTGTTTGTTGGCTGCAAAGGCGTTGTGGTGGGAGAAGACAGCTATATCAAGACGGTTTCCCCCAGCTTTCTCAAAATTCAAATATGGAATTCTCCAAGAGAATATTATTCATTCCAAGTTACGTGCAGTCACTATAAGATCCAAGTCATATCCCTCAACTACACGTTGTATCTCTACAAAATGGCTTCATACTACCCGGAAGGCGAATGCTACTTCGTCAGAAGCTCTCTGAGATATGGTCCCCACTGGTCCGCAAACGACCAAAATAGGTTCTACAGAACCGTTCTTCTCGAGTACTACTGGAACGGCTGGCCAGCGACTGGAGTGACGCAAAGATCGCACCCAAGATCGCGCTGGCAGCATGGTACACCCTCCGGGATTGGAGGCACACGCTTCGGGGATTGGGATAGATTCTGGGTGGGCGAGAGCAGAAACAAGTCCACGTGGCCTATGCTCAGGATGCATAGTCATCCAAACAGTCTCAACTGGAACGAATGTCGGGATCACCAGAGAGGAGGCCCCAGAAAATACATCTTGCGGCCGCTGGAGATCCGACACCAAGATACCCAGTGGCTATGGATCGATGCTACCATTCCCCTCAGAGCGATCTACTTCCCTGTCGCGTTCAGTGCAGACCAAGCCTTCCCCAACCTGTGCACCTATGTCGTTATCGACTTCAGACACAGAGATCGGTTTCAGATGTTCAGTGATACCGGGGTCTCGAGGACTATAGTTCCCACCTCTCATAACGGCCTTGGCTGGCACGATGGCCTTACCTGGGGTTTCAATATCCCAGACATCATCGCCTATCTTTCCATCCCACACAAACTGCGCAATCCGGACTACGGGTTGTTCAGCTCGAAGGCGAGAGGACAGGAGTTGGTTGTGTGGACCAGCTCAGCGCCGGCTTGGGCGTCTTCTTCTAGTGTACTGCACCATGCAGATTTCCTCCGCGAGATGGACTTCGCTAGAATTCTCAGCGCCAGCTTTGGTGTCGAGATCGGATGGAGACCTTATCAGCACAATCCTTTCCTCAGGGACCTGGTCATCCGCATCACTCAACTAGGCCTGGGCTTCATCCCGGGCGTAGGCCCCATCCTCTCCGTTGCATTCGGAATAGGAGTTCAGCTCCTCACAGATCCAGATTCATTCGGCAGGGACAACATTCTTGACCTCAGCTTTGCCGTTCTGGAGAGCGTGATTGCTTCGGGTAAGAGAAGCCAGAAGTTTATCGCACCAGATTGGATTGCCCAGTGTCCATGCGGTGGTCAACAACAGGGCGTGCCATTGACGGAGCAGCAGAGAGAGGCGCGCAAGAAGTTGGGTGAGGATATCAACAACCGCCTGACTGCGGAATTGAACGCTCAGCCCGTCATACACTCTCTTATGGAGCAGGAACAGAGGCTTAGTGGACGTGTCGAGGAGCTTCGAGATGAGGTTACTGAGGCAACCCAGGACGCGGAAACGGTAGAGGAAGCGGAGGAGAAGCCGGAGGCTGAGGAGCCAGAAAATAAGGACGAGGCCGAGGAAACTGGCGAGAAACATGATTGAGAGTTACAAAGCACAGTCATTTTGTAAGTCTCGGTGGAATATTGGGAAATTATTCACTCCTTTCAAGTTTCAATTTTAGGACAGCATTTTGTAATTATAGTTTGGGAAATTTTCATTGCTGAAGGGACAGAGGTTGAAGAAAGGATGAAGACCTCAAAGAGTTTTAGGTAAAGTGGAAATTGATTTGAGATTGGCAACAATTTGACTGCTGGACTATTTATTTGAGTTGTCAAGACATGAAGAACAAATTGTTCAATTCGCTGGCTCAACGACTCACGCCTACTCTATGTTTTATTGTCATAGGAGACTAATAACCATTAATATCTATATGTCCATGTCAACTACGAATTCCTGTCGGGCATTCTCGAAGCCCATTCCAAAGTGCATGATTTATTTCTTACACATCATATTCCTCTCCCTGTACTGTATTACCACATATCCATAAAGCGTTGAATCGTAAACATCAGGCGCCAATGTTTGAAGTCGCCCAAGCAACGTGAAAACATATGTTTCGGCGTGCCTGCTTTCGTATTAGTAAAGAAGGAACTTATGGAACATGAAAAACACACCTAAACTCATCAACCTTGAGCCCAAGTTTATGGATATCGGGTCGCAGTGGAAACAGCGGTCAACAAAAGACTAACAGGCCGGCCTTAGTTCAGATCCAGTAACAGGCTGGGAAATTGGTCCTCTTCGCCAAGGTTCTCGCGAGATTCTCGTTGGACGTGGACTTGGCCATTTCTTCTGGTTCCTCTGTAGAAAATCGGATGGTCAGACGAGACACAGAGCTCCACGAGGTTCGGGACTTGAGTCAAGATTGGCGACACAAGCTTATTGATGTAGAAATTGTCGATTTCAACCATGGCCCTGGGACGATATGTCCCCTTATAGTCCTCCCAATCATGTGGGACGAGGTGACCGTGAAGTCTCACAAACCACAGCGTGAAAGCAAAACGGCGGAGGCCAGGCATCCTGATCAGAGCATTCACCAGTCCACTGACATTTCGATCCTGTTCGAATGAGTTAGCTATTTTAAGACCTAGCATGTGAGGGTTTCCCCTACGAAGGCAGCTTGATCGTCAAACCAGACCAATCCGAACGGCCAAGTTCTAAAATCACAATCAAGGGTAAGACCAGGTGTATCTTCGTGCAAGACGAGTGATTTGAGACGGGGAAAGTACGTTCCAACCTCCCGAAGAAAGAATTGATCGAGGCTCGGGACCACGTGCCGGGCCTCCTGATTGTTGACCGTTCTGTCGATGTGCAAGGCCTTGAGATAACCCGCTGTAGGAGAGTCTCTCAAGATCGCGTATTGTTTTTTGTTGAGTCCACCTTCTAGTATCTGAACGGCTCCGAGAGTCCCGGGGTAAAAACGCCGGATTACGGCATTGAAATTAGAATTCACAGGATTGCCAAAGAAGGTAAGAGAGCAGGGCTTGGGGCTGCCGTTGGACCACAGGCTGGCCTTGCGTAAGGCCTTATTGAATGCGATGCGGTCCCGATGACGTGGGAAGTTTAAAGAAATCTTCACTCCACACAGTCTATCTATCGAGCGAAGCAAAATGCCAAAATGATCGAGGTCGTTCTTTGCAAATCGCAGAGGCCAACGGGTAGCAGGCAGCAGATAATGAATTCTGATGGTGACGAATCTACAATCTCGGTCAGTATCCAAGCCCGGTCTAGCTACTGGCAGAAAAGAGTCAATAGGGATCTACCTAGTGAAGGTTTGGATCAACTTTCTCATATCTGCCGAGATCTTGTCGCCATCTCGTGAGAATAGAGGTATCAAACATTCAGCCACATGTTTCACGGAGCCCGAGAACTCGATGCTCGTGTATCGCCGATGGAGGAAGACCTGCCGCAACCTTGTCGAACTCCCAGTGATTCCTACAAGCTCTTCGTCGCGGAGATAAGATCCGATGATGAACAGAATCTCAGTTGGCATGGTCGACAGCCCTGGAGTTGTGCGGTCCGCCATGTTGATACGACCTTCTTGCTTTGCTTCGCGAAGTTGGATATGAGAGTAGGCAGGGTCCAGTTGAGGAAACAGAGATCGTTGTGAGCTGGATGTGGTATTTGTAGTAGAGACCTGTGATTGAGAGCTTACATTCACCGCGAAGAATATCGAGGAAGCACAGCAGGTGAGATAAAGAATCAATTGAAGTGCGTGGCACCAATTGAATAATCTTAGGCAGCTAACATAGTAACAAGAACCCGACCCTTCACTCCACGTCAAAATGGAGACAAAGGAGAAAATTGTTTGCAGGTCAACGGGGTGAAGGATCCATTTGGAAGAAGTGAAAAAGGAATAGTAAATGGACGAGAGTTTCTACACTGCTAGTGCCAGTGCCAACACCAAAGGATATTCAAGTACAAATGAAAGTTCATATGTGTCTAATGATAACTCGTGATCATGTCTGTCGCATAGCTATGGGAGTACCCTGGAATTACGGCAAAGCCGGAGTTTGGGAATACAGGCGATGAGAACACAGTATCCTTTCTCATATTGACATTTTCCACTCAAAAGCCTCTAGAAAGATCTAATGCACAAGAAGAAAACATGGTCTCTTATTTTCACGTCTCAGGTCAACATGTCTCAGTGGGAACTAGTGCCATTCAGATGGATATAATTAGTGATACCAGTCACAATGCACCAAGACAGAAGGAAGAAACTACCACCTGGTACAAAAACGGCATTTGAATTGTTAAACGACTCCGTTCTGATGGCCAGAGCATCAACTATTATTAAGGCATAGGTTCTGTTGCCCAACTGAATGTGCAGTGCGTACATGATGCAGAAGGTCCTCTTGTAAGCTCCATCTTCATATCCCCGTTCGCCAGCGCATACCTTCAGCCTTACAGAACATTCGGGAATAAATACTTTTGAGAGGGATCTTCGGAAGATTCTTCAGACATTTCCCATGTGCCGTCTGCGAGAGTTGCTCGGTAGAACTTGGGATATTCAGTTGTAATGCACACCTCGTCGAGACTTTTGACATGCGCGGCAAGATAGGCAACCACCAATTTGCAGATTCCTTCAATCCCGTGAATCTCAGAAGGTATCGGAACTTCGTTCTCCCTCATGGCCAGTAGCTGTGTTGTAATGGAATCTATAGCACTTTCGTATGATCCCCCTGCATGCAGAGTGAATGCAAACCGACGTATCCCCTGCATCTTGAGAAGGATTGAAGCGAGTGTATGGATCCTTCGACACTTCAAGGTGTGTCAGCAACCGCGATAGCAGGCCAAATAATAATGAAGGGGCACTTACCCAGCGATACCATCTATCTCTGTCGTTCATGCGAAGCAGAGGGGGAGGCCGAGGTCCATCATGAATATTCAATGACTGCAGCTGAGGAAAGTCTTTGTGGATCCTGCTGGCAGGCAGATTGTTCAAGCTTGCAAGAACCGATAATTCGGAGCTGATGCGACAACCGCTGTCCAGACGTAGGGAAGTGAGGGTGGTGCCGTTGCGTGCGAGTTCGTCATATTGGCCGCGGCCTGTCCATGCAGGAGATACGGAAATTCCTGTTATTGTCCCTGCCATGAACTTTCCAACTATCTTGCCCATGGTCGATTCTTCGGCGTATCCATTGACATATAGATGCTCAGGACCATCCCAGTCTGGACCCTTGCGAATGAAGCTGATGAACTTGCGTGCTTCCTTGCGATTATTGAGATAGATATCGAAAAAAACGCCATGGAGGCTAGGTGTATCTGCCAAAAACCACCCGATCGGTATGGTCGTAACTCCAGAGCCTTGAATCCAAGCATTCATTGCCAAGTTGTCATAAAAGCTAGTGACTTCAAACGTCACAAACCTGTGACAAGAATAAGCGAAGAACTTGAATTGCAACTGCAGTACAGGACACTCACCGCGTGTGGCGATGGATCAGATGACGAAATGAAGCTGTCTTGCGGGCGCGGTAGGCGTGGAGGCTGTCTGTCACTTTCTTCATGTTACCAGAGAACATGAGATGCTTGCAGAAACGCGAGAGAAAGATCTCACGAAATCTCTTTGATACCAGAGTCAAATCTTTGACGTCAAGGTCAGACAAGTCTGCCGCGATCATACAGACAATCTCGGTTGGCATGGTCGCCAGCGCAGGGGTTGTGTGCGTTTCCGCCATGGCCGTGATGCTCTGCAAGGCACCCTTTGGCGGAGCAGACAGGCTGATCAAGCGGAGAATAGAGTGTTCATTTAGTCAAGCTTGCGAAGAGAGAGGAGCGTTGAAAGCCAGGAAGGTTGCCGCCTCCAAGCCTACAGGATGGTGAAGGCTTCTTGTGAATGAAGCGTGGTCTCTGTTGCGAGGCAGGAAAAGAAAACAAGTTCAGAGGGAAAATGTAAGAGATTAAAAGTTGGAGAAGTGAAGTGAACTCGAGGTTTGCGGTTTGGTTGTTGCCGAGAGTGGTCACGGTGAGCCAGTGAATAATTAGCAATGCCTGCCACTGCCAGAAAGTGCCAGTGCCTGTACGAGGATTCACAGCTAGCATAAAAGAGAATATGCAGACATTATTTCGAGCAATAGAGCCAGTCCTATTCAACATTAAGCCAATCAAACGTATTCAACAACTCAAATCTAAAGTTGAGCCTCCCTGCCAACCCGGAACTGAACTGATTCAGCGATCCAACGTCACGCATTGGATCCATATTATTGAGGTGATAATCCAACACGCGCTGGATTACAGTCTTGCAGCTCGCGCAAAGATCTCCGTTTGGTGCTGATGGGTGAACCCAGTCCAAGAAACCAACCAGCAAGCTTAGCTGCTGAACAATGCTTGATCGGCTGAGGCGATTGTCCTTGGGATGTTTGCCCTGAAATGTTGGACTGAGGAGTTCCAGGCAGAGAATGCCGCCGCCTGGTACTGCAAAGGCCATCAACTACGCAAAGTGTCAGAAGTTGAAAGGATAAGTAAAGCAAAGAACTTACCAGCCACTCCATATCACGCCGAATATCTCGGAACCGATCCTTGTGCATCCAGAACATGAGAGTCAGCGTTATCATCTCATACGAAACCAAAAGCACATCCCCTTCGTCCGGACACCCATATTGAAGTAGCAGCCTTTCCAGCAAGAACATGTTCTGTAAGTGCGTCAACCAAATGAATATCCTTAGAGACACGGCGTTTGTCTCAACTGGAGGATCAGAAAGGTCTTTATCATAGGATCGTATTTCTGCTCTGGGAAGAGGAATCTCGGTAGGGTCATTGGGATCATAGACAAGGCACCGGGGAAGTTCATCAATAACGTTTAATTGCCGTTGCTTGAGATTTCTGGAATTGTTAGTGAGCATTCATCGTTGGCGGGAAGGGCGATGGATACCTGATCGTCTCAACAGTTGCGTTAGACCCAGAACCAAGACCGATATCAATGATTTCGTTCAGGATCACAGCCATCAAATACCCAGCTCGACAGATACTCGAAGGATAAACACCACCTCTCAAGTTCCAGCCACGACTATCGAGCTCAGACACGGCCCTCTCAAGCGCAGCACCTCCAGCGAGAAGATCATCATCACTCAAATCCAGTGGTGGCGGTGTTGAGCAAAATCGCGGATTCAGTAGTGGTGGCCTTCCAGTGAAAGCAACGAAGGCTTTGTCAAGGTTGTAAACTCGACCAAAAAGACGCCGTTTGTGTTCTGAACTCAGCGACGGCTTGTAAGGCCCAACGAGCTTCTCGGCGTGAACTCCCAGATAGGTCATGACGGAAATGGCATCCGCGAAAGAACTCCAGCAAACCAAACCTGTCGCATTCTGTCAGTATCGGGATACATACAACAAGGAGAGGGTAACTTACTGGCGTCACCTACAATCATCGACTCCATTATCGTCTTTTGGAACAGAAGATCCAATATGATGACATTAACCAGGGTGAAGTGCCGAGCCAAGCTGATGCTATGTCTCAGGAATGCCAACACTGGCTTGTTCGCAGTTCCGCTCTCCAAGACATGGAACTTGTTCTTCTCTATCGGTTCAAAGGAGCCCGGGATACGTCTCAAAACACTCCAGAGCAGCCCGATCGACTCCCATCGTAAATTTCGGCCACAGAGCTGGTCGATCCACTCCTGTGAACTGGTATCGATGTCTTGAAATGGCTGTGCTGTGTTATTGCAAACTTGTTGCGCGATGAGCTCAAGATTGAGCTTCTTTCGGTCTAGTTTTGCCCCGAAAGTTGCTTCCAAGGAGCTGATAACAGCTGGGACAGCAAGGTTGGACCATAGCCTGTTCTCATTCTTTGTACCTTGTGAAATCAGGTGTTCGTAAGAGGGTCCGAAAACGCAGCCAAGAAGCGCAAGACATGACTGTTTTATCGACGGTGGGAGCTCTTGGAAACTTATTGTCTTGCTTGAATGAGAGCATGGGGTATATGCTTCCTGCGAGTCGAGCTCAGATGAGTCAAGTTGTGAAAGGCAGTTCTTGGCTTCTTCAAAGATCTCATTATGACTTGCTCGACCAAAGAATGGTGGCGTAGGAACAGGCGTTTCCATGAGGAATTGTGTTTCCAGGCTTTTCAAATCTGGCAGGCTTAAATGTGAAGAATGTTGTCGTTATTTACAGTTCTGAAGACGGTATTGTTTAAGGCTTGGAGTCATCTGCAGACGAAAGAAGGTGATCGCGCTCTGATGATTATCTTGAACTCGGCATGGCCGCTCCGTGCTATTCTGACTTAATGTGTGAGAGTTAAGATCAACTGTTACTGTCGAAGATTCGATATTATCATTATTCTCTCCAGATTGGTAATACGATGTCTATCAACTGCTGACGTGGGGCGAGGTGGGACCCGGCAACACGTCACTTGCATTTACACGCTATATGGACTTATTGAGTTTCGATGCCAAACCCCTTATCGCTGAACCTGTTCTGACTCAATAACTTACCCTGTAATGCTATGTTTCTTTCGCCTTCTTTTGACCCCATATCCGCTTCATGAGGGAAGATACTCAATCATGCAGATTGCAGGCTTCAACCATACCATCTTCTGCTCACCTGTCACCGAGCAATCAAATCCACCAACAAGGCCATGAGGAGTATCATGATGTTGCCGTGTTTTGACTGAATAATGATGGCGATGATCAGATTAGTACCTCAACACCTGTGGAAGAGACGTTGAAGAAGGTTGAGGTGGATACAATAAAGGAAGTTGCGTCTCGTAATAAATACAGCCAATACATAGCCTAAAGTATTGTATTTATTACTTTATTTAAGCTTAAACACTCTAACCTGACATGTTGGACCGGAAATACGGGAGAACATCAGAGTGAAACCTCCGATCTCTTACATGTGGATACCCATGACCTCAGACGACGTGTAATCTTATGCCTGCATCTCGTTGCGAGAAAAGCGATGGACCCGAGGAATGCGAGCTGTTGAAACTGGACGGGCCAATCGGGCTTTTCGGGAATGCGACCTAGTCAAGTTTTATCTACGCGTCGTTAGCCCATGCTGACGATGCCAAGATTGACGCGTTTACAACGAGATTGAGCTTGATTGATGTCGTTCTCTATATTCTTGTAAATTCTCAACTCTAAAGCTTATTTAGAGTTAATCTATCATGCTTGCGGATGAGCCAAGTGATCTTGCAGTCATGTCTAAAGAGCATCGTCTTGATATGAAGAGAGACTCATGATTTGAAGGATCAAACGCCAAGACATCGATTTGCACCTCGCTTATTCTCATGTCTTGGCTCTCCAACTGCGCCCTGTAATAAAATCCACAATTCCATTCCTCCCCGTAAATATCTGCGGAATATTCTCCATGGGCTGCCCCACGGTGGGACGTGCTCCAGTAATCACCATGCTTTTATATCCGAGTCGCCCTCCAAGATAACAAGACAAAGCGGTTCCTTTAAACTTGTTCCCCAGATCGAGGGTGAAAGCATCAAAATGTCCTACAATGATACAAACTATCCGCCGCCGACTTACGAAACCTGCTCCGATGGAATCTCCGAACGATGCCCCGCGGAACTATCTCTATACGGCGGCACTTTTACGTTAGGCGCCTGTGTTTTCTTCGTCGTGGCCCACGCGCTGGCGCTAATACCCCAACTGTACTTTGGCATCAAGGCGCGAACCTGGTCATATACACTATGGCTTGCAATCGGGACGATATTTGAACTCATCGGCTACAGCGGTCGTATCGTTATGAGTTCAAACCCCTGGGTCTACAACGCTTTCGTCATCCAACTCGTTCTTCTCATCCTCGGCCCAACACTAGTCGCCGCTGCTATCTCGATCACCTTCAAACATCTTGTTCTATGGTATGGTCGAGAGTATAGTTTCATCAAGCCTGTTCTATACCCCTGGGTTTTTGTTGGCACGGATTTCTTCTCCATTGTTATCCAAGCTGCTGGTGGTGGTGTTTCCTCAGCTGCCACTAATGGAGACAACAACGACCAGGGCATGTTGGATGTAGGATCTGGTCTTCTTGTTGCTGGTGTTGTCTTTCAGATGGCCAATATGATCTTCTGTGGTGGGCTGATGATGATTTATATCTGGAGAAGACACAAGGCTATCAAGAACGGTGCTGCTGTCAGGGCCGGTGATGAGACTGCTACGGAGAGTGAATCATCTAGCAACAACAACGTAAAGGTCATCAGAGCAAGTGACAAGAAGACCAAGATCTTTGTCTATGCTCTGACAGTCGCTTACATTGCTATCATCATCCGTTGCATCTACCGGTAAGCCCCCTTCAGATCTGCCCTTAACTTTCTGTACTAATGCTGTCTAGTATCCCTGAAATGCAGATGGGTTGGGGCAGTAGTCTCATGCAAAACGAAACCACGTTCCTAATTCTTGACGGAGCCATGATTCTCATAGCCGTGTGGACTTTGACAATCTTCCATCCTTACTTCTTCTTCCCTTTTCTTGGTAAGAAGCACAAGAAGGAGATGGATACTGAGAAATCTCGACCAGAGGCGGATGCTCCCGTCATGGAGGAGAATGCTCAACGATAAAGAGTCAGACTTTGACAATATGAAATATCCTGGGAGCACTTGCATGTTGGGTAGAATTTGTTAATAAGATGGGATAGATGGTATACCTTAGCGAGGGATAGAATTTCTTTAGGAAGGATGTAGAGCTTGACAGACATAACTTCAACTGCGATCGAAGTCCACTCATGGCCACTATTCTTTAACGGTTTGACTTAATCTATAGATTAATATTCCAAGTCAAACATTGTTCACTAAATAGGATGTATCATGCAGGTCATGGCCACGTGAGGTTGGTAACAAAGGGAATGTATTATAAGTTTACTGGATGTCAGGACTAACTAGTAGTTAAGCTGTCCTCTCCACGCCGTATCTCCTTTTCAGCTCCCAAGCGGCTAAGCAGAGAGCTCCTAAAACCCAACAATATCTCCAAACCTTTTGACACGAAACCCCCACCGGCATCAAGTGCAACGGCAGGAACCCCTGGCATCAGTACGTGGAAAGGTCAATGACAACCTTGTTATCATAAGCCCACTGCTTATACTTCTCGACCTCAGCCAAAGCATTGGCGGCCTCCTCCTCCGACTTGGCGGCCTCCGACTCGGCACGAACCTTGGCATCACGGATCTCCTTGTCCTTCGCCGCGTGACTCTTGGCAGTCTCCTGCAGGTCCTTGATCCTCTGCTGAGCGCGGGCCAGCTCATCTTGAAGGCCCTTGACAGAGTTCTGAAGATCTTTCTTCTCTCCCTCAAGGGTGACGTTGGCCTTGGCGAGCTGCTCGTTCTCATTGGTCTTGACTGTAATCTCGGCACGGAGCTGGGCGATAGTAGTCTCGAGAGTGATGATGATCTTCTGAAGGTTGGTGATAGTGGCGCCCTGCTCAGCGATCTGAGCATCCTTGTGGGCAATCTCAGCCTGGAACTTGGTGCACTGCTCTTGGGAAGCCTTAAGATCAGCGCGAGTCTTCTCAAGGACCTTGAGGGCCTCGGCATCCTTGAGCTTGTCGTCAGAGATGACCTTGTTGAGTCTGGCAATCTCCTTCTGGTAGCCTTCAACATCCTTCAGGGCCTTGTCAAGAGCCTCCTGAAGCTTCTGGGCCTTGGCGATAGCGGCATCGCGGTCACGAGTGAGTTCACCCTTGGTCTTGGTGATGTTTTCGATCTCAATCTTGAGAGCCTTGATCTGCTCAAGGGAGAAATGGTAATCGGCATCGAGGGCGGCGAAGCGCTAAGGAATGTGAGCATGTATCGGAGGACGGAGGGTGGAGTTGAACTTACATCCTGAGCATACTTGGCTAGGTAGCCGCACTGGTCGACGTATGCGGCTGTGTGTGCAAGGGTCTCAAGGAGGTCCTTGGGGAATGGAAGAGGGCACACGAGGCGAGGGAGCGAAGCCGTGGGTTGGGGGAGATAATGGTCGCACTCGCTCTTGGTGGGAGGAGGGAAAGGAGGGTTAAAGTCACTGTTGCAAGTCAGCAAATCTACCATAAGCCGAGTGGGATACTTACTGAGAGTGAGACGAACGCTCGATGATGGCAGATCGGATCATGTCACCGACATCCTCACTGTGGGCACCCTCTGTGACCCAAACATCAAGCTGGTCCTTCTTACCATCCCAAGTGCACTTGATGTCATAGTAGGACTTGTAAGAGAACTTGACAGTATCAGTTCCAAGGCCAGTGACATTCTTTTGGACCTCGGCACGGAAAGATGGCTCTTTTGTCTTGCCGTTTGAAGCCTTGGTCCACTGCCAAGTTGAGATAACAGGCTTGCCCTCGCCAAAGCCATCAGGGACAATGAAGATGGCTTGCTCGTCCTGCGCAAAGCTCATCCACTTGAACTTTCCAGTCCAAATGCGAGTAGTGCCAGTGAGCTCCTTGTCAGACTTCCACTCGCGCTTGAGCGGCATAGGGTCACTGACACCGCCCTGGGGGTTTCGCATGACGATGCTGATGTTCTCATAGCCGCCCTTTGTGGTGACGGTGAAGCTGTACCAGGAGCCCTTGAGGACAAATGTAACATCGGTAGCACTGGCCTGCGTGACTGAGTCGACGCTGATGGTCTGGAAGACGTTTCCGTTCTTGACGCCTTTGGCATCGACTGTCCATTTCCAGAAGAGATAGACGCTGTCGCCGACGCGGACTGGGCCGTTAGGCAGGACGACGACGAAGGTCTCGTCCTTGGCGTACGTCCACCAGTTCATTTTTCCTTGATAAACAAACATCTTGAATAGAGGTTATTGGGTTGATGAGTAGTTGTGTTGTGAAGAGAGTGAGTGATGATGGAGAGAATCAGAAATATCGTCTCGAGGTGCAGATTGATCTTTTATACATCTTCTTACTCCTTTCCATATCATGCCACATGCTTCTTTCTCATCTCTCGTCTCGTGTACAAGACACTACATAGCTGATGGTCAACATCCTCTTCCATTGGAATGCATGTTGAAGGCATGTCGCAAGCTGATATCCTCTCCATAGCCAATTGCCGTCACATACAGCGACCGTCTTCTGCATGATTTTGATAGTTTCGAGTTGCGGCTTAGCTAGCGGTCAATGCGGCATTTCATGAGCCCTCATTGGCAAGACATGGTTGATGTAATAGGAGAAGATTTGCAACTGGGTTGCAGCTGAGTTGAACCCTTGTTTATGACAGCGTTAGCTCAGTGGTCAGCTACGCCACAAAAGTGCCTTTCAGAGATGACTGCTCCAGCATTGGTAGCCTCGGCCAGTCATTGTTGCTAGAAGGGTTTTTGATGTGAAGCATGTCTGGGTGAATCTAAGACGACTCTGAGGAATTTGCATCCTGAATGACCGATCGTAATCGGGAGGTCAATCGGTCTGCATGTCTTATTCCCCCTCGCGCCAGCCCGTGTCTCGGAGTTTCGTCACAGCAAGCAAGCCACGCTAGTTAGTCCTTACGGATCGCTGCGGGCCGAAGCGTTCCATACCTAGTTAAGGCCAACTGCTTATGATTGTGCTCCTCAGCATCAAGGCGCCCAGCCCAGCCCAGCACAGCTACATACACTAAAATCGCCGCCTAGAATTTCACTGCAAACACATGCTGCACACGGACCAAAATGGCAATATTGGCTGGCTGAGGGTCTCAATGAGGCCTACGAGCGGGGACATCTGCCGGTCAGACCGCGTCGTTACTGAGGGGGTGGCTGTCGTGGCTTGCAGGGCAGCTCATTATAGGTCAATTCGAATAACGCAGACTGGGATGTCCTTGACTTCGAGCATATTGCGCAGAATATCTCTTACCAAGAATGATGAGGTAGACACGGGCTGAGCCATGTAATATTATAGTCGCAGATCATCACTCGATATCTACCCTCACATTCAAATATTCTTTTCTAACTTCAACTATTGAACTTTGTATAATCTATGAGCCGTGCTACACTCACCGGTACTGATGATTATCCACTCGCAGTATGCGATATTCACATGTGCCTACAGTCCTCTCCTCAAGAGTGGTCTGCAACTCCACGAAAACAGAGTATCATCAATCTTGATCCACGCACAGCTAAGAGAAAGGGACCCTTGATCGACGTCGCAATCTCATCTGGAACCTACAGCATCCGATGTGGGGATATACACTGATGAGTAACTGATAGGAATGTGATACTAAAATTTATCTTGCAAAATGATATCGAGCCAACACCAAACGCCAACAGATCTTGTGTTACACCTCTTATCCATGTGGAGAAGGCTGTATCCATTCATAGCCGACTGCAGTTCGAACCCGCTCATATTTCATGCAGATGTCGCAGATGAGATCTGGCCACGTCCTTCTGCAGACCCTTCAGCCTTGAATTCCAACTTGACCGTACTTGGTTCTCTCTTCCTGTTGTCTAACACTAGCCCAAGTTTGGTTGATACTTTGAAGACTGGAGCTTGAGATGATACAATTGTTGTCCATCAAAATTTTCCAGACTTTTAGTGTATAACACGATACATGCTTGACGAAGCGGTGAGGTCGGTAATTGTTTCAAAACACAGCATACTTGCATCACTTACCGCTCGGCAGAGAGAAATGGAGGCGAGACCGGGGAGCCAAAGCAAAGGCCGAAACACGGCAGAATGTCTTAAGAGTTAGTCCTGCTTGACGCAAGATTGACTTTTCTTGGCTAATCTTGTTTCAGTGTCTCTTTTTCGCTCCGGGTAAGAGGAAACTTCCTGGTCTATGACGAAGGGGAAGTGGCAAAACCATACCCTCACCAAGACAGCCAACTTGAAGCCTTGCTTTTACTTCAGGATTAGACATATTATAAAATCGGTGTTGTTTTATTTTGTTCATATGCGTATTGTCCTGTTGAAGTAGATGAGATCTACCGTTAATCAGTGGAAATCGCTGACATCAAAATTGTTGCTTCGGGCTCAGATCTTCATCATACAAGCGTGATCCACTCCCACTCACGTCCCTGTTGAAGGGCTTCCCCATCCATGATCCCATGAGCAAAACCTGTCCAACATGACTAAAGACCCCATCATCAAGTGGCCTTAGTACAAACGGCATGTTCCCCCCAAGCAAAACACATAAAACATCTCCTACTCGTACATCTACTCTCGCATGACCAACCAAACCCGTTTCTGTATGAAATGTCTGATATTAAAAGACAGAAACTTGAGATCTAGGATCCCATAGAGATTTAATCGTTACCTCGAACCCAGCTTTTGTGCGAGGTCTGCTGTTACGCATTAATTCGCACCGGTCGAGCTCCTCGCATGGTCCAAGGCAGCAGACGCGAGGATCTCGATCTTCGTACCAGGTAGAGACAACCTCAGCCTGTATATCGGAGAATACATCGAACCCTCAGCTTTGGTGATCTTATCAATGACAATGCCTTACAGGTCGAGCCTCGAATCGATAAGCGAAAACCTGGTATTTGGCCCGTCCTTGCCCCCTGCTTCGTGACAATTGTACATGTAAACTATCCGAACTCTTGATCCAAGTTCTCGTAGGTCTCTGGAAAAGTAGATCCATTATCCGGACACCAAGAAGGCAAAGTCACCGATCTTGCTTCAGCATACTCCGCAATTCGAACCAAAGGTCCAAGATTATTTGACTCCTGGATAAACGAGCATACGGCATATTTGAACGCCATCTCATGGGGAATAGTGTAATCAGCCAAGACCTTACTCCCTAGACCCAGGTAGGCGAACAAACAATCTCTCCGACCAGATGCATGGCGGGACCTGAACATTTCCAAGGCCATTCTGACCAAAACGTTTTTACCAGATTCTTCCTGTAGGACGCGAAATCCTTCGATACAGTCCCAGAACTTGTAGATTACATCATGGCACTGAGGATTCGTGAAGCAACATCCGTTCCGGTCATGGCTCACTGACGTGAGATGCGCAAGCTTGACTTCCGATAATGGTAGCTTCATCGTTCCGCAGTACAGAGTTGGCTTCTTGGGAAGTACTGCTTCTTGTACGGTCCATGCTCGTTGCCACCACGAAAGATCCAGCAAAGCAGCGAGGGCATCTGAATCCTCTCTTGCCATGGACTGTGCATGCTCTTAGGAATTCCAGTGGTGGTCGGCAGCCAATGATGTGAATAATTCAAATGCTGTTGCAGCAGTCTCCTGTGAAATATGATTTGCGCCGGTGTCGCCGTCACCAAAAATTCCCAAGTCACAATATTCCTTCTGTCGTGGATGAATAAATTTTTCTCATCAGTGCAACCTAATGAGTCTTTTCAGTTGTATCGGCTTGGTTGATACAAAGCGCATCCGCCCAAACATGCCGCGTTGGGTCGACGAATCGCAGCCGCCGAAGTGCATTATATAGGTTGTCAGTGACCTAGCTTGTTGGCCATCGACTTCGTGGCATATATACGGATCACCTTAGGAGTGGGATAACGCCTCATAACTTGGGTTGCCATGTAGGGAGACAGTATGAAGGGCGCAGCGAACAGGCTCACCATAATGGCCTGGCGAGATGTGCAGTATCCGTATCTGGCGTTTCACGGGTCAAGAGGTCGATATGTAGGGGCACAGAACAGCAATATCTTATGGGTGACATTATCGAGTGCTTGTTCGCAATTTGTGTCACGCTGCATGTTGCTTGGAGACACAGAGTAACACAAAGTCATGACAGAAAGTGGCTGGCAGAAAGGAAATCAGTTTCCATTTATGGTGGAGTTTCCGCATGACATTGTACCCTAGTCATTTTGGCTTATTCAGATCTGTTTGGATAAGCGCATCACCCTGGGTTTTGAGGTCCATTCTCGTTTTGCAAATGTGCTTGCATCGCTTCGGCTTCTGATTGTTGCTCCAATTGTCGCCATTGATCTCCATTGCCTGGATAGTGGTGATAGTGGTGAAAATGATGATGGACATGGTGATGGTGGTGGTGGTGAATTGTCTGTTGAGTAGACGTCGGTACTGCTGGTACTTGAAATTGTTCAGTAAATGATTGAGGCAATGGGTTCGATTCGTCTGTTGGTCCTGGAGCTGTCCAGTTTTTCGGGGTTGGAGGGTTGCCAGTCATTCCTAGCCACATATTCTGATCCGTGGGAGAAGTCCCAGGGGGCATCATTGTACCCAGTGATGACCAAGTAGAAGGTGATGGCATGAAGGATGCGTTCGTAGTATTTTGGTTTTGCTGCGCTTGGGGCGGTTTTGGGGGCTGAGGCCATGGTTTGGGGTCACTTTGTGTCTGGGTTGCGATATTCAAGGAAAGATCGGGAACAGGTGCTGTATTTGCTGTGGCAGCACCTGGTGCAGAAACGTCATTCGGCGTTTCTGTTTCGTCACTTGGATCGGATTCTCTTAATGGCGATGGGGAAGGGCCTGTGAAGGTGTCGAAAAACGCTGAGTCAAGAAAGCTGGATCCCATTTGATCATGGCCGATATCAGTATCCAATGGAAAGTGCAGCAAGTCAGTCGTAGTTCCATGGTTCTCCATACCGAGATTTGGATTATGGGCCGCCGGTGATATTCCATTATCGAATGGGGACATCTGAGATGAGGATGATGGGGTAGTGCCTTGAGATCTACTCTGCCGGTTATGCGACAGTCGTGAGAGCGTACGCCATCGATTACGACAGGTGAGGGGAGGTCTTCCAGGTATCCGTGATGAGATGGCGACCCATCGATGACCCAACGCTGCTACACCTTGACGTAGAAGGTTATCTTCTTCGGCAGTCCAGTCGCTTAAACGGTTTTTGGCAGATGGGTTTAAGATATCATTATATCTCTTAGAACATTGGTCGTCCTTCCGTCCAGGAATGAGGAGCGCTAGCATCCGTTAGACTATGTAGTGATTGAAGAAGCAATGGGTTTACCAATTTCATTCCAAAGCGGTCCAAGTCGAGCATAAGCTGAGAGTAAGATTTCATCCTCTTGAGATGTCCATCGGCCCTTACGCAACGACGGATCCAGTGAGTGAAGCCACCTTTTTCGACAATCCTAAAAAGGTAGTCAGTCCCCATCTGCTCCCATCTCATCTCCTCTGGCAGTGAGCGCGCATCATGCAGACCAGTGATCGCGTTGAGGCGCGTGCGGAGGTAGCGACTCACCTTGGCCGTCCGGCCCTCCAAACCAGATGCAATGTCCTTCCATCTACCCTCAGACCCTCTGCTAGCACCAAAGTGCCCAACAAGAGTCCTCAGAGTCGCATCCTCGGCTGATGTCCAGGGTCGTCGATGCTTAGGTGTATTGGCGGGAGGAGACTGTGGAGAGGTCTCTTGACCTGACATGGAGATGCGCGCGACGATGGATGATCGGAAATGAGAATGCGCTCATACAAAGACAGGCATCACGCTTACATAGAGCAAGACAGGCCGTTGCGGACGTTGTGACTGAGAGTTGCGGATGTCGTTGTTGGTGATTGAATGTTCAAGATTGGTCTGGTCATTGAGGTTCCGTTTTTCCGTGGCTCATCGGAACCCGACAGCCGGTGAAGTGGGTGGTCAGCCACACACCGCCACAACAGATCGTTGGAGCTTACCTGGTAGTTGAGAAAATATGTATGGCGAACCTGTCCTCTCACTGCCATGTTTTATGCTAACTCATCAATTTCTACGGAGTAGAAGAGCATTGTATAAGCTAAGTTCAGCGATGCTGCAGAGTCTGACTTTTTTCTATCTGTAATTTAATTCATGGTATGAAAGATAGGCTTATCATAGCATTGAGTTTAGATAAGAGTTAGATTTAACAAAGAGTAGTTACTATTATTGTGCATCTAACTGGATTGATGACATCAAGATATAAATGGAGATAAGCACATGTTCTATAGTCTTTTTATTCCACATTTATAATCCATCAGATCTGGTTTACTTGGAGGAACTAAGTCTGGTTCTATTGCTGCTGGTGTACGAAGCGCTTCCCCAACTTGACGAATCCCGCAAGGAGGCGATTCGGACAGGCTTCCTTCGACGATAGAAAGCACCAAACTAAAATTCTTGCAGCTTCGAAGGTAGAAGATGGGCCATTTGAGACCAATCAACTCCTCGGACCGACAAAGACGTTATCCTTCGGTGACAAATATGCCGATTTAGAAAGGGACAAGTCCAGAACGGTCTTCCAAACCCCCAATGCTCTGGACACCCGCAAAGGAAACTCCAGATCTTCTTTGACGCTGGTAAAACAGCCTATCTGTAACAGGAAGCTAAGGTGAAGCTTGAAGGTTCAGTCATAGCGCCACGCGGAGTGGCTTCTGACAAGATAGATACCTGACTGGGAAGTGATCTCAGCTAGTCTTTGTTAGATTATTGACCTCTCCCACATCCCGTAGATAAAATCAAGGCTGCCGACCCTAAGAAGATTCACAAGTGACCAGTATACTGTGGTTATCTGCAATTTGGGTGGCGAATCAAAATCATCATTTTTACGATGACTGGGAGCTGTGAGCCACCAATTTTCAATCGCCCCAATGGAAACGAAACATCGACACGAAGCAAATCAGGGGCTGTTGTCAAGGGTAAACGTTGTAAGATATAGAGCTTTTTGGACCGTGAATTGAGTTCCTCTAGCTCATGCACTGGAACAAAACACCACAGCACCGTCAGTTTTCAAGACACTTCATGATTATGGAAACCGGATGTGCTGATCTATCTTTGAGTTTGTGGCAGCACAGATCAAAGACAAACCATCTCCATTCATCCCTTAGTGGATTTGATCAGCCATTTCTACTCCTCGCCACCATACTGTGAGATAGATCCAGATATCTCGGTAAAAACAACATATTAGCTTTTTATACCACTAGGCAGAATGGACTCTATTTCCCTAAAATATAAACTCTTAATAAATAAGCTATTAAATATTAATAACTTAACTATCTTTATTCTTTTAAGTATATAGTAAGACTACTATATTCTCTTCAGTAATTATAGTAGAAGACTAAACCTCAGTCTTCTCACTTTAACATAACCTTTCGAATCTCAAAACAACAAAAATGGCTTTAGCCGAAGGAAGGATTATTTCATCCCTTAGTTGCTAAGCACAATCACATAAGATCGACACCATTCCGGAAATGTTCTAGCGAATGACCCCAGCTCTCACTGCCGTGAATCGCCCAATGGTGATGCTGATCCGGCAGCTCTACTTCAGTAGCGCCCACGCGACGGGTGATCAGACTGTATAATCATACGACTCAGGCGGCTCAAAATAGTACCAAAAAGTAGCTATCGTGTAGGAAATTGCCGCAGCGCCTAATCTGATCGCCATGTACGTCATCTGTCAGGTACTCATGAGGCCTGGGCAGCGAGGAAGCCAGTAAGTTTACGCATAATTGCTTCATGGAACATAACTTATACGCTACCGCCAAGACTTCTTCCGTATTTGATCTAAATCTTCCCTGTGGACTGCCACAGCAAATTGACCTTCTTCCTCATTACCTACCTACAGTCTACTCTCTTAGACGAGACTATTCTGTTGGCATCGAGGGTGTATACAGGATGCCCCTATGCAATAAGCGCAAGCATAGTTTGGGAAGGGAGAGTTTAAGCAAGTCATGTCTCTGGAAGTAGTTTATCGTATTCTTAGGCAAAGTCGCAACAGAGCGGAAACTTGAGAACGCGCTGAGAAACGCACCTTTCAGCTTCAACTTCGAGATGATTTGCCACCGAATTCGACGTTCAGCCGTTGGCCAGCTCGAGCCGATCAGCTCAGCCATTACCCCATTAAACACCCACAAGACCTGGACTTGAAGTGAAGCTATTCGCGAAATTGCGGCAAGAGACAGAAGTGAAAGCACTAATCCACCAGCGAGGTAATTGGCCTGACTGGGCGACTGGCCGAAATTCAGTGAGATCAGCAACCAACTGTCAGCTACATCCCTTGCCAAAGCTGTGAGCGGTAGGTGAGGATATCCTCTGTATGAGTAAGCCTGGCGTAGGGTTGCAAGGGTCGTAGAACGCAATCCGGCTGCAACCACGGTCGGAAGGTAGTGTCATCCCCTCTATGAAGATTGAAGAAAACCTTCTGACGGATAAGAAATTTTCCTTTTCGGGCACTGACGAGACCTTCAAGAAGAAGTGCAGCGAAAGGCAAGGGAAGAAGATCGTGGGGCCAAGCTAGGCGGGGCCTTTTCCTTTGATTGCAGTATCCTGCCAGCCTTCTTGTAAACATGAAATCGTTTCCACGATTTGCTGATAAGGAAGAGGCATACTAATCGATAAGATAAACACGCTTATCCTTATCGATTGCTAGAGCATGCAATCTGCTGAAAGCCGGCCCGGTCCTGATATTCAAGCTATTGCTCTTGAGGCATAGTTGACAAAATCCGAAAAAAGCCCGACGATGATTGACCCGGACCGGTAATACTATAATCCCCTTCTAGAAGACTCAAGAACACACCAAATCCGAATACCGAACGCCGGGACTCAATGTCCGCATTATCTCAGAGCCTCATTGAGCTTGAACATCAACAACAAGAGTCGGCATTACCGGATGACGCACAAAAGTTATGGATTCATGTCACCTGAAAATTCTCACCTTATTGGTTATAAGATGCGGCTCAGTTCACGATGATGAAGCGTGTTTTTGTGCTTAATTGTATGACTCAGCTACAAGGCATTGGGGATCATGGCAACCAATTCTAACTCATCACAGAATACCAGCGACGACAACCTTCCTCAAAAAGAATTCGCATTTGTTCAAAATGAGAGCAATAAGAAAGAACTTCGAAGCCATGCTATGCGAGAGCATTGGAAGAATAGACGACAAACGATAAATGAAGAGAAACAAAAAAGACAGAAGCGCACCCAATATGCGCTATTACCGACTCCGACGACGCAGTCGACAATGTCTGATGAGAACTCCGAGTCCTCCAGTTCAGTGCTGAACACCAATGTCTCGTCTGACACAGCATTGATACCTAATAACGAACGTCAATCAGATCTAGAAGGTATTCCGTCTCAAATACTTTCAGGCATGAACCTGGCGATGGGATCGAGCAGGCTTGATCCTTTCGATCAACTACCCATGAAGCTATCAGTCATACATCACAAGCTTCTCCATCACTGTAAGTCTTATTGCCTCAACAAAACAGACAAGTGCTTACTCTCACCAGGGTTTAGCGCTCACGCCGCTATGATGTTTGGGCCGTCCCCTGATGGAGCCTTCAGTCCTATGCGTGACGTATGGTTGCCCCTTGATCTGTCTAATCAGGCATCGTTCAATGCACTCATGGCGCTTTCAGCTGCACACCTCTCTCGGATGCAAGGTTTCAGTCAATCAGAAGTAGCTCTGGAGTTCAAGAGCGAGGCGGTGAGGATCGTTCAGCTTTGGATGCAAGATTCGGAGCGTGCAGTCTCAGATGATGTGTTAGCTGCTATCCTACGTCTTCTGACTTATGAGGTATGCTTGATTGTCTGTCCTCCTTTGGATCTGAAATACTAATGGCAGGAGATTTAGAGGTACTGGGGGACCGAAGCTGAGTGGATCATTCATCACAGAGGCCTCATGAATCTGGTGGAGGCTCGTGGCGGTACAGCAGCACTCAGCAGTAACTGGAGGCTTGAACTAACGACCTTCCTGTGGGCCCCTCATTCCCCATTTCCTTTGTTGAGATGCTAATATTCCCAGGGTCTCCTCAATGGCAAGGCCGACTTGGTTCGACTGTTCCAATCAAATCCAAGAACTACTAACTCATACTTCGGAGCTCCCATTACATCCCATCCTAAAAAGAGGAAGCGACCTACGAAAGCTGCGGAGCCTATGGCTGCTTTCGTTCATCCAAGACATGGGCACATTCCGAACGAACCTCCTGGGGACCACCCCGGTGCATTACTCGGCGTTTCACGAAGCCATCTTACTATTAAAAGCTCGCCGCCAAGATCATGAATTGGATACAGGCCGCCCGGAGCTCTGTAGCGACTTGGAATTCACCCGGCTTGCCTGTTTGCTGTTCATCTGCGTGCTCTTGCAAAAAGCACCATTCGAATCCCCTGGCGACACTGGAACTTACCAAGAAGGGGACTGGAGCTTCCAAAGGCTGGACAACTTGAATCTGCTCAACTTCTGCCTCGAGGCAAACCACCCGTCCTGGCATGATTCTCTCGAAAATCTGAACAGTATTCTGTTCTTCCATTTCACTGCATCGGAAGGCACAGGGCTTGATCCGGACTATGTTCGAAACTTAACGTCGGTTATTGGGTCTTTAAGTGGTGGCGCTCGGTATGCTGTGGAGAGATGTCTCCTCGAGACTTTATGCCGAGCAAGTGGCGGTGAACAAAATCGCTTTGAAGAGAACTTCACCCCTGATATCTTATTATCAACAATATCTGGGCAGTGAAGTCACCTGAACAATTAGATCTGGGCTCTGGATGTTTTTTCCTCGCGCTTGGACTACGTGTATGCTTTCGGGTTGGGGAGTCAATAAGGATCCCGATCTCTCAATTGACTACTTCTAGTTAGTTATGAATGATTAACGCCGTTGAGCGGCTTCAAAGGGCTTCAGAGCCTTCAACATATGGATAGTTGTGTATAGATATGGCCAAGAGTGAGCATCAAGGTATGTGTGTTCCTTAAGATGATGATACCGGGAATGTCCAAGCATGGTGGCTTTAGGCAAGGAAACTGTAGTTCACAACAAAAGTTGCATGTGAAGGTCTAGGGATCGTGAATTTAGCCCTTTCATGTTGTAAGACCAAAAATGCAACTCCTACTGCGAGGTCGAAAGGCCAATGCATAGAACCCCTGTTAGAACTCCCCTAGGCGAGACATTCCACATCGTTGAACCCCTGAATGGCTCGCTTGACCGGATTCGGTAGCACTACTCGACCAATGATCTGCTCTCAAACCTCTGTCACGGCTCAGAAGAGCTTGTGATAAAAGGGTCGAGATTTTCATGACTTTTTCAAACGAAAACCCTGGGATTGGCCGTTGGCACCCTGGGCCAAGGTGCTGAAATTGTTGAAGGCTGAGAAGGTGTTGAAAAGTTGGTACAACTCCAGCTTGTCTTAGGCCTCCCTGTAGACTCGTGTTCATTTGCGGCTGAATCTGCATTGCCATGGGAGTCAGCTAACAAAAATTCGATAATTTTGAAGAAAGCATTTCGATCTTGGGTGTGTTTATTTTCCTATTCGCCAGATGCGGAAGGAGATCAAGCTTATGTTCCATTGCCACTGGATGGCGCTTATTTCCCCGGATAGTTCCAGCGTCGTCAACGTTATTTTGGTTATAGATGAGGCTTAACAGTTGTTGAAAGGTACGTTTTCTAATAAGCTTGAAGTTAACGGGATTTCTCAATCTGCTGTCTTGGTATCTCGCCAAGATATCCCTTGTAAGCTTTGACTACTAATCAATCCGATTTTTATGTCTTCGCGTTATCGCTGTATACATAGTTAAGGTATCACAACATGGAAACCGGCCCTGATGAGTCTACATAAGCCAGCGTTAAGCATTTTATGAGCGTGTAAGCCAACTGGCCTGTCACAGAGACTTAAGCAAGAAATGACATTCACATACTATCAAGCTCTTTTTGCTTCGTCATCGCCTGGTTACGTAGCGAGTCCATCTAGCGCCTGGAGATGGGAAGGTTTATGTAGGATTTACTAGTAGCTTCATAGAGATATTCTACGGCTACACGTTTTATTGCACAAGTACTCCCACCTAACGCAGTAGTTAGCGGGACCGGCATTCGGAATCCGGTGATGGCTGGTGATCATTTCCAGTCCTGTCGGATAACTGATCTACGGACTCGCATTAGCTCAAGCCACACGGTGTTATCAACGGCTATCAGAGGCGTTAAGTCGGCTTCCTCAACAGGACTTCAATTGCCGAGAATACAACGGAAGATGATGTTCAGCTACGAATGCTGAAAGCTAAATCGTAATAGGTTCCAACCATGGTGGAAAGATCTGCAGCAGAGCCCCGTAAGCAGAGTTTTGACAGAAATACCATCCAGTTTGTATTGATTTGATGCGCCTATAATCATCTCCAGCACTCAGAACTACATCTAATGCTCGGCTTCTATCGCGGCCTAGGAAACAGCTGACTCATGCAATAAGCAAGCACTTGCATCATGTCAACAAAAACTCCACGCTCATCATTACGCTTCCCTACCCGCTTATTAAGGCTATAGGAAGCTTTGAGTTAACTTAGCGATATTCAGAACCCGGTTGTGCTGCCATTTATAAGCTTGCTTTTCTGGTTGTCATTACGATATACTGGTCAATTTATAGCTTGACTTAGCTTTAACAAACCGCCGAGAACCAATTATTATTACATGTTCACGCATGAGATACTGATTATTGTTCTTTCTGGCATGCTATGAGCATAAGATCCGCAGAATATGAAACTCTTTAAACCTGCAACGCGTTTTCAGCAGATATACCAATGCCGTGACTGGTAGAATAGTGTTTCTGAACTTGGCAATTGACACAACGTTCCTTGCTCGTCTTTCAGCTGAACTGATCCGAAAGATCCGAGGATATCTTATCTACGATCAGTTCCCATGTTGGGACAAGAGATGAAGACAAGGATCATTCTTAGGGCTGACAGTTGTCGTTTGGCGCATTCGAGAGAGCTACCCATTGGCTACGGGGCACGTAAAGTTTGCGAGCTCCGTTTTGTATGTGAAATATTGAGTTATGGCAAGAGTATTCCACCAATCGCATCCATTCTCTTCAGCGTAAATTGTTGTTTCCTCATGACAGTCAAAATGCAAAAGCCTAGGGAGAAATATCACTATCCGCAAACATATAAAGGCGGACGTCTAGCCTAGTGAATTTCAGCATATCAGCACAATCAGACACAACTTCAAAGCGACATATCTTCTTACACTCTCATTACCCACTAATCTACCATGGCTGTCAAAAACGGAGCCTATTTCGACTTTATTGTCGTCGGAGGCGGCACAGCCGGCAACATTGTCGCCGCTCGCCTCGCCGAGAACCCCAACGCCAGAATTCTCGTCGTCGAGGCAGGCATTGGAACTTCCAAGGACAACGAAGAGATCCGTACCCCGGGACTTGCGATGGACATCCGAGGCAGCAAGTACGACTGGGCCTATAAAACAACCATGATCAAACGCGACGACTATGAACGTATTGAGAAGCCGAATACTCGCGGCAAGGCCCTTGGCGGCAGTTCATCCCTGAACTACTTCTCCTGGGTACCTGGCTCTAAAGGAACATTTGATATGTGGGAGGAATACGGTGGGAAAGAATGGACTTGGGAGCCTCTTGTTCCTTATCTGAGAAAGAGTGTGACTTATCATGACGACGCTGGGTTATATGACCCGGAACTCAAGAAGATTGGCGCAGGAGGGCCGATTCCAATTGCTCATGCGGAGCTTATGCCAGAGATGAAACCATTCCGAGACCTTCTCACAAAGGCTTGGAAATCAACTGGCGAGCCAGTCTCTGAGAATATCTTTGACGGGACAATGCGGGGCTTGGTTCATAGCGTCAACACGATTTACAAAGGCAGACGATCGGGCAGTTTCCTTGCGGTTGCAGACAAGCCTAACATCACCATCTTTCCCGAAGTTCACTCGAAACGTCTGATTATCGATCAAGCAGACCGTACTGCCAGAGGAGTGACTGTCATCACAGCCTCTGGAGAGGAGCTCGACCTTTACGCTACCCGCGAGGTCATCGTATCTCAGGGCGTGTTTGAGACCCCGAAGCTCCTTATGCTCAGTGGCATTGGACCAAAGGCCGAATTAGCCAAGCACGACATCCCATTACTCGTCGACTCGCCACATGTCGGTCAGCATCTTTTGGACCACCCAGGTGTTCCTTTTGTCCTCAAGATCAAGGACAGCTACTCCATGGACAACCATGTCCTGCGCAAAGGCGCTCTCCAAGACAAGGTCATGGCAGCTTACGCCAATGGCCATGCTGGACCTATGGGATCACCTTTTCTCGAGATGATTGGGTTCCCTAGAATTGATTCATACCTTGAAAAGTCTCCCGAATACCGCGCCGCAAAGGCTGCGAATGACGGCCTTGATCCTTTCTGCCCTTATGGTCAGCCCCATTTCGAGCTTGACTTTATTCCCCTCTTCGGCAGTGCGTTCCAATGGCATTTCCCTCATCCTAACAAGGGTAGCTACATGACAGTTATGGTTGATCTCGTTCGTCCTGTCTCAGAGGGCGGCGAAGTCACTCTCAACAGCGCCGATCCCCTACAGCAAGCCAACATCAATCTGAACTACTTCAACAATGACCTCGATATCATTGCCGTGCGCGAAGGGATCCGGTTCTCGTATGACGTACTCAAGAACGGGGAAGGATTTAAAGATATCGTTGAGGACGAGTACCCTTGGGACATGCCACTGCACGACGACGAGGCTATGAAGAGAACTGTTTTGGATCGGTCACAGACTTCGTTCCATCCTTGTGGAACTGCTCGTCTCGCAAAGAGCATTGAACAGGGCGTGGTGAACCATAGTCTTCAGGTGTATGGGATCAAGAATCTCCGTGTTATTGACGCTTCTGTCATTCCTGTTATTCCTGACTGTCGTATCCAGAACTCGGTCTATATGGTGGCTGAGAAGGGTGCTGATGCGATTAAGCAGGATCATGCGGATCTGTACCACTGATGGGGATTTGGAGGTTGTGACCCAGCTAGTGAAGCAGTTGTTAGCCAGAGGTCAAGTTGGTTATTGTGCTCTGGTATAATAGTTCATCAAGTCTATATCGTGCAGATACTTCGAGTTACTACCAACTTTACTGTGCAATTTTGTTAGTTAAACGACCAATGCAAGGAAGTTTCAATGCAAACCTGTTGGGTAAACATGCGTGATTATTGAGCGTCCTGCGCATTCAGAGCCAAGAAACGATGAATATTCCTTCCCCTCTCATGATGTAACAAGCACTGATCAACATATTTACCGTGACCCGCGGGATGCCGAGGTCAAGTGCCGCATAGCCACTCAAGTCAGCTGTCCAGATAAAAGTTTAAACTACCCTACACCTTCGCATCCTGCTGATGAAAACCCTCAGCACACAAGGATGTAATGCCAAGCAATGCACCGACCACCTGCTCGTGATGAAATGACATCATAAATCAAGATAAGCTCAGCGCACAAATAATCCATGTCAATTGGCGATTTCGTAAATTTGGTTCTATCGCGCTCTGCCCTACCGCAACGATAGGGCATTTCGTATTGTTCACACCACAAACTAGAGCCGAGAAACAGAGGAAATTCCAAACGTGGGCATCCGCCTCTAGCAGGTTTTCTTAGTGCGATTGGTGCCTGGACCCTGATGCCTGGTTCGGAAGATTTACGCCAAACACCATTGGCTCTACCGAAAACCCATCGCCACCCCCAGAAGAGCTTGCATTGAAGCTCTCGGGGTGTAGACGCAAAATAGGAAGCGCAATAAACTCTCTTTCACTTTAAGCATTGATAGAGAATCTGGATCTTGAGGTCCTACCGTCATCGCTGCAAAGCATCTTCAGCCCTGTGTGACGCGTCCTGGCGCCTTGTGACTCTCAATTTTTACGAGCGGCAATGCAATGCGACAACTGCTGGTTTAATGGAGCAATCAAGCCTCTAATTGGTGTATTTGGTTTAGTATTTATTTAGATTGCCTTGTTTTTCTGTGAGCACGGTTAAAACGGCGCGTCGGGTGAACGGCTCTGAAGGCGAGAAAAGTTAGTTGCCAGGCGACGTCAGCAATTGGAGGATGCGTATACGAGAGGGAAAAAAAAGGAAAAAGAAAAAACAGGTTCTGAAGGCGCGATTAGCAATGGGAAATGCCGGATTGGAGACGGGAGAAGGGTCTGTTGTGTTCTAGCCTCTGGCGGGATGCCGAATGCAGAAGCGAGAGAAGAGAGGAGATGGGAGGGAAAAGAGCGAGAATTTGAGAAATCTTGTTTATTGTCAACGAACGGGCAGAGGCTAGTAGCGGCTTCGTGCTACTGCAGACGGGGTCAGATGCTCGCCTCCGAGAGAGACGAGTCCGCCTCCGCGACGTCGAGTTGAGTCGAGTCGAGTCGGTGAGCACAGAGACGAGTGAAGCTGATTCGCCTGTTTCCGAAATGACAAGTTCAGTATGCGCCATTTGCATGTACCTCGATTCACATGCGAGAAAGAAAGGGTGAGTGCTTTGGTTTCATGACGATGATGTTCCGCCTTGAGCCTAGATCCATTTCATTTTCATGCACTGCCCGATCCCAACCGCGCTATGACCATGCCAAGCCGGCTACGCCCACGTCAAAATGCTTATTTCGAGCACCTTATTTTCCGTGCCTTTTTGGACCAGATGCAACGTGAGATTCAGGGTCCAAGCCTCCAAGGATCGTTCTCGCTCGTTCTTTCTCTCTCTCTCTCAAGCTTTGCAAACGTGGCAGGCCAGTCAATTCCAGGAGCTCGGGTTCTGGGTTCGGTGCTCGGTTTCAGTGGTGCTCGTTCCAAAAGTTCCCTTGACAAACGGCTTCTTCCAACGCGGTTAGTCAGGGCCACCCACGTCAGCCAGATAGATCCCCTTTTATTTTCTCCCACTCCTCCCCTCTCCAAGTCCCAGCTCGTGCAGAACAATATGAGCCAAATACTTTGCACACACACCAACAGCAGCAAACTGTGGAGTCGGGGCTGAGTCCCCACGCTGTGCTGTGATATCACCAGCAGAAACTGACCTAGCTACCTACGGCACTCATTTCCCCTAGCCCCCATCTCCCCTTCTTGCGCCCGCCAGCTCTGACCCGCCCTGGCCCTGGCTTGTAGTCCCATACCGACACCTACCGTCAACCACACGATATTATCGCTGGCGGAGCATGTACACCTCTTGTATAGCTTCACTTAAATCTACAATTCACCACGTTTCAGCGGGAGACTGCGGTATTTTACGAGCGCTTGTTTTGTTGGATACCTCTTATTTGGGAAGAGGCCTCGCCAGATGGTGATCACGGGCTTTTGGATTGGATTTGTCTAGACCTCGTTGTTGGTTTCTGTATTAATACCACTTTCGTAGCTGTGCCTCATACCTGAATTTTTCCCATGCTCTCGCACTGATTCTCTCCCTCATTCTTCTTTCTCCCCGCCCTCTAAGCTTCCCCGTGAAGATTACCCGTCAATATGTCTGATCCTGACATCCGTGGGACCAAGGAGTCTGATCCTGAGGCTCAGATCCAACGCATCACCTTCCAGGACGGCGCTGAGCGCGGCCGTGAAGACCACGATGCACACCGCCTCGGCCGCACCCTCTCCCGCTCCCTCTCCCGCCGCCGTTCGCACTCCAGCTCGCGAAGTCGTATCCATCCTACCTCTCCCTACTCAGGCGTCCAGATCGAGTACCGCACGCTGTCCATCCAGGTCACCGAAGCGAAACAGGTCGAGCCCACCGAAGACCCCAAAGCAGCGGGCGGACAAAAGACAGACGAGGATTACTTCTCGAAACTGCAGTACCATGAACTTCAGACGGAGCAGTTGTGCCAACAGCTCAACGTCGATGTTGGCGCTGGTCTGTCTGAGAGTTCTGCCGCGACGCGTCTTGAGCGTGATGGAAAGAATACGCTGCCTCATCCCAAGACAAACTACATCAAGCGAACGCTCAAGTACATCTTTGGTGGTTTCTGTTCGGTTCTCTGGATCGGTGCCATCATCTTCTTCCTGTGCTGGCAGCCCCTCAGCAACCCCCCCTCGAACCAAAATCTATCCCTTGCCGTCCTCATTCTCATCGTCATTTTCCTTCAAGCTGGCTTCTCCGCCTTCCAGGACTGGTCTACAGCCAAGACCATGAATGCCATTCTCGACTTGCTTCCTTCCTTTGCCATGGTCAAGCGCGATGGTGAGCTCAAGAGTCTTCCTACTGTTGGGCTTGTCGCCGGTGATGTTGTTCACCTCAAGGTTGGCGACAAGGTTCCAGCTGATCTTCGAATCGTTAGCCACTCTGGCGATATTCGTTTTGATCGATCGGTCCTCACTGGAGAGTCTGATGAGATTGAGGGTGCTGTTGATGCAACTGATGCCAACTTCCTCGAGAGTCGCAACATTGCCTTCATGGGTACTACTGTTATGAACGGTAACGGTATTGGTGTTGTTATCCTCACCGGTGGCCGCACAGTCATGGGCCGCATCGCCACTTCAACCTCTGGCGTCAAGGACTCGGCTGCTCTCATCCAGCGTGAAATCAATCGCTTCGTCCTCATCATTGTATGCATGACTGTTGTCCTCGCCCTCGCTATCCTCCTCACTTGGGTCGGTTGGCTTCGTGTTGATCATCACGCATACATGAGTGTTCCAGCCATGCTCGTCAACGTCATGGCTTGTGTCGTCGCCTTCATCCCCGAGGGTATGCCCGTCGCTGTCGCACTTACACTCATGATGGTTGCTCGTCACATGAAGGCAGTCAATGTCTTGCCCAAGGGTCTATCAACTGTTGAGACACTCGGTTGCGTGAACGTCATCTGCTCCGACAAGACAGGTACTCTCACACAGAACCAGATGTTTGTCAGCTCAGTTGCCTTTGTGGACAAGAAGTTTGACTCTTCGGATGAGTTCCAGCACTTAATTCATGGCAAGGAAGTCAGTGAACCTGCTACTGCTCTTCAACGTGCTGCTCTTCTCTGCAACGATGCATCTTTCGACCCTACTACCAACCATCTCCCCCTCAATGAGCGCACCATCCAAGGCAATGCTACTGACAGTGCTGTCTTCCGCTTCGCTGCCTCTGGCCCTTCAGGCGATAGCTTCCGCAAGACAGTCCCTCGTATCTTCGAAGTGCCCTTCAACTCCAAGAACAAGTGGATGCTCACCGTCTTCCAATCCGACGATGAACGAGGTGCTTACCGCGTGATCATTAAAGGCGCTCCCGATATTCTCCTCTCTGGATGTACCAAGTACTGGTCCTCTGAGTCCAACTCCGTCGAAACACTCACCCGCGACGCCCGCATCAAGTTCCAAGAGATCCAGGATGACGCATCGCGTCGCGCCGAGCGTGTCATCGTCTTGTGCGAAAAGTTCATCACCCCCCGCGCTGTTGCTGGAACAAACAGTTTCAGTGACGAGATCACCCACTCCGCTATCCAAGACCTCACTGTCGTCGGTATGCTCGGCATCATTGATCCCCACCGCCCCGAGATCCCTGCCACCGTTGAGCAATGTCGCCGCGCTGGTACTCGTTTCTTCATGGTCACCGGTGACTACGCCCTCACAGCTGCTGCCATCGCTCGCAACACTGGCATCTTCTCCTGCCAGCAAGACCCCGACACCATTGACAGCCTGTACACTGGAAACCAGATCACTGAGAGCGAGAAGCCTAAGCGCAAGGCAAGGAAGGGCGATCGCGCTGAGATCATCAAGCGCAGCTTGCTTCTTGAAGGCGCCAATCTCAGCCGATTGAGTCAAGAGGATTGGGATGTTGTCTGTGCATATGAGGAGATTGTTTTTGCGCGAACTACACCTGAACAGAAACTCCGCATCGTCACTGAGCTCCGAGAGCGCGATAACGTCGTCGCTGTGACTGGCGATGGTGTTAACGATGCCCCCGCGCTTCGAGCCGCTGATGTTGGTGTCGCCATCGTCACCGGTAGCGATGTTGCTATTGAAGCTTCTGATCTCGTCCTCCTCGACCGCTTTGACTCCATCATCGACGCTATGCGCCTTGGCCGTCTCGTCTTCCAGAACCTCCAAAAGGTCATCTCCTACCTCCTCCCCGCCGGTAGTTGGTCCGAGATCTGGCCCGTCATTCTCAACGTCTGGTTCGGCGTTCCCCTCCCTCTGAGCGCATTCCTCATGATCATCATCTGTGTCTTCACCGATCTGTTCCTCAGTCTCTCTCTCATCATGGAGAAGGAGGAGTTTGATCTTCTCTCCCTTCCTCCCCGTAACCACAAGCGCGATCATCTCATCAACAGAAAGATTTACACCCAAGCCTACCTCTTCACTGGTTTCATGGAGACCATCACCGCACACGCCATGTTCTTCTTCTACATGTGGAAGTACGCCAAAATGCCCGTCTCAGAGCTCTTCTTCCTCTTCGAGGGCTACACTGAGGGATATCGCGGCTACACCGCCGCTGAGCTCACCAAGTTCAACAACACTGGACAGTGTGTCTACTTCGTCACTCTTGTCTTCCTCCAATGGGGCAACATTCTTGCCGTGCGAAACCGTCGCTTGAGTATTTTCCAAGCCAGCCCTCTCAGCAAGGCTCATCGCAACCCGTGGTTGATCCTCAGCATGCTCATCAGTTTGTGCATAGCCATCTTCGTCACTGAAGTACCCGGCATTCAGAACCTTTTTGACACCGAGTCTGTGCCAATTGAGTTCTGGCTCATTCCTATTCCTCTCGGACTTGGTATTCTCTTGGTCGATGAGATCAGAAAGTATATCGTGAGGACGTATCCCAAGTCTTTCTTGGCAAGGATCGCATGGTAGAGTTTCGGGGTGAGCGATAGCAACAGCGGGTTATTGTTAGTCATATAAAAATAATAAAAATTTTACATTTTCAAGATACGTTTGATCGACGTCACAAAGACGTCGCTTAGCCCCGTTCGAGACTGCCAAGTGCCTAGCAGTTGAGTTACCGTCCCGCTGTTTTCATGGCCCCTTTCCTTTGCTGGACAATTCCCCATTGAATTACTGACTGATCCATAGAGTTAAGACACAATGTCCCTGCCGCTCACGCGACTCTAAGGTCCTTGCACTGAAGCTATGGGTCTCATTGGCGCTCAGCTGAGGATAGGGCTGTCGAGATGAGTTGTCGCTAACTAGAATCCTACCCAGATCGACGCCAAATTCTTCACTACCCAAGATTCCGGAGAACGTTGGGCTGAAGTGGGCAGGATGATGAACTCTGCTGACATTGTTCTCCACAAGCCCAGTATAATTCTTCCACAGAGTTTGATCCAATACCGAAAATACGGGATTACGCAGCCTTGGCAGACCCGCTCCCTAAAGCTACTGTAGAGGTCCGAGAGCGCCCCTGAGCCTAGCCTAGGGTCGGCAATTAAAATTCCCATCAATGCCGAACAATCATTCAATGCTTGCTTGCTTGCTTGCTTGATCAATAAATTTATTTTTGACAGCAAATTCTTACCAGGAAATACGAGGTGGTAGACGCCCGCGCAGATGCAATGTCTGCTATCCTCAACAAGATTCACACAGCGCCAGCTGTAGCGGCCTTTCTATTTATCGGCCTATTCCAGGGTATCACTGTGACACTTCTACAGAGGCAAGCTTCACATCTTTTGGCGTTGTCTTGACCGCTAACCTCGATTTGCAGTGTTGTCCTTCTCCAATGGCAGGAATACGCTAGGCCGACAGTCATCCAAGTTCCTCGAGGCTACAGCATTCCAACTAATTTTGCCATCTTTATTTTTGGCTTCGTTTTCCATTTGCTGTTCATGTGGGATGCCATCCGGTTAAGGAGTACAGCCCAAGCGATGCTTGCGTGCGTGATCAACGCGGGCTTTTTACCGCTTGCTATTTTCCAGCGACGGGATATTGAGGAGGCTATCGAGTCATTGCAGACCTCGACAGACAGTAATGGTGATCACTTGGTCAATACTGACATGGATATCTGGCCCGTTATTGGCAAAATTCTACTGGTCATTCCTATAATCATTGCCGTCTGTACCGTGATTCTGCCGATTAGTGCTTGGTATCTGAAGCAGTACTTCTCATGGCAGTCATATCGCAATGTAGGCGCTGATGCGAGGATGAGAAAGATTCGAATTACCCACCATGTATGTCTACTAGCCCACTATCGCCAAGCCTGTCTATCGCTAACCTCATGATTAGATCTTCGTCATGCTCGCCAAAATGGACATTTACTTCATCATCTGCTTCGATCTAGTCTTTTGCTTCCCCATTCTCGGAGGAATCCGCAGTGGAGGCATCTCCTTTATAGTCAACCTTGCTCTTCTTGGTGTTGCAGTCGTCATCATCTTTGCCTCCATAATGTTCAGCAAGTCAGAGAACCGCATCGGCATGTGTTTCTCCATAGCCATGTATCTCGCAATGCTTGGCTACTTGCTTTACCTGGTGATAGATGCACAACTGGACAGCACGAGGAGAAGGGGAGGTTCAATCAACACCTTCACCGCCTTTGGTTGCATGAGTATTTTGAGCATCTTCATGACGGCGATATTCGCCATACTATGCTTGAGAAACTTCTTTGGAGGCCTGAAGGAGCATCTGGTGAAACATGAAGAGTCGTGGGATCCTCATGGAAGCGCCAAAGACTTTGAGCTTCATAACGATGTCAATTTTGAGTACAAGAGCGTACCGAGCGTTCGAGATCTGGATAGCTGATAGCGTCCAATGTCTAAAGATTGAAAAGCTGGAACAGAAATAAAAGGAATATGAGAAAGCCTAGAGCGGAGACTACTCAACCGGAGCTGTGGATGACAAAAAGGATAAATGCTATAAACAGCAATTACATCAGGAGCGCTCTATGTTATACTTATATCGAATTAAGGATTAACACAATCATATATAATCAAACATAATAGACGAGCCTTTGATGTATCAGCTAGCCTAATGCCCTGCGAAATGATACCCAAAGATCATTATTCTCGAGTAACATCGAAGTTGGCCCAAATTCTAAAAATATACCACAGGATCACCGCAAGCGAGGTCCATGAAACACCCTAGCACGTCTCAAGTTAGTCTCTATTGAGTCGCCTTCCTCGTTTTGTAACAAAAATCCGAAATGTGGATGAAGTCTCGGGATTAACACCCTCAAAGGGCTGCTATAACCACCGGCAGTTCATTTATAGCGCGGTGGGTACTTTGTTCCAACCAGTTTTGTGACCACAGTTGCCTAGATGTAGGAACAAGGACCCTCGGGAATACTAACAGTCAATTATTATTGAAAATGGGTTAAGATGGATTTATCACCTAACTTCTCCCTGTTAGCAAATATAATCTCAAATGATCAATCTCCCTCGTTATCCAATCAAGACGTAAGAACAGCCATCGTTTCTGGGGTCTGTGCAGTTCTCGACCCCGAAAGTCCCTCTACGGCTCGTATAGCTAGATCAGACGAACTGTAATAGGGAATGATAGTCGGGAAAGCGTTTCAATTTATTATGAGCAACACCGTAAGTTGAGAACGGAAAGGCAATATTAAGACTTCCTTCTCAATGTCTGATTACATAGCATGTAGGCTTATTTCGGTATCATCGTACATTCTATATGGGTCTCCCAGAGACGAGAAAATATTACAATCTAACCAATCAATTGCTTCAAACGTTGGCTTTTCAGAACCTGAATCTTTGTCATAGCTCGTGCTTGGCCACTGTGCCCGAAAAGTATTGGCACCCCAAAGAAGGATCGCCAGATGTCTCACCAGGAGACTATTGGCTTATACCTAGTAGGTGTAGCACAAGGGGCCCTTTGTGGTATCCATGACGTCTCCAACAGTAAGGTCCTCGTCAATACCGCCCATCATCAAGACATCGTCCAAGCTGACTTCGTGCTGCTCGGTCTGGTTGATGTTCTTGTAAAGTCCATTATACTCAGTGAGTCTGGTGGAGTTCTCTTTCTGCCACAACCACCAGAGACGATCGATCTGCGCGTGGTGCAAGAAGAAAAGAGGTTCTACTATATGTCAGTTACCGAAATAGTAGCGCATGGAATCACTAACCATTGGGAGAAGTCGTGGGGTTCATTTCTCCTCCGAGACAAGCATGGATGCTACCATGAGGTCCTCCCTCAAGAGACCGGGCGTAGTGACTCCAGTTGCCAGAGGCTTGAACTTCCTCAATTCCTTCGGGTCCGAAGTTCTTAGCCATGGTTGCAAAAGCATCAGGCTCGTCAACTTCAGGCAAGTTTCGATGCAGACAATGGCCACCGTCGGTAAGCTTCCTTGGATCAGTCTCGAGGTACTCGGGTCGCAGCTTTGCAAATGGACCATCGGTGACACACTTAAGAGTGCTTCCTGAGGCACTCTTCTCAGTATTATCAGGGTCTCCGTTACCGCCGAAGCCGTTCTTGGATGCCATAACTGGCGAGAGACGAAGTCCCTCTGTATCCTTGGTCCAATCCCAGTAGCTTGTGATCAAGTCAGATACTGGGTCTATGGTGATTGATTTGTTACTTACGTATAAGGCCCTTGGTATCCGCAGTCACGAAGAGCTCGCTCGTGAACTACGCCAAAATATCTGTGCCACGGGAGGAAAGGGGAACCACCATGAACTGTATCATATTAATACCACCCTTGACTTACAATGCAGGCGGTACTTACTCCATGAGTTGAGCTGGAAGTGAAGATGAGGGAAGTCATCGTACAAGCTGGACTCCAGACCCATGCGAGAAGGCTTAGTCTTGAGGCACAGAACAGCATCGATATAGCCCTGCTGATCAGAAGGTTCCAGTTCGCGCCACTCAACTCTCTTTGCAGGATTCGAGCAGGTCTTGCCAGACTTTGATGGGGCAGCAAGAGCTGGGGTGATGGAGCCGGCGAGGGCGAGGAGAGAGGTGAACTTCATTCTGAACAGATACAAAGCGATTGTCAGTATTTCTGCAACGAGAGAATAGTAACCAACAACGAAAACGGGATTATTATTTCTACCTAGGAAGTGGGAAGGACGATCTTTTATCTTTCTTCCAGTTCGTCTATGCTTTTTACCCTTTACGAGATTCAAGCACATGGGCTCCATCCCGAAGCCTCGCCAAGGCGCGATGTCGCACTCACGGACCTTCAGGGGCAAGCTTGGCACGAGAGCCATACGAGGTGATCTTCATGCTCTGTCACCGCTAGAAAAAGTTCCACCACAGACGGCGGGGCTAATTCTAATAATGGCTATTCTTCTCGGAGAATCGTATAATAGCTTAAACAAGGTCAGGGCTTTCAGGTTTCTGCAGCACGCTTTTATTGACCGGCAATCAGACGAACGCAAATTATAGATTGAAATTACTCTAACTATACATAATTATGAAGTTATAAAAACGAAATGTAAGAAGAGAAGAGTCCGGGCACAGAGAAGTCCAATACCACTTTGACCGTATAAAACGGCCCTTCTGAAGGCGGTCCTATAAAGTTGGACGTTGAATGAGATTTTACTTCTGAGCACCCTTGATACCAGCAAGACGACGTTCATTATTCTTCCGAGAGTTGACAAAGTCAGGGTTCGAGAGGGTCAATTCCAGACCGCCAGAGATAATATTGTCGACTGCCTCGACACCTTGCATGAAACTGTGACAAGATGTTAGCTCATACATCCTCCAATGTTGCGACAATGAATGGCTCACCTATGGTCCTGATTGCCAACCTCATACTTCCAGGCTCCAAATCGACCGCGAGACAAAATATCCTTGTCATACAGATAAGGCAAAGCTTCAGAGAGAGCAGCGTCGCGTTCAAGAGTGGGGGTTGGATACCCATGATCGAAGCGCCGGACATAAGTGCTAACAATTTCATCCTCGGGCTTGAGTAAGTCAGTGTTGATCAAACCTTGGATGCTCTCTTCAAGCAAAGTAGCTTGGTTAACAGGCTTAAACGAAGATTCTGAAACTTCGAGCATGATAGACCAGTATGGACCAGAAGCTGGCTCCAATGAGGCAGGCTTGTCACCATTGGCAAGCTGCTTCGCGGCGAGTTTGACATCTTCACTAGGTTGATTGTAAGGCGAGTAGTTGGAGAAGATAGTAGCTCGGTAGAAGGGGGCAGTGTCTTCGGGGAAATAGAGCTGTGATCATGTGAGCATCAAGACATCAAGGCCATTCCATAACCACTTACCCAGCACTTATCACCGATGCGCTCAGGTCGTTGCCCACGAATTCCGACGCCAATCACATTGGTGGAGGAGTAGTAAAGTGGCTTCAGTGACTTTTGAAGCTTGACGTCACCCAGAGTCTCTGCAAGCTGGTCGACAGCCATGGTAGATATGAGGGCACCATACTTGATAGTCGTCCCTGAAGTTCGCATGTTAGCTAGAACCTTGGGCGTATGAGGAAAGGCTGTTTACCATCTTTCAGATAGACAGTTTTGGTATCAGCGTCAACCTTCGTAACTGCTCCATGGTCTCCAAAGCGAGTCTTGGTTTGGTCAAGAGTATCCGCGACAGCCGTCCAGATCCCTCCCGTTCCTCCACGAGCCGGGAAGCGGAACGTTGCATTTGGACCCCATCCACCAGCTGCCTTACCAAGAATAGCATTGGTTGTCACGAGCTTAACATTAGGGGCCGCGACACGTTCTCCAACCCAAGTAGAGTTCATCTGTACAAATTAACCACGATCTCACATGGGCTATGAAAAAGCGTACCTTAGTCGTAGGGATGGCCCAGACCTTGAAGTTGTAAGGACGCATGAAAATCTCATTCAGCCTCTCGCCAACATTGCGAATGTTCCACTCGTCAAAATTGGCGGGCTTATCAGATGGTGAGCGCGCGCGGGCTTGAATAGCAGCTTCGATGAGATCACCAAGACATCGGGCTTGTTCTTCTTTGGGCAGAACTGCGATATTGTTCTGGAAAGGGTACGGAACCCAAAGACCTTGGTAGCGAACATATGAGATGCGCTGATGCTCGTACCAATCGTCTGGCTTTGGAAGAGCTTCGTTGATGACATCATCAAAGTACTTGTAATGAGAAAAGATGACATGCCCGCCAACATCGAAGAGCTGGAATGAGTAAGTACGAGAGCGTGGACGCTGGCTGAGGCATACATACGAAACCTTCGGGGGTCGTGTCGGTTGATGCAAGACCACCAGGTGTCTCGTTAGAGTCAACAATGAGCCAGTCAACACTGTTCTGCGAAAAGGGTTAATACAAATCCTCAATTCTTAAGGATGTAAGGTCTACCAAATGTTGAAGACGCTTGGCTGCTCCGAGACCAGTTGGACCAGCCCCGATGACAAGTACATCGACATTTCTGCCAACATGCCGTGTTAGATGAAAGACGTCTATGGTTCCGCTTAATAGGTCGACTTACATTTCACCAGCTGTCATTATTGTTCCGGTTTGTGGTTTAGAGATAATCTTTCACAAAGAAATTGGGGATTCAATTGATTCTGGAACTGCCTGTTTTATATCCTGGGACGGGTTAGATCAGCATTGAAGAAATGAGAAGGATTGTCTGATTTGATATGTCATTTTGTGCTCAGTCTGTTGGCGTCTTATATCACCTCAAGATAAGATCAAATTGCGACATGCGACACTATTGGTGCATCGGTTATGTGAACTGGGTAGATCTGTTCCTAATTTTAGCTCTGCTGTCTTGATAAACATGAATCCTTTAATTTACTGGAGTGGCTGAGTCGATGTCCTCATTTAACATTCCCTGCTTGAAACAGACACGCGTAAGTCAGCTACCCGACAGGAAGCAGAGTGGTAGAAACCAAATTAATGGCCTGAATTTAATCTCAATGTCGACATGCCCGCTACCTGAGCTTCCTATTGTAGTTGATAGCCCCTCTCATGGGTGTATGGGAAGATGGAAAATAGGCTCTTGGTCCGAAGATTCGCGATCCTTCGTTGTGGAAATGATGGGACAAAGGCCTTACTTAAGAAGAAAAAGATCAGACTCAAATAAGCAATGCATGCTTTACATCTAACTTGAAACCCAGCATACTATCTATGGATTATGGTTATAGTTATTTATGACCTATATAGAATACGCTGAGAGCGAAAGTCGCACATTAAAACTTCGATCTTGACTAAGAACAGCCCTAAACAAACTGTATAGATTAATGTCTTTACAAAGTTAGATCACAAACTAAATAGTAATTCTCCTTCACATGATTGTTATAGCTTTGTAGGCAATTCATACACCGTAGCGTCGACAGCTGGAAGCTCATAGTAAGCTCCGGAGCCATGGCTTTGTCCAGTGCCACCTTTTGCTTCGCCTTGAAGCTCTGCTCTGTTCAGACTTCCTTGGGCACAATTTTCAGGCATCTCGGAGACTGGTAACATAGAAGTATCAATCGCAGCGGTACGGGTGCTCGTTGTAGCCTCGTCTTTGCTTCTTGGTCGCTGTACGCCCTGAGAATCAAGCTCCGGTTTATCAAAATGCGATGTCCCCGCCACATCATCTACATGGGGACTTTTGGATGTCTTTGGCGTTCTGTTTCGCCGCCTCCGCCACCAGATCGCAAATGCAGCAGCCATAGCAACGAAGAACGCTGAGGGGACAACAGCACCAGCGATCCATGCTTTACTAGAACTTGAGCCTTGATGGATATCAGTATAACTTGAGAGGATAGGTGGATCTGTCCCACTTACTATTCTTCTTGGGAATATTTGATGAGTTGGCTGAATCTCCAGGTCGGGCGACTTCTGTCGTCGTGCGCGGGATAGCTACACCTCATGAGCCTAATGAATCAAGTTCAGGTCACTTAGACTGACTGTTGGTGGTAGCAACTATCGATGTCTCTAGCTGCTCTACATTTCTGCCAGTAGTACCCGCTTCATCCCTAGCTGTACCATCCGATTTCTCAGCTGAAGTAGTCATGGTGCTCTGAAGAGTGGCCGAAGTGGCGGATGTAGCTCCCATGGAGGCCCATTGACTGAGTGCAGTGAACTGTGCACAATAGTCGACGTATCGGCCTAAATTTGGTTCAATGTAGTCTCTTGGGCTTCCCGAGTCAACATTATCTTCGATACATCCTACGCAGATCGAATATAAGTCGTAAAAGGCTTCGCCAGCGCAAAGCTTTTCGTTCTGTTGCATTTGCCGTGCATATTCATAAGCGGATTCTGCAAAATGTCAATAATATGAGCGGAACCCCAAGGCTATGGATATGACGTACTGCATTGATAACATTCCTCAGGCGTCACGTCGCGGCGAAGTTGATGGCCTATAGGGCGGGCACTGAACTGATCATCTCTAGGTACTAGATGTTGAATAGCCATGATGAAGTGAAGCTTTGCTTGGTAGCTGCAAGGGCATGAAAAGTGAGACTGAGGAACTGCCAAAGTTCCCGCAAGGCCTTAACCTTATCTTTATGCTTACGGGCCTCACATGGTGGTCTGATGTCTGATGGGATTAGATTCCGCTACGCGAGGTACGCCAAGCAACATCTCTGGTAACCAGAACCAAAATGGGACGCTGTGTTTATGATCAAAGTCACCAAAGCACATACTAAGGGCGGCTACATTCCGCTAGATCAGTGAGCCACATGGATTTTCAAGGGCTTCAACGTCCAGGGCAGGGTGATAATGACAAGACAACCACCAATCAGATATAATGCCAAGGCGGCACGACTTCAGCTCATGCAAAAGCACACATGCTTCACTTGTATACTATTTCCGATGTTACCGGCGCTTCCGACACAGCCGATTCTTCATGGTATTTTATCAAAACAGGATAGAAAGTTCTTGAGCATGAAGGGACTCTAGTAGATGACGTCGTTTCCGGTCCGCAGCCCTATTGTAAACATGTCAAAGCCAGAAATTGCATGGGGGTTGAAAATGGCCAAGCCACAACACCATTCAGCCAGTAAGATGTGTCGATATCCGCGCATATGCGCAGGACTCACATGCGCTAAACCCTCCTGCTGATATCTCAGATGCCATTCCAAAGGACAGAACTTCGCATCTTCGTCCTTCATCTCCCATAAAAGTTCTTCAGGAATGCTGGACGAACTTCATCCACTTTCCAACCAGTTTACACCCTGAACATTACCAAATTCTACCCAAACACCATATTTGCAACCCATTGAGCACCAGCGAGGCCCGTGCTTTATTCACTTTTTATTAAGTAAGTTCTAGTACCTGCCCACACTTTTTGCATCAGGGGCATAGTGACCATCCTCTAGAACCCAAACTCACTTAGGTGATGGTATTAAGCAATATCCAAGCCTAATATCTCTCGGGACTTTCAAGCCAGTATCTTGCGAACCCCAATGGGGCTTTTTGCTTCAGATAACTACTGGCATACTGATTGGGATCAATATCTTCACTCCGAGACGTTTCTAGAAGACGTCCCCCCTTTGGTAGGTTAACGGATATTTCACTACTTCCTTTTCGAAACGCCCTTTACCTGAGTCCAGGTGGGGAGCACCATGGACCCCCTTGGTATTGCTTCTTCTGTCTTGCGCGTTGCCCGCCTTTCATCTGAACTTGCGAGAGCGCTTCAATATCTTCATTGTCGAATGGACACTGAGCACGAAGATTATCTTCGCTCTTTGGGAAAATTTGAAGATCTCGTCGACAAGTTCCATACAAATCTCAAGGTCAATGGGGTCATTCCCGGAGACCTCGGAGAAACCATTGGTCTCGCCTCAAAAAGATATCTTGAAGGCATCAGTAGTCCTATGCTGCTTGACTCGGTTTTGTACAATCCTAGCAAAACTTCATCTAGAACGGCAACTTGGGGAACTCGGCAGCCAAATTATACCAGCAAGACAACTCTTGTACGACGGAGAGAGATCATAAAATTGTCGCAGGAAACTGTAGCTTCCGTTGATCTTTTAGACCCTTTCGAGAGACCTGACCACTCTCCGCTTGATCCGCCATTCTACGATTTCGGAAACTATTCCACACCCATCTTCGACGACGTTGAGGCTATAAAGCCCGGAGGGACGTCACAGGTGTTTCGAGTTGTAATCCACCCAAGCAACATTCCTGACTATAAGGAAGAAAGGAGAAAAGAAATCACATTCGCTGTGAAAAAGATCTACTCTGGAACTCACGGAGACTACGCACGCGAGCGAGACGCTTACCAGAGACTGAATCTTGTGCAAAACCCTCATCCTCACATCGTCCCTCTTCTTGCTTCCTACCGCATGGAAAACAAGTACCACCTGGTCTTTCCGTTGGCTGATTGCGATCTCGCTATGTATTGGCGAAAGCAGCCCACACCACCCATCAAGAGAGGAGCCTCTGAATGGTTCGGAGGTCAGATGAGAGGGCTTGTAGATGCTTTGTTTACCCTTCATGGACAAAATAACCACGAAAGAAATCGTCATTTGGTCCATGGTGATCTCAAGCCAGAGAATATTCTCATATTTGGCTCCAATGACAGTGATAGATGGCCAAGATTCGCACTGACGGACTTCGGGTCTTCGTACTTTTGCACTACCGAAGAGAGAGACATCCCTAAGGGTCTCAAGTACACACCAGCCTACCGCGCCCCAGAGATCGATACCACAACTCTGGGTATTACACAGGCCTATGATGTCTGGAGTCTTGGTTGTGTCTTTGCAGAAGCCATCGCTTGGTTCTGTGATGGCAAAGACGGCATCTCGAAGCTAATCCAAAGCCGATTGGATGAAGAAGACAACAGCCCCAGCCGAGATGCATTCTTCCGATTGCATTACGATAAGCGAGGTGATCTCATGGCGAAACTCAAGCCTGAGGTACACAGAGTATGTACTGTACCTCACACCTTATTGATCTTCGGATAAAATCTAATCTCGTCGACAGCTGCTCATATCCCTTCATGAGAGCTCTCGGTCGTCCCTCTTCATCGACGACATGATCTACATTGTCCTGGAAGGGATGCTCAAGGTCAACGTGAACGAAAGAATGTCCTCCCAAGAGATTCTTGACGCCCTGACCCAGATGTGCCTGAGATTGGAAAATGACCCAGCGTATTCTGAATGCCGCAGAAACAGCGATGGAGAAATGGTACGACAAGACTTTATACGTTCACAAGACTTTATACGTTCACAAGACCTATACGTTCATAAGACCTTATACGTTCCTTCACATAGAAAAACGTGTGAAGCCAACTGACTCAAACATGACTAATCAGGCTTTTCACTTTTTCTTATAAGGCTAATCCGCATCATTTGGTAAGGTGTAATTTGCTAATTGCTTTGCCGTCCCAGATCCACACTCAGCATGCCAGTCGACGACGACTCGATAACACGGTCGATGCGAATTATTACACCAACGTCACAACCCAGAGCGATACTGGTACGCAAATCAGGTCAAAGCCGCGCTTTTCATGCCCCTATCACAAGGCAGGTATACTGGTCTCCGTTCACCATCGAGCCTGTGAAGGTCCAGGATGGATTGATGTCAATAAAGTCAAGTACGTATAAACTTACCTAATTTTACCTAATTTTACATAAGGCTACATAAGATTACATAAGCTCAGGGAAGATAAACTAACTTTAGAATAGGGAACATCTCTTCCGCTGCCATCTTCCAAAGAAGTACCGAGGCAAGCATATCTGTCGGCGGTGCGACACAAGCTTCGAAACAGACGAGCTGCTCTTGACTCATCAGCATCAAGAAACACCATGCCCGAAAAGGAAACCAGAGGCTGTTTACGGTATGCTTTCCAGAGAGCAAGCTGCTCGACTCCGTTCCCTCAAGAGGAAGTCATCGAAAGAAAGCGAGGAGGACCGATGGTTCGATATCTACGGGATCGTATTTCCGAGCTTCAACCGGAAACTGGAGGGTATCTCGCCATGTAAGAGCTCCCTTGCCAACCCCTCACCGGGGTAATGATATATTACTGTGACCCGCCATCTTCTCTTAGTTCATTCCTCTAGCACTGAATAAGCGTGCTCGCTCTGTCATATACTGATTTTTTATTTCAAGACCACGAATCCAACTTAACAACTCTAAGTACCATAAACTCTTCAACAAGCTCGAACGGGATATCCCAGTACAGAGACTATCTCCGCAGCCGTGGTGCTGAAGAATATGCCTCCAAATTAGCTAAAATGGGCATCAACGTCACACCGGATGGAGCTGCAAAGCTCCTCGAGTTGCAGGTCAAGGACCTTGAGACCTTTGACGAGACTATGCGAGAACCCGTTCGTGCTTACGGAATTCCGACTGGTGCAGGTCACGAGAAGACCGGAAACAGCGCCCCCTCGGATCTTGGTGGCTCATCTGATCTTCTTAGCCAATTTCAGCTCCTGGCAAGATTTGGGGATGATATGGAACATTGATTGATAGGTCAAGCTTATGATAACTCCATGGAATATTCGAGGTTCAGACGTCGAAGACCCTAGTTTTCGGGAGGACATGGAGGAAAGTTATGAGATTTAGGGTTGTTGATTTGAGATTTATCTGGCTCCAGACTGTCATTAAATTGCCAGACTCCACTCTTTTACATAGCAATTTGAAGTTTGGTTTGACTGAAGAGTAAGGCGCGCGATGTAAACATCAGCTGTCAGTTCTATCACCTCAGAATAACACTCTTATGAACCTAGTTCAGGTAGTATACTGGCTGCCTATACGATTACCCAAGATAAGCTCCTCAGTCTATCTAATGATGATCATTGGTTTAACAAAAGTATGGGGATACTGGACTAAAAGCAGTAAGCTTTAGGATAAATACAGTTGTGAAGAGCGAATCTCCTTCAGCGAATCTCCTCCAAGGCGGTAAGAGACAAAGGCCAATGGCTCTGAAAATTCAAAAAAGGGTTGCTAGTTTGCTGAAGCTGCGTATATTTCAGGCTAGGGCAGAACGCACGACGTCAACTTGTAAGATCACCTGGATATTTAGTGTACCTATGACAGTCTTGGGACAAGGCTCGGTTTACTTGTTCCCTTCAACGTTTCTCTGCAGTCAAGTCGATCGATGATTGAAGTTAGATAATTTATTGCTTACTAATTCATAATAGTGCATGCGTATCGCATCATGCTTCAGGAACATCGTCCACCTTTTTCACCCGCAATTATTCAGCGAGCTGCAATCCGCGGACGGACAAACGAGCTCGGATAGTCGCACCAGATCCAACATCAAATTCTTCCTCGCGGTTCATACCATCAGCACCCGTCACACTATCAAAAGGAATATCGACCGATCCCTGCTCGCTTGTGCCATTCTGCAGGCTAAGCTTGAAGCTCTGTGGGTTGGATAGCTGCTCTGCCGTGATAGGGAAACGGAATGCCGTGTCGAAAGATGGGTTAAAGATATCCGTTCCAGGACTGTAGCTCTTGACAGGAGTGACAAATTCCTTGTCACCCCAGGTCACCTTGACGCTGGGCTTAAGCTCATCGCGTTGGCCGTTTAGACCATTGACGCTGGCAATGAGGACAGTGGCAAGACCGCAAATTTCGCCCTCGTTCTGGCTGCTGGCGGAAATGCTGTTTGATTCGCCGATAAAGTTGAAGAACTTGCCGTGGATAGTGATCTTGGTCTCAAGGGGCTGGCCCTTGTGAGACAGGGTGAGGGTCTGGCTACCACCGTTCAAGAGAAGTTGCTTGACGGTCGTGGTAGCGATACCAATATCGTCATCACCACCAAGATCTTCATCGTTCACATCGATAGTAATGCGCTGCTCGTAATCCGTAACAAGGAAGTCGTGAGTCTCGTTCCACTGAGGGTCGTGTTTATTCTTAATAGTCGAAGTTCGCCACTCTCCCTCAGCACCGACGTTGACATCACAGTAGCAGTCGGGAATATCCTTGACGAGCTTCTGGAGTAGCTTTTTGGCGCCGCTCTTCTTCTCACCCGTAATCTCGGTTGCGTTATCGACGGTGAGGCGTAGAACACCGTGGTGTGGCTGGAAGGTCTTGAAGTAGTCATTGGAGGAGTCGAGCTTGACGAGGAAGCGGTTGGGGAGGACAGCCATGGAGGAGATGATGTTGAGAATGACCTTTCGGACGGTCTTGTCAATCAAGGAGAAGTCCGCGATGTTAGCGGCGTCGGTGAAGTCAAGGGATAGCTCTGGGGGGTTAATAAAAGCCACCTGAGCAGCCCCGATCTATAACTACTGTTAGTGCCGAGTTGTGACGATGTTGGAGCTTCATACCAGTGGAATGACATTTGTCAAGGGACAAAGCAAAATGGACAGTCGTCCCTTCATCTTTACATGCTCGATACCCTGCAACAACAATGATCAGCAAGACGTAATATTGAGGCCAGCCAACGCGGAGCTTACAATCTTGGGCACCATTGACGCATCAAGCTCGAAATCGCACTTGCCATCCCAATCCAAGTCCATATCCAGTTTGATGCCCTCGAGTTCGGTCTTGTGCACGTCAACATTTGAGAATCTGATGGGCGTGGGTCCAAAGTCCAGCTTGACGAAGCGCAGGTTCGCGAGAGGACCTGGAAGCATCTGGTCAAGCATGGGTTCGACGACATCTTTGATGATCTTGCCGCCTGCGACGTTGATGTTGGGCCATAGCTGGGCGATGATGTCGTTGAGGAAGCCTGGAGAAGGTTAGCGGGATAATTCGAGACGTCATGAGGAGAGGGGAGTAGGTACCGGCAGATTCCGCGCCTCCAGAGGCGGTAAGAGTATCTTTGAGAGAAGCCATGTTATCCATCTTGGCGGGTGAAATGAGAGAGAAGGGAAGAAAAGAATTGAAAGGCAAGAGAGGGATGTGTCGTATAAATAATGATGACGATACAGCTGAAGGTGAGCTCTGCGGGGTTTGGGACGTGAATGGCCCGACAATTGAGGTCAAGCTCTCTGATGCAGGACCTAGATAGAGCTCTAGACCACGCCCTGACGTCATTTGTGCTTCGCTGTCACGTCTGACAGGGGTGAATATCCTGTTCACTTGCCCCTGGACCAGCTGAATCAGCGTCATGAGTTACAGATGAAACGATTCTATCGATGATTCTCAATCAGATTAAGCATTCTGCCAAGCTTTTGATCCGTTATTTGAGCTGCAACCTTATTTTTGGGCGACTTTGGGTGACATTCTAAAAATATCAGGTTGCGGGCTGGGCGACAGGGATTAAATGTGCCGCATCATCCGACTTTCACTGCAAAACTTAACCTGGAACCACGAGATGATTCGACGTTTCGAAGCTTCCAGGTTTCGCTGATCATCTTGGATGCAGTGGGGAGAGACATTGAGATCGGTAACGGCGATGGTTAGTGCGAACCTTTCGAAGGCGGCGCGGACACGGATCTCGGTTCCATCAATTGCTGTTGTGTTCTTGCACCGCCCCGTACGTCAGTATCACGGCGGCCAAACACCAGCACAAAAGTACAGCTGTGGTGTTGATGCTGAACCATTGCACCGCTATCGACCGGGTGGCTACCATCCCGTTTCACTAGGCGATTCCCTCAGCGACGGACGGTATAGAGTCCTTCATAAGCTTGGTTGGGGCAGCTATTCGACCACCTGGGCCGCCAGAGACCAGCTGTATGTTTGTGAAACTAGAATGCCATTTCTTGCTGATTATTTGCTAGGCATGATCGCTACGTTGCAATCAAGATCACAGTGGCTGAATCGAAAAGAGGTAAGGAGATCGAAATCTTGCAAAAGCTTGCTGCTACACCAAGAAATCACCCTGGGTCGTGTTACGTGAACCGAATGTTGGATCAGTTCACTGCAATTGGCCCCAATGGCTCATACGAATGTTTAGTACTGGAGCTTGCTGGGCCTAATGTTGCAGATATAATTGATAGCCACTGCAGTGGTGACAGGCTGCCATCTCGCTCTGCAAGGTCCATCTCGAGGCAGGTGTTGCAAGGCATCGATTATCTTGCTTCCAACGGCATTGGGCATGGTGGTAAGAAAATCATAGTTCTGTTCTTGATGACCAGCAATATTGAATTTGATCACAGACCTTCACACTAGAAATATTGCTCTCGAAATACCTGGCTTGCATTTACTCGGCGAAAGAGACTTCATGGCCAGACTTGGTGAGCCTGAGATGGGCCTAGTCACAAGACGAGATGGCAAGCCTTTGTCAGCCAATATACCAACATATATCGTCCGATCCTCATCTCTCAGGAATAAGGACATCCAGAGTCTACTCTCCATTCCGTCGATTAAGATAATTGACTTTGGTGAAGCCTTCTTCAATTTTGACGCGCCAAACACATTACATACCCCGCTGCCAGTACGCGCACCAGAGATTGTGTTTGGAGACCGACTCGACAATCGAGTAGACTTATGGAATGCAGGGTGTTTGGTAAACATCTCTTGACAAAGAATATTGCATCTGCTAACAGGCGCAGATCTTTGAGCTGGTGACTGGACAGCCCCCGTTTGACGTTGTCATGTTAACTCCCCCAATGTTGGTTCAGCAAATGATAGAGCTTATAGACGATGAGCTACCATCAAGATGGCAAGCAAAATGGAAAGAAATGGAAAGTAAAGCGTTGCACGGGGAAGATGCTTGGACGTTTCAAAGTTGGATGGAAGCAGTTTATTTCGACAATGACAAACCCCCCGAGTTCACAAGACGTGAGCTAAGGGCTTTAGCAAAGTTGATTGCTCGACTGATGAGATTTGAGCCATCAATTCGGGCTACACCAAACGAGCTTCTAGATGAATCTTGGTTTCAACAACTACATCAATAAACCCCACGAAGTCGAAACCTTGGTAAAGGAACCTCGGACGGACACTCCCTAAGTCCAGCAATAATCATGCTGTCCCCTATCTCCGACCTGGCATCCATTCTTGCAGTACTTCTTGAACTTGATAGTTCCGTTGGGACCGCACGAGAAGAGGGCATTGTTGATCTGGTTCTTCTTGAAGCACGTCGCTTTGGTCGCGCGGGTGAGCTCGTCAGAGATGGTGGTGTAATATTTGCCTACAGAATATCAGATCAGAGGGAGCCCAGTTTGGTTGACTGGGGAGGGACTTACCGATGTCAAGGAGGTAATGGCCACAGTGGTCAAGCTTGGGGGTGCAGTTGCGCGCCTCTCCAAAGCCAGCGAGGGCGGCAACTAAAGCGAGTGGGACAAAGCTAATCTTCATGTTGAATGGTGGTAGAATGATGTGTGAAGTTTGGGTTGTGAGCTGATATTGAAACGACGTTGAGTTGGCGATGTCCCCGGGGTTTATAAGCTTAAAACAGACTCAGCTACTAGCCAGGGGCTCCAACACCTTTTCAGCCTTGTGAGATCTAGACCCCTAAGCTAGCGAGCCTAGATCCTATTATCTGCGTACTATGGCTTGTTGGATCGTATTATTCTTCAGCCGCAGACGCCACTCCGTGACGTTGCGGATATGAGCTGGATCAGCCCACCGAATGGAAACGGCTAAAATGGCTTTTGAAAGTTGTAAGAACGCATAAGAAGCAAATTTTACTCAGTCCAAAGTCTTACTGGCTATTATTCTCGACTTGGGTCAGCCAAAGGCCAACTTTGACTTTCAGGATAGGCGTTTTGTAGCAATCTCTGCCACTCTATTGACTGGAATAAGCCTTTTAAGGGGTCAAAGGTAGCTAGCGTAAGTCACATCGCTTATTTTCACTTCCCTAAGGGATAGCGCTATATATTCATTGCTTGGGAACTGGAGCATCGTATCAGCTGAGCGGTCAATGGATGTTGCGGTGTTGAAATATTAAAATTTCAACCCTGGAACCGGCTGTTACAGGCCAGCCTAAGTACAATAGGTACCTCCATGCTGGACAACAAGAGCTTGGGTAGACGAGAACCAAAAAGTAGGCAATCATTAGTGGGTAGCTTTGGATATACTATGCCACCAAGCGAAACGAATGATATTATGTATTGGAGTATAAGTAAAGACCGACGCAGCAAACTACCCTACGTTTATCTCTATCATAATCCCTGTACTTTGTTGGGGTCTGGCTGTTCCTTCGGACCCCGCGGACATCCCAGACGTCCTCTAGCTATTGGTCCCGGCCGGTCTATACCCTGCAGACATTGTCAATGTTTCAGGGCTTATGAATGGCTAGGCCATGCCATTTTCACTTTTCAAACATAGCGCTGCTACGGTGGCTCATACACGACCCGTCGGATACACAAATCTCCTACCAAGTACAGCCTCGCACAGGCTTCGGTAGAGCCCCGCGGCGCCCGATTATCTGCCATGTCACCAAATAATGCAGATTATCATGCATAATCACCATGGCATTTATGCCTTTATATTCTCTACTGTTCCCTTTTTCGGACGAGCACTTATAGCATGAACTCGGCAGACTCAAGCATCTCCTCAGTTGGATTTCGAAACTCATTGAACAACTTTGACCTCTCTTTTTAAAATCAAATGGCAGTCATGGGGTCCAACAATAATAACTTGTTTGAGCTTCCCGCCAACGAAGACCCTAATATTCGCCCTACAGTGTATGAGTGCAAGAATCCTTACTTTCCTCCACCACCACCATATTCCGCGAACAGTACACCAATCCAAGAACAATCCACACAGACGCAAATAAACCGCAAGTCGGGTTTTGCCAATCGTCTTCACGTCCTCAGTGCCAAAATTGCTGGTCCCGTGAATGACTTTGCAAACAAGCTCGGATGCGAGGCATTCATGCCTACCACTCTAGACAAAGAGTGCGACAAAGCAGCACGAATACTGACATCTTTCTGTGGTATGCTTCCTTGATGATTCATGGGGAAGAAAGGTCTTACAAGAGATAGACTAACATTACTTACAGAGGGAACACCACTTCCGCCAAACGGGTCATTATCAAGTCGAAAGGCAATAGTCAGAATTCCTCGGCAAGTCCTCAAATCCGCTGCAGGTCTCGCCATCTTCACCGCATTCCGGTCTGGCGCGCAATTCACCTGGGGCAGCGGTTCAGGCGTTGTTGTAGCGCGGCGGCCTGATGGGTCATGGTCGCCGCCATCTTCCTTTGCCGTCAATACCCTCAGCGTCGGCTTCATGGTTGCCATGGATATATACGACTGCGTCTGTGTTCTGCGGACCCCGGAAGCCGTAGCCGCATTCACCAAACCAAGAGTCTCCTTCGGCGGCGAGGTCGCTGTTACCGCTGGGCCGGTTGGTACGGGCGTGTATGTTGATTCGACGGTTAACAGCAACGGGGTCGACGAGCCTATATGGAGCTACGTGAAGAGTAGGGGACTGTATGTTGGGGCTCAGATTGATGGGACTGTTATCACAACAAGAGATAAGGCAAATGAGGACTTTTATGGAGTGGAAGTCCCTGTTGCTTCTATCCTGCGGGGTGAGGTTCCAGCTAGAGGACCTATGTGGCCGGAAGGATATTGGAGGCTGAATAACGTGTTACGAGAAATAGACTATGGTCGATGAAGGCGCTAGATCTGGGTGTGTTGTTTTTATCGGCACTTACTCTACATAATGCACTTTAAACCTTAAATTTACAGGGGTCAATCTCGTTCAAATGCCGAACCATCCGCACATGCATTATTTATTGCGATAATCTGTCTTCTTCAACTTGTATTCTCAACAAATTGAGCCTTGCTACGTTTCTCGAGTGGCTTTCGCCGCCACCTTATCTCAACTGCAACGATGGACCATCCAGAGCCAAGCTCAGTTTCGCAAATCGTCATTCTTGCCTGCAGCATCCCCGTCGTATTTTCAACCGCCATTGCCTTCATACCGAAAGGCGCTGTACTCAGCCGAATTGGTGCAGCGGTGGCGCTGAGTTGCCTGCAGTATTCCCTCTACACGTCACTTTTGGAATCCTCCCTGCCTCAAGCCCAAATAACCGGCATCTCTTTGTTCAGCTGGGGGCTGTACGCCAATGGCACTGAGCAGATTTTACTGTCGCGCTACGACGCCGACGATGTCCTCACAATAGAGGAGAGGCGGTTGGGCCGTCAGTTAAGTACTGTCAACCGTCTTTTTCGTGCCGTGGGCTTGTATTTTAGCCTGCGCCGTGTTGGCCTGCGAGGGGAGATTTCGATGAAGAAGCGCGTCCCGTCAAATTCTGCTCTATTTGTTATATCAAAAATTATTGAATGTGTGGGCTGTTATCTCATCTTGGATGCCATATTACTCGCGCCGCGTCCAGAGGGACATTTGATCACGAGAGAAAAACAGTCGCTTTTCAGCCTATCAAGCTTGACCCGGGAGGACATAATATTTCGCTTTTCTAGTTCCCTTGGGAATTGGGTTATTGGCTATATCTCAGTACGATTAGCCCATGGCTTTGTAGCTGCGGTATCCGTTTTGTTTGGTTTGTGTAAGCCAGAGGATTGGCCGTACCTCAACGGGCCAATCAGTTCATGGTCTACTGTGCGAACCTTCTGGGGGTAGGTCATACTGTCAAAGCCCTGCTGATAGATATAGTGAATTTGTACTGACCAACTACAGAACATTTTGGCATCGACTTTTCCGCAAGGCTCTGACTGGCTGGGGAGACTTCATCCCAGATAGAGTTCTCCGGCTCCGTCGTGGTACGCTGCTGTCGCGATATCTACGTCTGATATTGGCATTCTTCACTTCTGCGCTTATGCACCGCTGTCTACATTACTTCTATCGTCTTGAGGCCGGAGAGTGGTATGAGATTGAGACCTTCTTCCTTCTACAACCGCTGGCGATTATGCTTGAAGATACGGTGCAAGCTGTAACCGCGAATATTCCCCTCTCAAGGCCATTACGCTGGATAGTTGGGTTTATCTGGTTATGCACATTCTTCACGTGGGTCACGCCAACGTTCCTTTACCCTACTATCCGAGTGCCAGATCCGGGGCAGTTGCTTCCATTTTCAGTCGTTGGACATTTCATCTAGCAGTAATAGATACGACCTTGCTTGGTGGAGTTGGCATTCAAGATACACAATGTTTTGTGATGATTCCAGGCTCTGAACCATAGGTCTCAACTATAAGTAGCCTGTCTATTTAAATTGTATACTTAAGACAAAAAGAATATATATAGATTACTAAGAAGAATCTTATAGCTTCACTACTTATATTAGAACAAGAGTCTCTGAATAATGGTTCTACGGTTTTTATTGCTTGTATTTGCTTATCTACTATTCCTCTTGAACTATCTTATCATTTTGGTGAAGAAAGTGTGTAAGAGCTAAGGATTAGATTCTTAAAGTGCCTCTCTTTTGCGCCGGCCCTAAAAGAACACAGCTCTTACAGATCATTCCAAAATGTCTTGCTGCTCTCGTATCCTGTACCTTTGTCAGAGGATGAGAACCGACACGAAACCCTGCTCCTGAACATCCCAGGAGCCCGTCAGTCCGAATCTGTTCGCTCAGCCATTATAGAGTAGGCTTGAGACTCAGTGTCTTAAGACACCCCAGGTGAAAAATAGCAGCAGCATATTGGTCGCATGTCATGGTGTTCACCTACGAAAATCAAGATTGCCAGAAGTAGTTCTCACTCTCTGTCAGAGCGGCAGTATCAAGCTTGGCGAGCCCTCAGCACTGCCCAGCAATCTATGGCTCCCCAATATCTCGACCGGAGACATTTCATAGCCAAAGGTCTTGACAAGGGCTTTAGAGAGATTGGAAGTGTTACGTGTGAGATTATGGTGAATGTTATGGAGGCTGTTTTTGCGAGCACTTATGCCCGGAGTTGGACCTGTTGCTACAGCTGCTAGGACTATGGCCAAGGGAGTGAAGATGGCGTCTAAGACGTAAGGTGGCAAAGATATGTGGACGGATGTTGTCAAGGAGTCTTGTAACTTTCGTGGGGATGACAAGTTTCTGAACAAGGGATTTATATTTTTGAGGGAGCTCCCGAGGAGCTCTAGTTTGACGGTTTCTTTTAGCTGTGAGAGCTTCATTCGAAAGATGAGTTTGAGTTTGCTTTAGAGTGCATATACACATCATTTATTTTCATATACAAGCTATTATAGTATAGACATTATTTCTGGGAAAGACAAACCTTTTGACCTTGAGGTCTTGAACATGTAGGCGACTTCTGATTCCGAAATTTGATTTGAATCCAGAACTCGACTTTCATCAAGCAGATCTCTATCGCGTAACCAGCCGTCAACAATGAATGGCAATTTATAATGTTGGAAAGGGTAGTACGAATCTGTGACATAAGATTAGTGCAGACATAAGCATGCATTAGTGAGTGGCATAAAACCGGGCACGTGAGGCACTGATGATAGCCTCATCTCTCGCTTGTCAGGCCTCATTGAACCAACTGTCCACTCACCCACGAACAAATCACAAAAACCAGCGATTCCGACATCATGTCTAAAGCATCTACCGCCAGTGCATGGCCTGGAGCTCCTCCTGTCGCTGAGGGCGGCTTCGCATTCGCCGAAGGTGTTTTCTTCGCTCAATCCTCTGGTCAGAACCGTCATCGACGCGCCACAGAAACCGAGCTCAAGGAGCATTTCACCTCTGGAAACGACAAAGATCACCCCGCCCACTGGTTTGAGGCCCAACTCATTCACTACGGTCTCCCGCCATCCAAGACCAAGTCTGTCGCGCGGATGCGACTGTTTGATGCCGTCAATGCGGGGAACCTCAAAGTGCCAGCGAATGTGAGCAAACTTGAGACCAAACTGAAGAAAGAATGGACAAAGAACGACCGTGAAGCGAAGAAGCGTGTGGCGAGCAAACCTGCTGCGCAATCGACGCCTGTGAAGACCGAGACGAAGAAAACGGCTGCAACGGGTTCAAAGAGAAAGGCAAACGATGATGAAGGCATCGCGACAGCCAAAAAGCCAAAGGCCACTGCACCAAAGGCTGCGACACCAAAGGCAAAAGCGCCAGCAAAAACTCCAGCCAAGGCACCCACCAAAAGCAAGGCAAAGACAGTAGCAAAGGACCCTGAAACAGACCCCGCACAGACACCAGCACAGCGAAAACCCCAGACTGCGCGCTGTGTCAGAGGCGGTGCATCTCAAGGCACTGGCCGAGACGCAAGCACTACTGCAGAGCCAGCGAAACCACGAACTAAGCAGACCGCACGTCGAGGAAATTCATCCCGATGGTCCACTGGCCAAAGCCGCCCGACAGCAAGAGAACCCTCTCCCGACCCTCCCAGATTCGCAAAGCCACAGATGGCTCGACGCGGCGGCGCTTTTGCGGCCCGGGGACGAATACCCGCTCCGTCCGGCTACGATGATGCTCCACCCCCATACTCGGAATTTCCAGATCAAGATTACTCCTCGGATGAGAACAACGGCAGCGAGGACGTCGACGAGGCCAGCCTTGCACCTTTGGGTCTCTTGAATGGCGACTACGAAGTTGACTCGTCTGACGTGAGCGAACAATGGGATTTTGATCCTGACGAGTTCCAATTGACCCTCACAATTTCTGGCAATAGACTCTGGGGAAGATTTAACCTCGGCGTCTACGAAGGCGTACTCCTCTTTGAAGAACGTCCCATGCGCTCATCGCATGATCGAGTCTGGTTCAAATGGCGGGGTCGTGAAGATCAGGGACCTGTAATTTATGGGGATAATAACGAAGGTTGGATGGAGTTCCTTGGTGATGGTCGCATTGAGGGTTGGTTGGACCACCAGTCTCTGTCATTCCAGGCTCGTCGATTGCCGGGCCAGGGAACGCGAAGCAGCATTGATGCTCGTTCTCTGCAGGATGAATGGACAAATTATTCATATGATTTGTACGAAGAGGAGAATCGGGCGCGGTGGCGATGAGTACCTCGTCTGGGGTAGGTTCCTGCGGGTTAGAGGACGAATTTGGTTACATGTGACGCCGATCACTGAAGATTTTGAGATGTTGGAGTTGAGACTTTGCACAGAATATTGCGGTTTCTAAGATTGTCGGAAGAGAAACTGGATATAAGACTCCTTGTTAATAGTGAAAACTTTTAATACACCGCTTTTATTTCTTGTGCTGAACTGGTCAAAGCACACGGCATTGTCCGAATGTCAGTGAAAGGCCTCACTGTAAGACGGCCAAGCGGAGCAGTACGGTAGGGACAAGGATCACTCGCAGCGCCCAGCTTTTCTCAACTTTGGGGGTTTTAAAAACAAGAATTTTCCCATTTTTCACCTGTGCCTCAAAACATCATTCCCTCTTTTAACCCCCCTCAGTCCGGCCAGAAAATGCATCATGAGTGCAATTCGAGGCTTTCTCAACGCCTTCAAGGCCCGCAGCCCCCCAGTCACCGGGATAATCAACCTTAAACCCCTCAGCGACTCCAACGCCCGCGTGGGTAGAGCTTTTCTTGAGCGCTGCAACCCGTTCAGAGATCTCCCCAATGACGCGAGGCTTGAGAACACGCTGTGCGAAGTGAGATACATTGATCGTGTTCTCCGCGACACTCTTGTTCCTACGTCGTTGCCTGGCGATGATTATTACTTTTGTTCAAAGTTACTGCGCAATTTGGAAACGAGGCGCGATTTAACGTGGTTGGTTCTCAGGGAGACGGATATAAAGGATACCATTGGTGCTATTGCGAGAAGAGGCGGGCGAAGGGCGCCTATTCCCGACGAACCTCACGATATTCACAGTCGCGCGAAAGCTCTCGAAAGACATTGGTCAGCGCTGGAAAAATGCCACACCAAGCTTCGAGAGTGGGAGCCGAAATACGCGACACAATCACAGCCGCCTCTTTTAGAAGAAGATGTAGCTGTTCTTGAATTAAGCGACGAGCAGGCTGCGCATGCGGAGATTGAATATCGAGAATGGCGCTCTGATCGAGATAGAAAAGTCTCATACTTAAAGCTGAACCCACCTGAGCCAGCGGCTTTCATACCTGTTGAACGACGAGATATCCAGACTGATGAGACGTGGAAGATACTTCCGCCTTCGGAGAGCGAGATTGGGATGAGGCTTCTGCCGGTTTGGACGCCGATTATCTTCCAGGAGGTGCCGCTTGATTGGGAGAGTCCTGATTCAAGTTTGAGGAGTTCGCCTGGGGAGAGGAGGAGGAGGGATGAGTTTAGACGGAGGGAGAATGATAGAAGGGAGAGGAAGTATGAGTTTCAGAAACAGCTTCGTGAAGAGATGAGTAAGTCATGACATGATGGGTTGGATTACGGGAGTTTTGGCTGGGTTTAGGACCTGGGATACATAAGGTCTTGGTGTTTGCATATACACGCTTGATATTCAACATACATCAGCATAGACAACAAGGAGCAAAAGGACCATGAGCATATTTATCTATGCCGGATATATAAGACAGGTACACGGTGAAATATACCTACAGGGCCAAAAAGCTTAGGCCCTAAGCTTGGGCATATACACAAGAGAAGGGTCTGGAAGATGATCAGAGAGGAATATTTGTGGGCTGGTATCACAGTTCATTAGCTAAGACTTGGGTTCTTGTTTAACAACAATTTAGGGTCTTAGCAGGAGCAAGCTCATGAAGAAACCACGAGTTGGTAAAAATAGAAACCAAAACACTCTAGTCAAGCACTCTCAATGACGAGTAGTTCATCTCGATCCGCGAATAGTCTCCTAACGGAATTTCTTTAAGTTTATACCGGAATGCAACGCTGTCCCCGCACTCCCTCTGACGTTTCAAACATTGACGTTTCAATCATCCGATCTTCCAAAGTCTATCACACACCGAAGTATCATTCTCCAACCTTCTCCCGAGAACAAACTTCTTCCACAAAAATCTAAGCATAAGCTTCTCCCTCGATCAATTGGACAATTCCCTCCGTAGAACTTTTGTCAAACGGGCCAGCCAATAGGACACTCGCGCTCATCGATCGACACGAACAGCTTATCATACCACGATGCTGATATCACGAACCCCGCAAATAGCTGCATTAGGAAGGCACAGATCAGTATTCATGCCGAACTTCCGTGCTCACTTGTTTACTGTGGTGCGTTACGCTGTGTACCCTGGTGAGTAGGACTTTATCTTGGCAAAAGTTCCTCTGATCGTCGGGCTATGTTACGGGGAATTAATATGTATGACTCTTGTATAAATATGACCCGTGCTGCCTATCTTGTCCGGCAGTACCGGGCTTATTCTTGACTGTAAAGGATACTTGTACTTCAAGATGGGTTTGAAAACAGCTCTTTTGTCAGTCTTGGGCTTTATTGCCTTGACAAATGCTTCAGTTATTCATCCCCTTACTTCCAAGCCCGCGCATGCTCAGTACTACAACAAAAAGACTTCTCGTGAGTTCATAACGCAACGAACTTGATCTTTCGGCTAAACCTTTACCAGCCTATTATGTCCCATCTACTGGAATTCCGGAGGTCTCATTCGACATCGGTGAAAGCTATGCTGGTCAAATCCCCGTTGACTGGAAGAAGACTGGCTCCAAAGATCCCAAGTTCTTCTATTGGTTCTTCCCAACTGTTAACCCAGCTGGAAAGGACGATGTCGTGATTTGGTTCAACGGAGGTCCTGGTTGTTCCTCTTTAGAAGGTATCATGGCACGGTCGCTCTGAATAGCTCGAGGCTGACGCAAATGTTAGGTCTCACGCAAGAGAATGGCCCTTTCTCATGGAAATATGGAACCTACAAGCCTGTGCCAAATGCTTGGTCGTGGCATAAGCTCGCCAACGTCATCTGGTAGGATTTCACCCTTCACGAAAGTATCATGCCTAACTAAAATATTTTAGGGTTGAATATCCCATTGGCGCCGGCTTCTCAACCGGCCACGTAACAGCAAAGAACAACGCCGAGACAGCAGCCCAATTCGTGCAATGGTGGAAGAACCTCGTCGATACCTTCGGCCTGCAAGGCAAGAAACTCTACATCACTGGTGAAAGCTACGCCGGAGTCTATGTTCCCTACGTCGGCGCTGCTATGCTCGACAAGAAAGACAAGACGTACTACAACGTCAAGGGCGCTCTGTACTATGATCCTATTATGCCGTATGCCGATAAGCTGCGTCTCGACCATGCTGCTTTCCCGGGCTTCTTCAGACATTGGGAGAGTGTCTTTGCGATTCCGGATAAGAACAAAAAGATTCTTGATAACGATAATGAGAAGTGTGGATTAGATAAGTATCGTGAGGCTCATCTTACGTATCCTCCTCCTCCGGCGCCTTGGAAGCCTGTTCAGGTTAAGGGATGTGACATCACTGCTCATTTCGACGAGATCAGCACTGTCATCAACCCTTGCTTCAATGTCTACCATGTCCAAGATACCTGCCCGGTTCTCTGGGATGTACTCGGTTTCCCCTCTGTTCAGTATACCCCTCCCGGTGCAACACTGTTCTTCAACATACCCGGAGTTCGCAAGGCAATTCACGCACCAGCTGCACCTAAAGAATGGGCTTCGTGCTCAGGCCCAGTTTTTGTTGGCGACGATGACAGATACGATCCCGCTGAGCACGAGAAGAAGTTCCAAACTCTGGTTGAGAAGACCAACAACGTCATGATCGGATCCGGAATGGCTGATTATATCATCACTTCCAACACAACAGCTTTAGCCGTTCAGGGTCTCAAGTGGAATGGCAAGCAGGGTTTCCAGAGTGCACCAAGTGCAGAGTTTGTTGTTCCGATTATTAACAACACTGAGAGCAACGTTGAGAACTGGGCGGGTGGTAGTGTTCAGGGATCGGTCCACTCAGAAAGAGGATTCACGTTGGCGACGGTTAAGACTAGTGGACATATGGTTCCGCAATATGCGCCGCCTGCTGCGTTTCGGCAGCTGGAGCACATGCTCGGACGGGTGAAGTCGCTTACTGATGCGGAACCCTTTTCTGTTAATATTTCCACTTCTTTCAAGTGGCCGTATTAAATAGCTCGGTTTTTAGAGGATTTAATACACAAAGACTGACTTAGAGTATTGATTTTGTCATTATAGATCGGATTTAAACCGCATCGTCATTTATCCTTAGAAACTATCAGTCAACTCTTACCTTTCGATCACGTGGTTAGAACTCTGTCTATGTTCGTTTTTGGGCCATCGAAATAGTCTCGAACGACACTACTACTAACTATATATGAATGTCGAAGGAAAAGCTAGTGGCCACTGGGTTGCGCTACCGACGGCCGCTGCTAAGCGAATTCTTTGGTAGCCCTCTCGTTTTCTCACATGGCAACCAGAGACATTCAGTGCAACTGGAAATTGAAAGAAGCTTAAGCATAATAAGGCGCAGTGCTAAGGCTTCGAGCCATAACATTAGGCCTCGATGCCAAGACTAATGGCGATGGCGTAGCTGAGTGTTCCTTAATCTTGACAGATCACGATGTGAAGGTCCCAGCTTGGCACTTGTAAGTGGGCTCCCATTCCCAGCTGCCTTTATAGGCCTGACTATAAGTCCTTTAACATCATTTGGGAGGTCTCTCAAGAATGAGGATGCACAAGAAGTTATTCAATTGGGCAAAAAGGATACGGTGGAGACGTCATTTGCACCTACGATTGCACAGGAACGGAGAGTGACTTCACCGCTTGGACAAGTGAAGTTGTCATAGGACGATGTTTAGCCTCTATATTAACACTAACGACAGTGGCGTAGCCGAGAAGAATTCAAGCGATTATAATCGTATCATAATAATAGAGGCTTGGCGCTATTTGGGCCCAGTCCCGACTACTCAGTATACTATTGCTTGGACAGCAAGCCACAGGCGTTTTCAGAACGGTCTCGTAATTATAGCTCGTTTATGGATGAGACATATTAATTAAACTTGTTGAAAGCATTATTACATGGAAAAAATGTGTCTTGTATCACGAACTACTTAATGTCATGTGTTCCCAGACGAATATGAGAATAGTACCTCTACTGGCAACATAAACCTTTACAGTCACAAACGTATCATGAAATTCTCTTATCTCCTGCCGTTCATTGGGATAGCCCTCGCAGTCCCTGCTCCAAACCCTTCTTACCCTTCTATATTCGACAACCCTACTATACCCATTCGCGATCTGGCTTCCTTGAAAGATCTGCCCGCCTTGTCTCACATCCGGCGAGCTGAGGTTGGCACGCAGCAGACCTTTCTCAACATTTCATGCTGTGATGTGACCATCAAAGGCGAAACAGGCTTCTATAGGGCATGGAAAGCACGAGATACCCAGGGCCATCTGTACATCACTGAAGGAATTCCGTCTCCTGGTACGAAGAATGGCGCCAATATTTACGACGTATATTTGCAAAGTGGCACTCTCGCTGCAGGAGGAGGCATCATGTTCACCACCAACCGATACTTACTCTCCCTGCCCAACAGGCTTGGCACTTCTCCCAGTGTCGACTATGCCAGAGTCAGCATGACAAAGGATGGTTATATCCTGTCGGAGGTTGACTATTCCAATATTGACAACCCTGGAGTCAACTCACCACTGAGATTCACTTCCGAACCGAGCATTGGTAATGCTATTTATGGCCCGCCCACTAGATACTTGGCCTATGGGCCATCTTCTTACCTCGGTGTTAAGTTTAGCGATAAGGGAAACAATTTGGGAACTGTTGATGGTGTTGTTCAGCTTTTCGATGTTTCGGCGGGCCTTCGATATGTTGCTCGTATTGCTGGATATTGTTTCAACGTTCGCAACCCTGTCACAGTCTGACCTAACTGGGCTTCGAAGTAATCGATTCTTGACGATACCCGCTTTCTAGATTCAACAGTCAGGTCAGAATCGCCAACGAAAAGCATAAAGCCGGTTCACAATGGGAATATGATGATTGATGCATAATAGGCCCCTGTTCTATAATGGACTAAATATCTATGGGGTTCTACAATTAAAGTTGCACAAATGGAAAGAAAGTTAAAGCGATACCGCTCCCAAAAAATGTCTAAATCTTCTTCGACATGAACCCAGGCCTTCGAGCGCATATCTAGTTCTTGCTCTTATAAGCAAAGGAGATCTTGATATAATCCACAATAGTCTTGGAAAGGAACTTCTGAAGATATGTAGGCTCGGCAGATCCAACAACTTGCTCTACCGCCTTCATAACAGCCTCCGGCAGATCAAGGGCCTTGAGGATCTGAGGGTAATCGGTGAATGATCCGTGAACAGTGTCCTTGACACCAATCTCCTTCTTAGGTCCTCGGAGCTTGGCGTAGAACGTCTTCCAGGTTGTGTCTTCCTTGCTGTGGTTAGGGCGGCCGATGAGGAAGAATGGCTTGTCGAGACCCTTGCTGAGAGCTGGTTCGAAGATCTGACCGTCCAAGTCCATGCCGCCGCGGATTCTCTTGTCTGAGACCATTGCTATGGCTGCACTGGCACCGCCGAGGGAATGGCCGAGAGCAATGACCTTCTTGTTGTCGATTGAACCTGGGAGACCCTTGAAAACCCTCTTTTGGAAAGAAGTGCTAAGAACTTCTGAGATGGTGAAGGAGATATCCTTTGCCTTCACCTATGAAGAGTTAGTAAGGTCTTTGGCGATTATAAGGCGATAGGGAATGTACTTACTAAACCCAACTTCTGATTAGATTTAGGATCATCAGGGATATTTCCTCCCTCGATGATCTTTCCATTGGGGAACTCGACAACAGGAGGATCGTAGGGATGGTCGATCAGAACCACGACGTTTCCATAACTAGCCAGCGAGCGAGCCATGAGGTTGTATATCAACCTCGAGTTGCCAGCACCAGGCGAGAAGAAAGCCACAGGAAAGGACTTCTTGTCGCTCTCGCATGCCTTCTGGGCAATAGGGGTCTTGCAGACCTGAAACTCGAGAGCGGTAAAGGTATCGTTCGATAGCCCCAACTGCGCTACCTGCTGGCCATATGCTTTGGCTGTAGCGGGCGGCATGTATGGGACGACCTTGTTGGAGCAAGATGCTGATTCGACGGGCCAGAAGATTGAGGCTAGGACTTGTCGATGACCTTTCTTAGGGTCATACGGGTCGATGCGGCTTTTGTCGGTCATGCCCTCGATACGAAGGGCAGTTCCGTATGGGCCGCTTGGCTTGGGGAGAAGGATGGCACTTCCGGCTCCGACAAGAGAGAGAAAGAGAAGAGAGAACTGCATAGTGAAGTTGTCAAGAAACTTGGTTGTAGTGAATGAAAGAAGGTAATGTGAGTTTGGATGGTCGGTGAAGTTGTTGAGAGGGATGGAAAGGCATCTTATAGTCAAATGAAAAGATAATCATCATGAAGTAGCATTGAAGTTTTTCGTACTAGATGATATCAAAGCTCGCAGGATTCGTTACGTTGTCGGTAAGGCTCAAACCCAAACTCGTGGCATCTTCCATAGTCATTCCAGAAACACAGCCTCTACCATGCCCAAAGTAGTCAAGATCAGGCGAATTGACATTTCTCATCCCCAAAGCCGCATTTGCCAAGAATCTTCTTCCACCCAACCTTACTCGCTGACGACGTTGAAATTCAGCTGCCCCCAATTTGATTGGCTTGATCCCGCATCAGAGCACTAGCGTCGCCCGAATGTTTCCCAAAAGGGTATCGCGACATAGCAAGCTCATCTCGCTCAATCGATACCACTTTAAGTATAAACCTAGCCTCTCCCCCTTGTCGAGTCACCAACTGCATCGACGACGCAGCAAGCGACTAAGAGAAAATGCCGGTTGGACCATTCGATAGACGCAAGAAGCGATCGCGGTGCCTTGCATGTGCTGCAAGCCATCTCAAGGCAGGTACCGAGATAATTCGTCATCGTACATGGCTGATCCTTGGGGGTTAGTGTTCTGGAGGTGTTCCGTGCAGCAATTGTTTGAGAAGGAGGGTCGAGTGTACTTATGAGAAGCAGAAGCCGAAGCAGATTTGGATCAACCAGGATAAATCTAACAAAACGATGGTTACTAGGGTCCCAGCTGTTACCTGTAAAAGCCAGTCTCCCCGGGGGGATATTAACCCTACGGGTGATCAGATCTACTATCTCTCTCACTACTTCGACACGTTCCTGCGGCGGAACAGCTGCAATCCGAAAATGGATATCTTCACTGAGGTGATAGGCTTAATGAAAGATCAAGGATCGGGAACATTCCTTCACGATGCCGTTCTTTCATTGGGAGCGATGCAGGCCGTCAAGCTGAACGCATCAGAAGGCATTGACCCAAGTAAATCCTACAACTTGGCTGTTCATCACTACTCAAAGTCAGTGCTGGGCTTGAGAAACGCTCTTGAGAAGTTTGACCAAGAGCCCAGTACCCGGCATCGCATTTTGTGGACAACCCACCTGCTTGGTTTGTTCGAGGTAAGCAGTGTTTGAGGACACTTTACTGGGACTAAGCTAACACATTGAAGCTCATGACTGATGCAACCGGCGAAGGATGGGTACAACACCTAGTTCACGGCACTTCCAAAGCACTTATCGCTGCAGGTCCAACATCATTCCAATCAGGTCATGGACAGCGCTTTTTCACCGAAGTACGAATCTTTGAAGTCTGTCGGGCTATAATATTCAATGAGCCAACATTTCTCGCAAAAGCAGGCTGGAGGTGTCTCACACGGGAGATGAGGGCCAAGGAGCAAGGAAACGCAGATTTGTTGGATGAACTTTTGGATATCATCGTCTCATGCTCAACCCTGCGTGTTCGGTAAGTACTTCCTACAGCTGAAGGACATGGTTTTAATTATACAACTTAGGGCGTCAAACCTTATCTACTACTCGGACGCAGATAATGCCAATATCCTAAAACATCTCGATGAAGCTTTTGATGTTGCCCAAGAGGGCTTCCGGCTGAGACAAGCTCTCATCGACTGGGAAGCCAAAGGCGTACCACTAAAACAGCTGACTGCTGAGAACACAAGTGGGAGCTTCTCATCCTTGACCAGAGCATTCTTCGCGGCTACAAGTATTTATCTCTCCGGAGTCTTCGACTACGAAATTCCATATTGGCAAGGCATGGGGATTGTAGCGCCGAACTTGAGCGAAGAAGAGATACAAATTCATGTCGTCAACATATTGACGCATACAAATAGTGTGTTGTATAATTCTTCGATTTCGCCGTTACTGGTACTGTTTCCACTGCGAGTTGCCGGTGCGCGGTCTTGGCAGGGCTGGCAGAAGGATTGTATCCTGCAGAATCTGTTGGTGGTTGAGAGGACATTTCCTGTCGCAGCGGCTTTTAGGGCGGACTTGATGGGTGTATGGGCACGGATGAGTCCGCCGGCATACTCAGATTCTCCTCTGTCTACATGATAGGACTTTTAATATTAATTGCAGCGTTTGTAGAATACACTCTCCACCATTGTTACACTTTGCCAGAATATGCCTCAGACGATCTCCTGCCTAGAATAAGTCTATTCGTGTACTGGGATTGTGATCTTGGCAGCTGACAATCGTCCTTCATGACTAACTTGATCTCACCAGGATTAGGCATCGATCATGCAGTTTTAACTCGCGCATCATGTGACATCGCTCAGCGGCAGGCAACACAACCAGCGTGAATGAGGCCATCCATCATGCGACAGGCAAGCAAACACAGCCACAGACGTCTTCAGATTCGTTTCTTGCACCAAGAGTTGAGTTACACTGCATCTGCAAGATCTCTAGATCAAGGCCCTACAATATGCCTGCTCAAATAGCCACCGTTGAATAATCCAACCATATTTTCGTAAAGAATAGCATGATATAATTGTACATCGATCCCCAGTCCATCTTCCTTGGTCCCCGTCACGGCCCGCTCGAAAAGGGCCTCTGATCATTCCCCGGTCTAGGGTGGATCAGCAGACACGTCACACTGCTCACGCTGTCTTTCGTTACAGAGCCAATTAATGATGCCCCGGATTTCTACAGGGCCTGTGACATGCATGCCATGGCGTCATGCCGGTCCCTGGGGCCTGTTTTATCTTGCGAATTCTCCGTCGCTAGCTTAACTGCATTATATTAAGAAGAGGCTTGTACCTGAGCGATATTCGTAAAGTGTAAATGAGATTTGGTACTTTTATTGTGTATCGTGAGCAAAATGCCAAAGAAAGCTCCTTCATTAAGGTCGTCTACAAGACCGAAACCTCAGCCTGCGCCAGCACCTGCGCCGAAAAGACCGCCTCTTAAGACCCCGAGCGCATCTTACTCTAGACCCCCGCCAAGTCATCCGCCACCAACGATAAAAAATGAGGGACCGTTGAGACCTCCACCGGGAGTAGGCGCTGCACAAAGATCAAGATCTTACGAAGCTGAAAGTCGGCGACCACGATACCCGCCTTCATCAAGCCCGAGACAATCCTACTATGAGCGACCGAGGCGTAGGGACTCAGGCTTCCGGTCTGTGTCGCCTCAAGCGAGACCGCCTCCACCAGCGCCCGTACAGCGAGCGCTTAGACGGCGCATGACGAGAGATTCGGACTGGATGTCCGAGGATGAGAGTAGGCCTACATCTCGTCGTAGATCCCCTACTCCAGAACGTCGCCAAAAGCCTCGACCCTATGGGCCTGAAACAACACCGTACCCGCACTCTCAGAAACCTGCCGTCGCTCGTCCGCCAATCAGGTCTTACCCAACGGACAGCTCACGACCTGATCCAAGAAGACGCCCATCTTATGAACCGCCGCCGTTACCGAGGCGTCCTCCTGGAGCAGGGAAGAGATCGCCTCCGTCAGCGTATAGGCCAGCGCCTCATTTGGCCGCGGACATGCTTAGAGGGCGACCTCGATCAAGAGGAAACTCACCACTTCGTTCTCATGAAACGCATGAGTCGGCAAATAAAGGAAGAAGGTCAAGCTATTCTAGCGCTGCAAACTCACAGCCTTCCTCTCGAAGGCACTCCGTCAAATCTCCAGAGCAACAGGAGGCAAAGCCAGCCGGGAAGCCCGTAGAGAGTGAACCAAAGAAGAAGGGCTTCGACTTCATGAAGCATTTCCCTCAAGCCGTCGCTGCCTATGCTGGAATCGAAGCGCTGGGTAAACACGCTGACACGGCCAAAGAATGGACGGACTGGTTCATGAAGCTCCAAAAGACTCCTGAGGAGATCCATGAGCTTTCCGCAAAGGCGACAACAGCAAGAGACACCATCACCCAGATCCAGAACACACTCGAGGCGAGACCTGACATCATCGAGGGAGATGATGCGAAGCCCATGCGGAGGCAGATTGATGAAGCGATCAGGAATGCGACAGCCGCACTGGACGAAATGACGAAGCTGCTTCAAGAGATCAGCAGCGATGGGCTTGAGGGCACCAGGTTTGGCGGCCTTGAAGAGTTTTATAACTCTTATAAATACAAGGATGAGTGGGAGGAGAAGATTAAGCTGGCTGATGGCGAGCTGGAGAAGCAGTTGGCTGCTCTAAGTAAACTTATGGTCAATATTTACTCGTAAGTTACACACCGCCATGCCGCATCTTACCATACTGACGATTGCCCTAGACGCGCTCTATTGAAACCTGCGCCTCCCGGTTTCGACAACCCCGTACCACCGCCAGCTCCTAGGCAATCGTCTGAATCTTCTGATGCACGACGGTCAAGCACAGCACACCCTAACTCAAAGTCAAGGGCGGGCTCAATTGACTTGGACCCTCCTCCCGTGGGGCGATATCGGAAGTCGGTCGATGAGGATTCTGTGAGGTCCGCGCCCTCCGACGTACCAACTGAGCCCAAGGTTGAGACTGCGAAGGATGAGGTGTCGGAAGACAAGCCAACGGAACCTGAGAAAGATGCTGGTGAATCTGAGGCTCATCGGAGTACTGATGAGGTTCCTCCAGGCTCTCCGAAGGGTGTGAAGCTCAAGGTTGACGATGACCTGGCCGATCTCCCAACATCATCACCCAAGCCCGAACCTGCACAACCAACAGAGGTGCCATTGAAGAAAGAAGAACCAACAGCCATTAAACCCGCGCAACCGACACCAGTTGAAGCCAAACCTCCAAGACCACCAGCGCCCGTAGAAGACCCCGAGGAAATCCTCCTCGACGCCGCCTGGAACGGCGACATCCAGGCCTGCAACTCTGCCCTCCGCCACGCCTCCCCCTTAACCCGCGACCAAAACGGCTTCACACCCCTCCATCTCGCCGCCGAACGCGACCACCTCGCCATAGCAATGCTCCTCCTCGACTCCTCCGCCAACCCCAACGCGCGTGCCAACGGTGGCCGCACACCCCTGCACCTCGCAGCGCGCTACGCATCCGCAGCACTCGTAGAACTGCTGGTTGATGACGCCCATGCTGATCCAAACGCTCGCACAACTGATGGGCGGACGCCGTTGCATTATGCTGCTAGTGTTGCGGAGGATGGCGATGATGAGAAGAGAGAGGTTATTCGGGTGTTGAGGGACTGGAAGGCGGATCCGACGATAAAGGATAATAAGGGGAGGACGGCGAGGGATGTGGCGCAGAGGAGGGATTTCTGGGATGCTTCGGCGACGCTGAGGAGGGCGGAGAAGAGGTGGGAGGAGGAGCATCATCAGAATTGGTTTCAGAGGCATGGGCTTAAGCGATGAGGCAGAATTACCTCACAGTGATACATGGAACTACGAGGCGTTCAATTATTTCTGAAGAACGAGTCTCTTAACAAATAATTGCCTTCATACTTGCCGAGTCCCAGCTAGCTATATGGATGACATTCGAAATGTACATTGTGGTATTGTATCAAGAGAAACTACGTAATTCAAGACTAGCATTCGATAAATTAACAAACACTTATGTACAGGCGATTACATTTCACCTTGTGCCACATTCAAATTACTTCTTCATTTCCTTCTGTTGCTTTGCATCACCACCCTCCGCTGGATTACCTGCTCTCAGCTCTGCATTTGGCTTCATCTGAGACAACTCGAACTTGTAGAAACCCTCAAGCACCGTATGCGGGCCCATCTCTAGAGGATAGTCTGAAGGCGCCGACTTCAAGTTGTACGGAACGAACTGAGGTAGGTACTCGTCATCATCTCCAGGCAGTGTATACGCCGCCAGATTAGGCTGTAGCCACGACCACTCGCCCTTGTCTGTGAGGGCGGGAATGCATGCTTCAGCCGTGGTCTGGTTCATAGGCTTCTTCCATGAATCGAGGCTGGTGTCGATACCTGGAAGGTCTGATCTTGTGAGGACGGGCCCACCGCGCAAGAGGATGCGTAGCTTCTTGAGAGTCTGGTCTATAATCCACTGTGGTAGCTTAAGGGTTGTGGATGGTAGAATGCCCGTGGCGATATGAACGGGTTGGTAAGGGTCGACGATGGCGCCGAGAACAACGGTTGAGGGATGGTTCCAGATGCCGCGATGGTAAGCTGCAGCTGCGTCGTAGTTTTTGGCGTAGTCTGTGGCAATATCAGGGGTGCACTTGGAGGGATCGACGTGCAACGGTGAAAGGTAGACTTTGCTCGAGCTGGGCGAGGCGAACGAGTCTGGTTTCTGGTTATCGCCCGCGACGATGTTACGTCCTGGATAACCAAACTCGGTGTAGACGCAATTGATATCGGGGACTTTGTCTGTAACGCGGTCTTGAGGCTGCGGAATAGGAGCGGGCTCGATTGGTGGAGATGGCTCTGGAGATGGAGGAAAGTAGCCGATGAGTCCATCGCGCAGATTTGACTTGTCACCAAGAAGAACCTCAAACTTGTACTCGTCAAGCTTGATCTCTTCCTTCTTCAGCAAGTCCTGATAGCTCTGCGACTGCATAACAGGCGTAGCAAGCTCAAGGTTCATGCCAATGTTGACGAGCGCAAGCGGACGTCCCACCATATTGAGCATTTGCGCATCGCCAGTCAAAGGATCGTTGTAGATATTCTGGCATGCATCAGAAAGCATTGCCCACAGACCAACGAGGAACTTGGCATCAGACATGCGTTTCATGAGCTGTTGTAGCTGTGACGACTCATTGGCTGCTTCGGACATGTCGCCCTCGGCGTAGTGAACCTGCCAATATGCCTTGCCGTGGATGTTATCAGGTACTAGAGCCTCGCCCATACTCTCACCAGCCGCGTTATAGACTTGGATGCCCATGGTGCGAAAGTCAAGCATAAGCCAGCCCCAGACAGGATCCTCGTACTCTGTGGTCGGGCGCCAGAGATGATGTCTTTGGCCCCGGCCTCCTTCGAAATCACCAGTGAAGAACTGCGTTGTCTCATGGTGCGCGCCGACGTCAGCAGAGTTGACCACGAACTGGACGTTGAGTCTAGCGTCTTGGTTGATGCGATGACCGAGCTGGAAGAATTGCGAGCAGTGCTCATCGTCTAGTTCAACACTGTTAGCAAAGCCCCCGCCTTCTGCCTCATTCGGTTGGCATGCAATTGTGCGGCCAAGGCAAGGATACAGAGGCTTTGTTTTGTTGATGACATCTGGAGTGTGGATTGGCGACACGACCTGGCCGAACTTATCGACAATGTTGAACTTTGTGAAGCGTGCTTGGCCGTGCGTTACAGGCTTGAAGTCCCGCTCTGCCTTGTCGATGGAACAAACATCTTCTCCGAAAGGCGTAACGTCGTGGCCGTTTTCTGAGCCGAGCAGTGCCTCAAGAAGGGAAATTTCTTTCTCATTGCGCGGAGGATGCGTCTCGGATTTGTATGGCGAAACGTGGATTCCACCATGAAGAGTAAGAAGCTGATCCGTGAAACCGTCAAGATTTCCAGATACGAGATTGAGGCTCTTCAGGGACTTCTCTAGCTGATCAAGAATCTTAGTCTTTCCACCTGCTAGACCTGCCTTCTCGAGAGACTCATTATCTAGCTTGTCCAGCAGCTGTTGCGCCAGCGTTGTCATCGCCCACTCAGCATTAGGTCGCAGAATACTTCGTCCTGAGACAGTGCGTTTGTGCAGATCCATCATGTCAAATGAAGAGATGTTGACGCCAGGCGCGATTCTGTAGTCTGCCGTACCATCACTCAATCTTTGCAGCGTCCAGAATCGCTTGGGCAGATGGTAGTACTCTACCTCCCACTCCAGAAACAAGACACGACATGGCTGCGTATCATTCCAGTGAGTGTCGGCTTTGTTGTAGTAAGCAGGCCTGGGCTCCTTCATCTTCTCTGGATCGCCGATACTCAACGCATACGCCCATTCTTGCATTAACGCATCAACTCCAACACGAACCCAGCCTGGCGCTGTATAGTTGAGAGCGTTAAGGTTGTCCAGAGACTCAAACAATGCTGGAAGTCGCATGAGGCCCTTGTTTGACTTTTCGGCATCGGCGATCTTATTGACCAGCTCCGGGTTCTGGAAGAAGAGCTTCATGCCGTGGACCATACACAGCTGGTGATTTGCATCGCCTGGCTTGGCTCCCACCAGTTCCTTCAGCCATTGCTGTACCAGCTCTGCCCCTTGCTTACCAGTAAACGGAAGCGAGCTCAGTGGCCTAGCCTTATTGTTCTCTTTGACAAGGAACTCCGAGGGCCACGCTGTACCAAGTCCTCCCATGACGATAGAAGGAGACGCGCGGCTGAAGAATTCCGATCTAGCAGTGGCATGCATCTTTTCCGGATCGGCAGGAACGCTACCCTGATTATACCTCAGACGTAACTCCTGGACCGTCTTCAAAGCCGCAAGATCATCGCGAATTCTTCTGCTGCATTCCGCACGGACTGAAGGATCTGCCCATCTACCTCCTGGTACACGAGCACGACGCTTCCACCACTCACAAAAGAGCCGATGGCGAAGATATCCTTCCTGACGATCTAAAGCATCTACGTATGCCTGGAATCTATCCGCTTTGAGCAAGGCTTGCATGTCGCCCTTGGTAGGAACATGTAAATCTCGCATCTTGTTGGGGTTGATGGGCTGGTCGTTGCCATCCGCTGAGACCTTGTCATTGTTGAAGCGCCATTTCTTGCCTCCATCTGTAGGCTTGAAACCAGCTCTGAGATTCTGCGGTACGTGGGAGTCGAGCAGTCCCCCTTGGCCAGATTGTCCGATTGCCATCTTCATCTCGTCGATGAGCGCAATCCAGTCATTGTTGCTCCAGCGCTTAGGCTCCAGGCTTTGATTCGCCGCTGTCTTTTCTACTGGGCTCGTATCCTCTGGTAAAGCATGGAGGTATGCCTCAAGCGCTTCCAGCGAGTCTGACCCCATAGCTATAGGCTGCTTGCTGCTCACGTTCCTGGCGATATTGAGCGCCTCGGACTTTTCAGGTGCCTCATCTCTTTTCCAGTTGACATTGTACATGGCACCGTGGGTAATAGACTTTTTCTCGTCATGCTCCGAATGAAATGTTGAATGATAGCCAAATACAGCGTACGAGATAGTCGCAGATGCAGGCTGGATAATCTTGCCTGCGCTATCTTTCCAGCTGACATCGTCGTGAATGGAGAAAATATTTGAGTTGTGATGCTGAAAATCTGCAAACAGAGGGTTTGCAGAGTCCAATAATGTTAACGGCGAGTGGTAAAGACCATTGGGATCAGGGTCATTCCAATCATCGTCAAACTTGCGTCTCATACCCATAAACACATCGACCTGTTTTTCCACTGAGACTTCCTTGTCAATGAACGGAGATGCTTCCGTCTCAACATCGAAAGTGTCGTCTGTGGAAGGGTCGAAGTGCCCGCCAAAATGGCGGATGCGATTGCTCTCAACTATGAAGGCCGCCAATGCAGGAGCACCGTCTTCAGAGGCTTCAGTGATGCATCTAAAGACTATCCAACGATCTGGTACGTGTGTTTGCTGTCGCTGATCAGCCATTGCTGTTTAACATGCTAACTGGCGCCCGTTTTACTTACTGCGACATCTCCAGCCTTTTCATCGTCGGTGTCCTTTGCTTTTCCATTGCGGAAATGCTGCGGCAGCGTCCAATGTAGATAGACGCCCAATCGCTCATTACGCAGCATGCGGTCATAGACATTTTTACCATCCTTGACTTCCGGTGTTTGCGTGATGTCCGCAATTCGAGAGTTGGAGTACCATGGATACGCTCCGTCAATGTCAACATTGGGAATCGCATCTGGCGCTGAGAACTCCCCAGACAGAAATGACGAATTGTCGGGCCTATTTAGTGGCGCGATAAAGTGCTCCTGGTTAAAAATGTGCTTGTTGAGAATGAAGGCATCGAGGTTCATGGACCAGCAGTCAACGTCTGTGGCCTTCTTGGTGGGTTTTTGTGGTTTGGGAGCAGATGGTGTCTCTGAGTAAATTGTGGTTTCTTTCTCATCTTCTGACAGATCTGCTGGGTCGACTGCTGGAGATTTAGAAGCCATCGTCGTTGTCATTGTGGAAGTATGCGCCAACGAACTTGATAGAGAAGGGATAGTGATTTGGTCGTATATTGGCGATAGTGACGGTGGCCGTTATGATCAACCACGAGTCATCGACCTCGAACTTCTACATACCTCACTGGCAATCAGATGCGCAGCACAAGATACCTTGCTTGTTCTAGCCATCGCTAGTATCTAATAGCACGAAAGCAATTCTCGTCAGATGCTACTGTTACTAGGATTCATTCAGCTTGCGATACGCGACTGAGACACAAAGGCCGAGGCCCATTGCCAACCACTCTTTCAGGGTCCAGTCCCCCAAGTCATCGGACAGTGCGAGACACACGGTATACTTCTCTTCCTCGACGGGGCATTTCCCCTCAGAGGCCTACGGGAAGAACGGCACACACCACTAAATGCTTGGTTAGCGTCTCTCTATTTCCCCTTATAGCGGCTGGCTGAACGGCCACTAGCGGCCCGGGAGCTGGGACACTCGCTAAGAAACGCCTAGCTCCAATCACTAGCCAAGGGCGTATGCATCGATTCGCCTCCAAGAAGAGTGTTGCTCGACCGAAACGGGAACGCCGTGTCCGCCGAGTTTCTAATCGGGCAAGTCCCCAAGCGCGTGATTGCTATTTCGATAGTTTTGATGCAGGTCTCGCGTTCTGAGAGTCTCAGCTAAATTCCGCTTGGCAGGGGTATAGATCCAGTGAACATGGGCTCGAGTCTAGACGCAAATCGTCTGTCAAAAATTACACATTCTTCGGCGAGATTGGCACCCTGGCAAGGCTGATTGACTTTGGGATGGTCTGTCGTGTAAGCGCTGGAGATGCTATGTTGCAAAGCCTTCATACTCATTCTCCAACAGAGGGAGCTCAGCCAAATTTACAGATCTAGCGATCCTTCATTGTCATTTTGCTGTCATTCGTATCATCACCCTCTCCCTAGAGCGAAGCGGCAGTATGTCTAATACGAAGCCAATCGCGACGGCATCGTCCAGCAGTTCAACTGCTTACGACAATGCCGACGCAAAAGCTCGTCTCTACGCCTATGAGATCCCTCCCATGCCTCCGGGAGAATACGAGATCATCACTACTCAAGATATCAAGGCAGGCAACGACACTGAGAAGCTGGTTTCAACACAGCCTGTCACAGTCAAGGCATGTCAACCATATGCCATTGCACCAGACCTCGTTCACTCATTCTATCCGCCAAATTTGCGTACCGTGAGTGCAACGACTCTCCCTCATGTCGTTCTCAAAGGAGCTACGCCTTGGGAACGCTCGCAAATGTATGATCCGGGCACTGCGCCAACGCCATGGATTGCTTTGCTTCTCTTTACAGACGAGGATCTGTGCGTGCCTCCAGAGGTGCCCAGCGCTGCGAAGCCCTCGGGTGCAAGATCTTTTACGCTTCCCTTGAATCTTTTCAACAGCAATCGCTCAAAGTGGTGTCACAAGAATGACTATTCTGACGCTGATGTCCCGGTCAAAGGTGATGGGTCACCGGCTACTGCTGATTTCCTGTTTGTCAAGAGCAGCGCGTTCAAGATGTATTTTGAGCGTCAAGACTCAACAGGCAAGACGGGGCAACAAGCTGGGCCGGACTTGGACCGCTATAAACTCCTCACCTACATGACAGATAGCGGTATCAAGGATGAGAGCGGTCATGTTACGAACAAGCTCAGCACGCTTATCGGTCATCGAGCACGTCCTTATACCCTTGGCGATCAGCCAGTCAAAGTATACGCGCACGTCGTCTCAATTGAGACCTTGAGCAGTCGCATTGACTGGAAAGCTGCAAGTGAGGCCTCAGCAACAGTCGCCCTTGTTTCTCTGTTTTCCTGGGCATTTACCTGGGAGAAGAACAATGCGGATCACTCTCTTGAGATGTTCAAGAATCTCGCTGCTCCTAAAAGCATACGCCCGCTAGCAATCACGCTTCCGCAAATGGATCCCAAGAAACCAGACGATCCGTCTGCTGCATGGGTCCGTCGGAGGGTCACAGAGGGATACACTATCGTGCGTCATCGCGACATCGCCGGTGAATCATCCATGGCGCTGTACCGAGGACCGCTTATCCCTGGATCGTCGCGCAAAGCACGCATCAAGTCAAGTGTACACGGAACTGACCTGCAAATCATTGACACGTCAGCGAGAATTCTCGACATCTCGTACAATACGGCCTGGGAGCTGGGACGAACACTGGCAGGTCGCGACGCCAAGTTTTCAACGGCTATTGCCTACCTCCGTCGAAAGCTGTGCATGAAGGCCGTAACCAAGTCCAAGTTCGCAGAGAATGGGGACGACGCAGAGAATGAGCAATCAAAACTCATGCACAAGGCGGACGACGTTGTTTCTAGCGCGTTATCGAAGCTTGATGGACTTTTCAAGGGCTCTGTGGCAGCAAAGATGACGGGTCTGCCGAGAAATGGGGATTTAAGATGGCAAGTCCCTTCTCCTCCAGCTACATCAATGGCCGCCGCGCCAGGCGTGATGACCTTTGAGAAACTGCGCAGACATCTCGACAGTGCAGCCAAGCCCTGGCTTAAGGTCAAGACTCTGGAATTGTGCCAGGCTAAGCCTGTCGTTTCTTCAATTCCTCAGTTGGGTCTCGTGTTCAATTGGCTCATCGACAATCTCATGTCTTTGAAGCTAGTCCCAGCGACGTATCTGTTCCCAGACCCAGCTGTTCTTGAGAAAGAAAGCGTCAACTGTTTTCTCGTTGATGATACTTGGATCGATGCTCTGGTCGATGGTGCGATGAGTCTGGCCAACACTATGGGAGGGGGTAGTGATCCTGTCCGTGATCTCATTCGCTGGGCTTTCAACCTGTATCTGGAAGAGGCGCCAGCCGATCGTGTACAAATCGGTGGCTCGGGCTTCATCGTCCGCAGTGGTATCGTGGAGTCCTTTCCCGATCTCGAGATGAACATCACTACCAAGCTCCCAGACTCAAACGGCTCCATTCCTCTGAGATGCGCGTACCGAGCACGTAACGAGGACATGATTCTCTGCCTTGTTGCAAGGGGCCAGGGACAGAAGTTGGTAGACTACAAGGTGCAGCTTAAGCTACCGCCACATCAACAGCGGTACAGTCTGGGGGATGTTAAGAAGGAATCTATGGAGTTCACCTGCGAGATGAAGCCATTCTTGAAGATGACAGACAAGTTCAAAAACGCTTTGCCACAAGCTGAAGTGGAAAAGAAAATCGAGTGGAGCAGAACTGGCGTCATCAGCCCTTCTGGTTTCCCCATCAAGCCCATCTGGAATCATGACACCGGTGTCCTGACTCCTCATCTCGTGGTCAACATGATGGAATACTTCATTGATCAAAACAAAGAGCGGGTCTGGGACAAGCCAAAGGCAGACTCGAAAGCGGTGTATATCGCGACGCAGTTACTGGAGAGTGATCACTGTGTTACACTCACCTTCAATGTGACCGCCGGCAACGAGAGCCTGCCTCGACGTATCCTCCCTGAGCTGGCTGCGCCTGAAGAAGATACTCGCGACCCGGCAATTAATCATCTGCCTGAGAACACAGAAGCCAACAAGTCGTGGTTCTCAAAATTGGCCTTTTCCCAAGACTCCCCAGGCCGCAGCATACCAGCGCAGTCCAACACGCCTCAACACATCGTCTTCTCTATCAAAGCCAGCACTGCGCCCAAGAATCTCCCAGCTGGAACAGAAGTATTCGCCATCGAAGTCACCATCCCCATTGGAGAAGATGCATCCCATCTCCTTGACCATCTGGCACCGCTACCTGCCGTACGCGCCATTGGGCCACGACAGCAATGGATCGCGGCTACGACACATAGAGCGGCTACGAAAGAGTCGGCTGCTGAACTGGTGGTTCATTTGAAGCCACGTGGGACAACTGGAGGGGGTGCTATATTTTCAAAGGCATTGGATGCCAGTTTCATGCTAGTCAGGGCGACTGTCAATGGAGTTGTGGGTAATGATATTCAGATCAAGACGAGGGAGGTTTATGGGACGTGGGAGAAGACTAAGAATGCTGCTGGTAAGGAAGTTTCTGTGTTAGCTACGACCGATGTCACGGATTCATGGATGCTGCGCAAGGAATAGTCTGGGGTATTTCGTACATATTCGATATTTATCTGGAGGTTATTATTGAAGTTATCTCAATTGAAGCACTTTGATACGTTTGGATTACAGAAATTACAACTTAGTTAAGGGCTCGGACTAACGTGGCTGTTTGAGCCCTACATCTTGCAACAAGATCTCACTTACAGTTCCCACGATTCGCTAAGTTCTTACTGTATAGTAGAATAGAATTTTATAAAGATTTCGATCGCGAATCTTACCCATAAACTTCAGCCTCTCTACTAATTCTGGTGGCTGTTCATTCAGCGTGCGTAGAAGCACCTCAAGATTCACGAGAGGCAGCCTTAGGGTAGATGACCCAGCCAGGATCAGCTCCAGCTCTAATTGGTCCCGAAAATTCTCACAGGGCACTTACACAAACAGTCTAGGGCATTTCACCCCTGTAAAGTCAATTGGCCTCGACGCCAAACTCCTAAAAGCTTGTCTTGCACGCCCCGGGGAAATGGTTCGAGACCCTGCATGCAGCTAAAGCTCAGCTCTCCTCTTCCCATCCCAAAATGGCCTTGCCCTCCACGTGGAATATGCTCCTTTCGATAGTTTCGTTTTATCTAAGACGAAAGGAGAGTTGACTAGCATCAGCGTTCGTTTGCGCCACCTATCACGCAGCTCCCTCAAGGGCCGTACCGACGCCCACACCTCGAGAACGCCTCGACTTTACGCATGAACCAACGGCTGATGCTATACGCAAGCGCCCGCTCCCGTAGACTATTGATTCACGCATTGGCTTATCGAGTGGCGGAATCTCCGGTCTTACAATAGGAGCTAGTTGCTGCATGTCTCAAGTGATATGTGATGGCGAGACGAGAGCTGTGTGTACCGATTGGGGAGTATTGGCTTTCTTACGGCTGAGCAATTGAATCCTTGATGCATTTCAAGTGACTTACACGAGCAGGGATGGAGCAGGGGCGAAGGAAGCGTTCTAGGCCATGGCTGAATGCTGCATCCGAAATAGCTTGCAGTCTGGGGTTGTCCGGCCTGATCAGCATGGACTATGCTCGGCCTGTGTGCGATTGAGCATCTGGTCGTTCATCTCATGCAGCTCCCCGAGTAGCAGGCTGCGATATCGATGCAGTCTTTTTCTAATCTCACTCTTTTCCAGAGCAGATGAATGCTCATCTCGAGCATCACAGCCTTGGAGATACAATGGCCCACCACGTCCATGGAAGACGATCGGCCAGCGACAAATGGCCGCCGTCAATACCAGACCAGCAAGAAACTCTGGTAGACAAGACCTTTGTTTTCAGCGCTGACGAGCTTATTGCTTCGACATTGGTTGGGCGAGGCAGCTTGCTCAACAAACCTGGTAGACTAGTGACGCTCAAAACTCGTGTAAGTAAACTCATCCCAAAGTCGCAAGCATAAAGTAATTGAAGATAATCAGTCTATAACCTCAAAGAGCTCAGACTCTGATGAGAACACCAGCGCAGAGACCACTGGTGGTATTAGAGTCGTGAGCACTCCTGGCCGTTTCTTTGGTGAACGGGACTGGACACGCTCTACAGCCAAGCGTAAACAGGATCATGGCTCATTAGATACCGATTTTGATGACCATCCTGGGCATAATAATCGTCAGCGCCACAGGCATCGCCAAGTTAAGAAGTGGCTGGAAGATGATGAACCTCGTGGTGACGTTCCGCATCGTGCCAAACCGGGTAGACGATCACTCGGTCATGGTCGGCCGGTGATAGGAAGAGTTGGCGATGTTGACAAACGACCTCGAGCCCCATCTGGAGGCTCTGGATATGCGTCGTCGGGCACACAGACTGCTACTGGATCAGGCTCACCTCCTGTAGGAGATAGGCCTGTACTTCCAAGACAGACTGGAGGTGATAAGACTGGTGGGATTGGTTCTGGTAGTCCATCTACCGGCTTGCCCTCTACAGTTCCAATCCTAGGCAATGTCTCAACACCAGGTAACATCCAGACACCTGGTGGAGTGTCGCCTCCAGTTACGACAACAGATCCAAGCTTGACAACTCCTTCTGCTGGCCCTGTGGCACCAGGAATCGTCGCAGGACCTGGAACTGAAGTCATCTCTGCCCCAAAGCCTGAGAAGCCTGATGTGCCCATTCAATCAGGACCAGCTATTCAGGAACCTAGTCATGCTGGAGATCTTGCAACTCTACCTGGGGCTCCTCCAGTATCGAATGGTCAAAACATCCTACCACCAGCCTCAGCCCCAGGCGGTCAAGCTGTTCAGGAACCTACTCATTCTGGAAGCGTTATAGCTGCACCTGTGACTGCCCCATTATCGAGCGAGCCAAAGGTCCTCCCACCAGCCTCAGTCCCAAGCGGTTCAGCCGTGGCCCCAATTACGAAACCAGCTACAAGCGCCCCAGGCCCGACTCCCCCTCCGCAACAGCTGATCCCTCTAAAGGACCAATACATGCTCGCAGCGACCGGTCAATCAACTCAAATCCGCAGCCCAATACCAGGTATCAGCGCTGGGACCGTCCCCTCTGATCACATCGTCTTCTCAACTCCAGACACCGGCACTCAAGCGTTTCTGACAACGTCTGGACCCATTCTATTCGAGACATCCCTGGATGCCATTAAGTCAGGCGTGAGCGAGTTCGAGATCTCACTGAGCGATCCGCTGAGACAAGACTTTGGCACGACGTGGAAGCTTGACGGAACCACATCGTACCTTCAGAGTGCTGGCGTCAAGCTGAAGCTTGGACAGGACGGCAAGTCTCTTGAGTTGATTGACGTCAAGGTCAAGGTGGCCAAAGACGTAAATAGTGCCCCGCTTATATTCTCGGCTGATGCCAAAGTGCTCAACGAAGAGTTTGAAACTGGGTTTACCGATGTATCTAAAGATGTTAGTATCACCACTCGTACTGGTATTGATCGGTACCCAGGCCATCTCCTTCTAGGCTTGGAAATCAGCTCTGCCAACGGTGGATTCGAGGACCTTGCCGATCTTTGTGCAGTCGCTCACATAAACCCCAAGACCTGGCTCAAGACATTGCTCAAAGGGACCAAGATCACATTTGGTGGCTTAGCTGGTACTCCAGCTCGCAACGCAATGTGGTACATCCCCGGTTCAGGATCGGGCTGCTGTATCCGTCTCGAAGCCTCACTCGACCTCAAAGATGGAATAGTCAAGACACTGAACAAATATCTCTCTGGCTGGAATGACCACATCCCTCCCATGTCTGTCATTGCTAAGAGGACTGTATCTCCATCATCTGGACCTTGGGGAGATGCCTTCACTATCGGAGAGCTTATCATCGCTGCAGAGCCAGACTTTAATGGTGAGAAGCGCGCGATGGGTATGTATGTGTCGATAGGAGAAGATCATATCAATGTCTTCTTTGTGTGCTACTCCAAAGCGCTTCAGTGGGCAGCTCTCAAGGCTTGGATCAAGAAGACCTGTACTGAAGTGGGCAATGCCATTGAAGATTTGGAGGAGATTCTCTCCAATACCGGTCACGGGTCCAAGACCCAAAATGCCAGTACTTCTCACATATACTGGAGAAGAGTGACAGTCACACTTCAGAACAACGAGGCTGGCGGTACAACTCTGGCCGGTATGCGCTTGGAGCTCGAGGCTTCTATGCAAGTACTTGTACCAAAAGACAAACATTCAGTCTTCACTATGGAGTTCACCTGGACCAAGAACACTGGAGAATTCTCGGGCGAGTGTGAGTTCAGCGGTGTTGGAAACGAATTGGGACAGGGCAACCCTCCATTACAGTACTATCTTGACTACGAGCGATGGGACCAATTCTCTTATCTTGACCCTTCAGAGCCATTCATGTCGCTACGCTGCCTCGACAGTAGTTTCGTGCAGAACCTACCGTTCGGCGTTCCCACTGAGATTACCGAGGCCGATCTCTATGTCTCTAATCAGAGTCTGCGCGTCAGTGGCCGCCTTGAAGCTTTGATTGGACAGCCAACTGAGACTCTAGTGGTCTCAGATCATTCCAAGATTCCCTCCCTACAGATCGACCACACAATGCTAAGATTCTCTGTCGACTACGTCTACGCATCAAAGGCCCTAAATGTCGTTCTTGATGGAGCCATCACCCTTCTCCCTCTCAAAGAAGATGAACAGCCAGCGTCGCTGGAGGCAATGATCACGTACTCGTCAGAAGAGCGCTTGGTGGCGTTCAGTGCGAATGCATCATATATACCCATGACAGCTCTACACTCTTTGTTCGCAGCAGGCGAAGAAAAGACACATGCGATGTCTATCCTGGAGAGCATTGACCTGCAGCGTATTGCTCTTGACATCAAGGCTGGCAAGGGACAGGCAACTCAGGTCAAGTTCGAAGCGAACCTCAAGATCTCCAGTATTCTACTGGAGACAAAATTCGAGCGTACAGATGCCAATGCTTGGAATCTCAAAGCCAAGCTACATAAGGAGATCACAGAGGCTGGTAAGGCGTCTAAAGAGTTCACTCTCGGCGACGCTGTACAAAAGCTTTTGGGTCAGGAAGTCCTAGACATCCTTCCTGACTTTGTGACAGGAACAACCTTCAAGGCATCTAAGCCTGAAGACAAGTTCGACGTCGTCGTGACTCGTCTGAATGGTACAAAGTCGCATATTATCTTCGGTGCAGAGCTCCAGTTTGGCATGCTCCACGTCCAATTTGCACAGTTGGTTCCTATCACTGGAAAGGCAGACAAGCCCTCACCGATCAAGAGAATGATACGCGTGTCTCTAGAACCTTTACCTTCTATCTCGAAGCTGCCCATCATCGGAAACTTAGACATACCGTTTGATGCCCTCGAGTTCCTCTGGGTCAACACCATGTTCACGCAAGAGGATATCAGTACTCTGAACGGAAGTGCAGAGATGTTCCAGAAACAGCCATTCAAGATGAGACCTGAGGATAAGGAGTTATCTGAAGGGTTCCACTTCCGTCTTGTTGGTAGTCAGGGCGTCTTCCTTGACCATGTCTTTGGCCAAGATAAGCAGGAGAAGAAGAAAGCAGCTCCAGCAGGTGCAGTTACTCCTGGCTCCAAGGCAACCCCTGCTCCTGTCCAAGAGAAGAAGCCTTCCATAGAAGCAGCTGTTCCTAGCGGTGGCGCGCCCGCGACCACAGCCGCCCTTTCGAAAAAGAAAGGACCTCTCACACTCTCCGGAATTTCACTGTCCTACGAAGGCGGCGTCTTGCGCATTCATCTCGATGCTAGTGTTCTCATCGGGCCCATTAGTGCTGGTATCCAGGGTCTAAATCTTGTTGTCAGACTCGACTCCAAACAGATCCACGGACTGCACGACATTCTCCATGTCCCTATTGATGTCGAGGTAGAGGGATTCGACATGGCGTTCACTCGCATGCCTATTCAAATAGCAGGTGCTTTACACCACAAGCCCGGTACTAAAGCATACTTTGGAGGTGTCGCTATCTCATTGAGCACGTTTTCTATTGCGGCACTCGGCATGTACGAACAAGTCCCAGCCAACGATGCTGCTGGTACACCAGAATATGACTCATTCTTTATCTATGCTATGATGGAAGGACTCATTTTCACAGTGGGATGGGCAGAGGTTCGTGGCCTCATGGCTGGATTTGGCTACAACTCACGGCTTCGACTACCCACGGTGGAGCAGCTGGCTACATTTCCACTCATCCAGGGGTTTGACCAGACTGGAGGCTTCAATATGAACCAAGCTGTCAAGAATTTGACAGGTCCTGGCGCTTTTGTGACACCTAGCATGGGATCCATTTGGATGGCACTTGGTCTTGTCATTCGAGCATGTGAGGCTATCGACATGCGTGCTGTTGCAACTGTGGCTCTTGGGCCGAACCAGACTGACATCGGATTGATCGCTCGTGCAACTGCTACTCTCCCTCGACGTGCTACTCCAGATAAGGCTCTTGTTCTCATTGATCTCTCTGTGGTTGGCAAACTCGACCTTGTCCATGGCGAGCTCTCAGTTGATGGTCTCATCAATCCTACTTCTTTCATTCTCAACAAGGATTGCCGCCCCTCTGGTGGCTTTGCCATCAGAAGTTGGTTCGGCAAGAATAACCCACATTCAGGCGACTGGGTCGTCAGTTTCGGTGGTTATCATCCCATGTACCAAGTTCCAGCGCATTACCCTCGTCCACAGCGATTAGGTATTTCGTGGACCCTCAGCTCAAACCTCAGAGTCACTGGTAATGCATACGCAGCTATTACACCAGGAGCCGTTATGGCAGGAGGAATGCTTCAAGCTGTCTTCTCTGCTGGACCTCTGGGCGCCCATTTCGATGCCCACGCTGACTTCCTCGTCAATCTCAGGCCCCTGCACTATATGGCAGATATGGCAGTATCTGCAGGCGTGTACTATGAGATTAGAGTTTGGCGCTTTCGAAAGAAGATTTCTGTCAACGTTGGTGCTTCTCTACACCTCGAAGGACCACCAATTCACGGCAGCGTGCACTTTGATCTGTCAGTCGTTAGCTTCACCGTAAGCTTTGGCTCTGGATCCTCCGAAGGCAAGAGGCGTATCAGTCTCCGCGAACTCATGGACCTTGTGTTACAGGAAGCAGGGGATACACGGAAAGACAACGCCATCGTGAACCCTCATACATTCACAGCTGTGTCTGGGCTTCTCGGCGACGATAAGAAGAAGAGTGACACTGTCAGCAAAACTTCTCGTAACAAGGTGGCTTCCGACAAAGAGCGTTGGCATGTCCGCAGCGACAACTTCATCTTTTCCGTTCGAAGTGCGGTGCCAGCTACCTCCATTGGAATCGAGGGACGCGGTACTCAGTACACCGGCAACTCCATCATCAGCAGACCTATGCAGATGAAGAAGGATACGGGTGACTCTTCAAAGATTAAATCGACTCTGAGAGTCAAGGTCCGGCACGTCAAGGAGGATAAAATCATTCCTTTCCGCGAAGCAGCCAAGGTCGAAGATCAATTACCAGCCAACTACTGGGGCCCTTACTCGGAGAATACAGCAGACTACATGAGACCTGATAGGATGCCTCCTACAGTGTCTCATCTCGTCGGCGCTACTCTCGTACCTCCTGCACCTGCTGCTCCTGAGCAGTCCATCCCTGTGTTTAAGTCAAAGCTAGAGAATCACAATGCACCGACATGGACACCTGGAAAGATCAAGAAGGAGTCCGTTCGCTATCTCGATCATGCGAATGCTAGAGACAGCGTTAAGTGGTCTCGAGTCAAGGGTGCTATGGGCCTAGAGCCCGAGGCAAAGAGGGAGAAACCTCCCATGGATACAATCCATTTGACAGAGGCCGGAGAGGCAAAGGAGGCTGCTGCTCCTAAGCCCATCTTTACCAAACCATACCGTCAAGGTATTCTCAATAGCTTCATCAGCTTGGCCCACGGCGGAACAGACGCAGAGAGCGTCAAGGTGCGGAAAGCGTACAGTGGCATTGGTGATAATGTGCCCGACGTCATCTTGAACGACCCCCAGCGCTTTTACATTGGTCCTCCAACAGTGTTCTGCAACTAAAACTGGTTGTTGTTGTACTGGTTATGTTCTCTACATTTCATTTTCATTGCCATTCCCGAATCTATTTACGCCTGCCACAATCTAGCCAGCTAGCTTTCCTTTGTAATCTAATTCACGTCTGTTTATTATTGAAATGCCCAATATGTACACCTCAATCTTCGCCCGGTATCAATCTGTAGCTAGATCGTCTATATTCCTTGGCTAGTTGAATAGCAAGGCCTCACTCAACACTGTCGCAGTCAAACAGAGCCATGGGCTTGGTAATCAGACAGTAAACGAGGCAAGGCTGCTGCAATGTGTTCTTTTGGTCGTGAGTCGGACCAAATCCGCCGGATGGCACAGACAGAACGATACTGTGCCGCGAAGCCGAGTCAACATCTTTGAACCCGTGATTCAATACTCGTTGGTCCAGGCCCGCATAGTTTAGAATCAGATAGAGCATTAGCTTCAGTAAGCCGGATGTACTACACCCCTGCCTTTTCTTTCTTCGCACCCCGGGTGTGTGATGACCTCCAGATGCAGCTGCATGAACTATCGATTCTTGGACCCATGCCCTGAGCATACATGCTCCCCTGTAAGATCATCGGACCAGGGGAGGGCCTCGACCAGATGAGATTCTTTCACTGGGGCTTCTGGACATTCTTTCCGACATCGAAACACTTGTGACTTCTTGTTGAAGAATATTCCTTAACTTCCATTACACTATAGTTTCTCTACGCGACCAGCTATCGCAGACCTCTACAAGTCTACAATCTATCTCCGTTCTCGTGTGTCTTCAGTACAGTGGCTGTATCGCCTTCTTCATCCCTTTCTACTATTCTGATCAACTTCACGACATCGAGTTCCTTTCGATTGACTGAGTCCCGAAGCATACAATGAATCACATTTGGTACAATGAATACCTGCGCAAAAAGCAACAGAACTTAAAGAACTATGGCAGTAGTGTACGATCACATCGACCTGGATCCCTCACAGGAGGGAGGAAGAAAGGCTCGAAGTCGAAGAGGGTGAGAACATATTATGGAACACCTATTCAAGACGTGGCGGCATCAGATATGCCATCGAACGATTGTATGCCAAGCACTGCCAGCTTATGCCATACTCGCGCTAATCGATTCCAACACAGGCTTCAAAATTGTTAACAAACCAATTGGTGATCAAGTTAACGACTACATCGGGCCACAACATACACGCAATCTGGTTCTTTCATACAACTGTATTAATTCTCTATCCTCGAGGCGAAAGTCACATTCCCTGATGTTTCTATAGGCTTCATACCCACTGGAGAAGTGTACGAATATTTACCATGCGCACCTTACAAAGATGCATTAGGTATACTTGGTTTTAAACAAGTTCGCGGAGTTGACACCATAATGGAGAGAACTGGTGTTTACAATTGGGGAACTGTAAGAACTCTACGTTGCAGATTTGGCATTTGGCCAACTAATGGTTACTAGAAAGCTTTTACGCCATATAAATTACTCCTCTATCGTGGCCGTTTCAACAACGACCCAGAAAAAGACGATAAACATCGTTTCATATACCTGGCACAGAATAAGCCAGGCGATCCATTAGTAGGAGATTGCTTCATACGACTCGAAGAGGTTCACAACCGCATGAGGGGCGACAAAACCCCTTATGTTCAGGATTGCCAGACGGCTATCGATAGTGCCACCAATAATCGTCGCAGTCTCAACTTTCGTTGCTGGGCTGTTGAAGGAAAGGCTTGTTACACGCATGAGCTAGAGCTTTTTGAAAAACTCTTTTCGAAAATTAGCAATCAGAATAAGACTTCTGACCATATTGAAGAGTTTCGAGTTTGGGCAGGTAGGTTGATTATAGACCCTGAGGTGACTAATCAACTGATGGGAGTTGCAGAGATATTGCGAAAGTCACAAGGTGATAAACTAGCCTCTAAGGACTTCTTCGGACGCTATTGGGATGTCGTCATTCCCGATGGAAACATGCCGATGTTTACGGCTGGAATAAGAATTGTCGTGTCAGAGAAGTACTTTGATGACCGCGGCTTCGACTTTCTTTTCAACCGTATAACTCCAAAAGCCCGCGAGGACGTAAGAAAAGAGGTATGGGAGGCAATCAAACGTGTCATTGAAGCACCACGGCTCAAGTTCAAGCCTACCCTGTCCATCCAGAACGTCATCTTCCAAAATGAAGTCGCAGGACTACCCGACGGATGGAATGGCCTCCAAACTAACCTAATCAACAATAAAGGATGGAGGACTCTTGAGCCGCACCCTGGAGATCTTTACAGCATCCTTGTGAACTACCCGGTTCAGAACTTCCTCTGCAGCAGCGCTCATGACAAACCTCTTTGGCAGAAAGGATACGCTCCTCCCGAAAAGAAGTGTGCCGAGGCACTTCATAAGCTCCTGGATAAATGCGGAAAACAAAAGGATACAAGAACCTATGTCGAAACCAAATATGTTGTCGCCGCTGGAAAGGCTAAGAGGAACCCAACGCAAGATAGGTGTGTTGCTAAGGATGGATATTCTGCTAATGTGGTATGCTAACCTCCGGTGATACCTACTCACCCATGAATCGGGCGTTCTAATTTAATTCTGCAGGCCATGTCAAAAGCATATCCTGACATATATCCTAACTCCGCCAAGGCAAAGCAGAAAAGAGTTGCAGAGGTATAAGCCTTGGTCTGCAGTTCATGAAGATGATGCTGATAGTCACAGTGGCTTCATAGGTCTGCATTCAGCTATGGAGGATTAGAGGAAGGGAATGTGGACTCCTCCCAGGATGCCATCAATCTGGTTCTCGGCACCCCTGATACTAATACGGTCATGATGAGGCAAGTGAACCACTCGATTCTATCCACCGAATATACTTGACTGACTTTTATAAGATATGAGGCATTTGTGAAGCGACTTGCATACTATTCCAATAACGGGAACGGCGGCAGAGTCATCGTCGATACAAAGATTGCCTACCCTGTCTTTTTTGGGCGAGGGCAAAATTGGATGGGAGACAATAACCACAAGTACACTTGGCTGGCACCCCAGCTCAATTACGAGTATCAGAACGACCCGAACAGCAAACCAGTGAGTCAAAGCTGAATAAATTCTATCAAAGTGATGTGGCTGAATGCTAACATGACCCGACGCAGCGCGTCTCAGTCACTCGGCCTTTGTATCCCTTAAACCTCGAGGGCTCGATGTTGTTCCAAGCTCTTCTCGATAAGTCTGTGGAAAGTCAATGCTGGGGGTGGAATTGCTGGGACGATAATGCGGTTGCGAAGGCGCTCCTAGAGTCAACAGCTGTGGATGGAGACCAAGATGGTCCATTGCACAAAGACGATTTGAAAGATCTGCTTAAACAAGCTGTGAATGGAGACCAAGAGGGTCCGTTGCGCGACGACGTTTTAGAGGATCTGGTTCAACGAGAATTAGATCAGCGACCTTGACCACTAAAATGCCAGCTAGGGAATTAACTTTCAAATAACATGTGTTCATCATTTATTTTACATCTTTTCATATCAACAGTATTTAGCTGCCTATTGCCAAAACTCAACCAACACTCTCCGTGTAGGACAACCTATTCCCGTCCATACACTACAGACTTTTAAGCCGCGGAGCATTTTCCCCGAAGTCTTCATCAGTAGGTGTTTTGTAAAAGTGCCATGACCCGAAATAGCACATTACGAGTGAATGGAGCTCGTGCTCAGAGTGCGGAACTTTGGGAGGCTATGGAGAGATTGTCTCGGCCATACCAGCACCTGGAACTTCACCCCGCTCGTGACTACGACGGGTCATCACGAAACTATGCCTCGGTGAGCCCCGAACTTGACTGTGGCTGCGGCTTCCAGATTTAGTCTTAGGGTGCGGAATACTATCTTTCCGGTGTCTCGTTGATGAGAGCTGAAAATATTGATTCCAGCCTTTAGTCGGAGCGTGACTTGAAGAGGCATCCCCGATATGTGCTGAAAGGACCCTGGTGCTGCATTAGCGCACTAATTTAGCCCAGTAGACTACTAAGTTAGGCTGCGTAACACGCGAACTTCAGGGGATATGTCCCCTGTGACTCCGAAGGGAGCGCTACCGATGCCCCGTTTCTCACACTCCCCACGTACTCCGTGTGCGATACCAAGCACAGTACATAGTGCGACTTACGCCCGATTGATAGCCCCTCCACACCCAGACCAGTCTAGACAGAACAAGATGCAGCTGAAATGGAACTATCGAAAAACAAGCATGAATAGAGTGGCTGCGTTACGAGGAATTGAATCCGATGCCTGTTTCGATAAAGCGATGCAAGTGACTGGCTTCCTTGCAGCATTGCGCATGCCCATTCTTCATTCTCTAGCCCATTCACTTCTCGCCTTTTCCTTCAATAATTCTACAATCACATTTTAGTCTACAGAAGTTGAGATTTCACCAAGAACTCAAGTTTGACTGAGGTTGAGAGACCATAACAGAGTCGTCGCAATGCTGCAGTCTCCTCGTAAGTCACCACGACAGATCTCCAATTGACATTGAGCGCAGCAATTGATGCTAACTCCTATGGCAGAAGCAGAAGAAGTTGCGCCGCAACTTCCAAAGGCTGCAGAGCCATCGGTAGACGTCACAGAGCTTGGTCCAGAGTCACCCTCAGAAGGCTCTGAGCACAGCGAAGAACATGTCCAGCCAGTCCAAGAGTCACATCTCGTCTTTGATGACGAGGTCGACACTTCCGAAGCAGATCTCACCATCGACACCGTCTTAGACAGGCGACTACAGACAAGGCCAGCACCATTACGTCCCCAAGGTCGCAGATCGATCTCGGGACAGCAAACTAGGGACGTGAGCCATGGCTCCAAAGACTTTGACAACAGCCTTGTCAAGAACGATGGCGATAGCATCACGATTCGAAGAGTTCACATCAGCTTGCCAAAGCGCAGCAGTCGCAATGACTCGCAGCCTCTATCTACAAGACGCACAATGTCTAGTGAGACTACAACTACTTCGGGCAGTTTCGTCGGGCGACGCGCTGTTAGCAGTCAGTCCAACAAGGCGCTGTCCACAGAAGATCGCATGGTTAGAGCTTATAGTTCTCTGCGAGAGCTGCGCATAACATGCGCACTCCCTGCGTCACGAGAGCGCGTTACTATTCATCATGTCTTTGATCTCATTGACAAGACACGCATGAGACTCGTGCCCCATCAATGGAGTCTTGTCGACAGGCGTCTGAAGCAAGTCCAGTCTTCGGCCGAGCGCATCGCCGATTTTGTCGCGCTTATGAAGAATCATGGATCTGATGCCGAAAGCGTTGCCTCCATGTTCTATTCCAGCTGTGAACTTGCTCTTTCGATGCAGGGAAAGCTTACTAGTGCTAGCACGGCTCTAGATAACTTGCTTGCTGTTTTCCATCGAGCCAGTGTTACAATTCAGCATGTGAGAGCTTCGGTGCCTGAGGGCGTGTCGTCGGATAAGCTTTATAGCTGTTTGTCCAAGGTGCTTCAGTCGTTACAGCAGATTTGTTTGGGATTCATTGACATTTTGGATGAGATCAACAAAGGTGAGTCCCAACACTGCCCCAATTCATATGTCAGTTAACTAATTTCTCTGCAGCCGGTTCCCATACTTCGTCGTCGTTTATCCTCCAGATCGAGCAATACTTCGAGGCAGATCTGGCGTCATTGTCTCTGGCTGCGCATCAAGCGTGCGAGGAACTCTGGATCCTATCGCTCAAGGGTAGTTCTGATGGTTCGCTTGGGACCTGCCATGGGGCTGTGCAAGACTGGCTGAATGGAAGTGGCCATGGTCATTGCAGCCACGGCTTTTCTCGAGGCCATCACGGAAGCAAGCATGGACATTCTTTTGTCTTCGACTGCGTTGAGCCCGTAGTTGTTCAGTTCTTCAAGACCCCATCCAGACTATTGCTCGTCGCTGGAGACGCTGGCTATGGAGAGCAAGAGCTGGTCTCCAACATCATTGAGCGTTTGCAACTATCTCTATCTTTGGATGCAAAGCTACTTCACGCATCAGTTACTTCTGCGGCACAGGATTCGTCTTCTATTCGACTGCTCAAGGCGCTACTCTTCCAGTTACTGGATCAGTCCATCGGCGACACTGGCTTGCTGGATGCTATCAACACAGTTAGGAAGCGCAGCGAAACCGAGTCAGCGGAAAAGACAGAGGACCTGCTGTGGGAACTTCTCGCAGACCGTTGTTCCAAGGCCAGCGGCAACGTTGCTATTGTGATCAATACCATTGACAGCCATGGAACTGATGGCTCTTCCAAGTTTCTCGCTAAGCTCCAAGCACTTACATCCAAGTGCGAGAATATTCGATGTCTTGCATTGGCTGATGCCGATTCAGCGAGATCCATCTCCGGCACGCAGATCTACACTCTGTCCCGCATGGATATTCGCAGAAATGCTCGTTCGTTCATGCAGATGGCGCTCTCAACCTCTGCTATACTGTCATTCCTCTCGGCTGAGATGAAGAGGGAGCTTCAGAAGCATATCGCAGAACGCCAATGGACTTCTCTGCTGGAAGCCAAGCTCATCCTTCGGCTGCTAGAGGCCGAGCATGATCTGGGTCGTATGACAGACATCATCTGCAAGACTCCCAAGACGGTTCAGGGCATCCTCGATAACATGCTTCTCAAGATTGACTACTCAAACCCCGATATGCAGTCTCTACTCTCTTGGCTTCTGGTCGGAAAGCGAGCTATCCAGGTCGATGAGATGGAGCGCTATGGCTCTGTCACCATGAGCAACTGGCTCAGAAGAATCCGTTCCGGCCGGTCCGTGAGCTCCAACTCTCCTCTTGCCAGCATCATAGCCATTCGCAGCGGTCGTATACAGTTCGTCGACTCTGTTGTCCAAGCGAAGATGCATCATCTTGCTATACATGGCAAGATTGCTTTGTCGCTGAACCTGGCTCATCGACGGGTTGCGATTGACTGTCTTGAGCACGCCAAGAAACACCTTCAGCAAGACAAGGTCGATATTGTCTTCCAGAATGTTTCGCAGACCCAATGGGCTACAGCAGCTCCATATAAGGACTTTGACCCGCTGATGGCATATGCCGTTCGGAATTGGTACGAGCACTACGAGAAATCTCTTTCCTCTTCAGAGAAGCTCTCGCGACATCTCCCTACTGAAGTATCTTCTAAGATGTCTGACTCAGTCTTGATGGCCCTTGCCGAGTGGCACTTTCTCCGATCTGAAGGCGATAGTATCACGACAAACAAGCAAATTACTAAGATCCTCGCCCTGCGAAAGGCCGCTTTTGGTGCAAATGCAAAGTCAGTGATCCAAACATTGATCAATCTTGCTCATTCGGATCTTCGTCAGACCATCAGTATTGAGAAGCTGGTTGAGGCTTTTGAAGCAGCCATTCTCACCTTCGAAGATCCCAGCCCTCAAGCTACAGCCGGTGCCAAGTATATTATGTCCCTCGTCAAGCCGCACACGACGCTATCCTCTAAGAGCTCCAAGGTGTACAAGTACCTTTGGCGTGTCTTGAGGGCCGAGCTTGGAGAGAGTCATGATCAGACACTCGCCGTCGCTCAGAGGCTCGCGGAGCTATACAAGGCGGAGATGCGCTTTGCTGAAGCTGCAGAGATTCTGCACGACATGTATGTTGCGTGCTGCAGAACCAGAGGCCTCTTCGCAAGCAAGACTCTTGATCTGTTCCACGTGCTTATTGACGCGCTTGAGCACGCTGATGATATGGCTACGGCGCAACAGCTGTGCCAAGATGTCTTCGACGCTGCCCCAACTCTGGAGACGTGGACGGATGCAGCACTCTCCGCCATCACTCGTATTGTTCGACACTACCAAGACCGAGGCATGTCAAGCGCTTCCAAGGGTGCACTTCAGCAGTTGTGGACTCTGCTTCAGGGGCAATTGAACAAGGAGAACAATAACCACAGTGCCATCCTGGTCGCGTTTACCTCTGTCACTCTTCAGCTGGCCACAAAGCTGCGCGACTTGTCTCTCGAGAAGGAAGCTAGCACGACGCTGGTCTCATTCTGGACTTCTGTCTCCAGGTTCGTGACAACCGACCGCCGGTGTGAGGTGACCACACTGGTGAATCTGCGAGAAATCGCACAGCTTCTTTTGCGACTCGAGAAGAACCAGGAAGCTTTGAGCATCCTTCGCGTTCTCTACGAGATTCATCAGCTACCCTCTCATGACCATTTTGACGAAATGCTGCAAGTCTACTCTGCGCTCATCGTCTGCTACAAGGGTGTCAAGAACCCCATCGAGGACTTCTTATGGTTAAATATCCTCGATAGTATTCTCCATTCTACGCACGGTCATGGAGATATAGGGTCAGACACTGTCTTCTTGTGTAGAGACCTGGCTCATCTGCATCGCTCGCGAAGAGAGTGGAAAGCAGCTATTAGTATCTGCCGCAAGAGTCTCGAGGTCCTCTGGCCGCAGGTCCTTATAGAAGGAGGAAAGCTGCATCTCCCCAAGACCTTCACTCGCGAGCGCGTTGAGATTGCCATCATCATGGCTCAGATGTACAAGCTGACTGAGCAAGTTGCTCAAGGAGATGCCTTGATCCTATCCATTGTCAAGTGCTGCAAGCAGAGCGTGCTCCTCTGGCAATCTTCCAGCCAGGACATTGCCCTGATCCTTTCTGGAGCTCTTGAGGATGCTGGCTTGCATCTTGAGGCCCTGGAGTTCTGGAAGTCCATCATTGGTGATTGTAGAGCTCACTTGGGTCATTCTCACTCATTCACGCTTCACGTCGCCGCTGCGATTGTCCGTCTGAGCCTTCATCTCGGCACTGTCATCGAAGACGACGACGACATTTGCGATTGCTTCGAGGAGGAGCCAGATGAGGACGATGTTGCTTCAATCATTGTTCTCATCGAAGGCCTCCTGGCTCTGTGCAAGAGCCAGAAAGGCAAGGGCAAGCGGGAAAGCTATACCATTCTCCTCCGTCGTTACGAGCGTCTCTGGTCGTACTTTGCTGACTTGCGACACCACGTATCGATGGACGCTGCCCGAGGATTCGAGATTTACATCGGCTACTCTCAGACACTACTCTCCGTTGGCAGTGTCTCCATCGCCGTGCGGCTGGCTCGCAAGCTGAGAACCATTATGTTGTCCGATCTGGGACGACAAGATATCTGGTATCTCAAGGCTTCGCTTGAACTGACCAAGCTTCTTGAGATGGATGACACAACTCTTCGTGAGGCTGTCGATATATACGACGAGCTGAACGAGATCTGCCTAGGTCTGTCGGGTTCAGATGAGGCGTTCCTCGAGATTTTACGCCTCGTTGAGGAGCGATTGAGCGTTCTCATGTCCAGCAAACCTCTTCTCCACGACAGAGCAGAGACCATCCTCATCAAGTCTTGGAGACAATGCGCAAAGAAGCACGGCTACGGTCATGAGCGCAGCATCTCCAGTCTAAGGAAGATCATCGACTTCTGGGTATTGAATCTCACCGTTGAGAACAAGAAGCAAGCCACAGCTACCTTGGAAGAAGTCATCCTAGGAGTTTTAAAGAAGGAGACAAACCCACGAAGGTTGTTCCATCTTGCAGAGCACTTCAGCACAATGTACAAGCTTCTTGGCGTCAGCCATGGAAACCTGGCCTTCCTGCAGACCATTCGCTCCGAAATCGCGCGATTGCAACAATCTCAAGACCTCTGCGGCCAAGCGTACCTGGAGAACAAGCACAAGCGTTCTGTGACTTATGACCGAAGATGTCTGGTTCTCGTGTATGCTATGGAAGAACTCTCCAGGAAGAAGACCGAAAGCCTCTTCGGTGACATCTTGACGCGAGTCGTTGCTGAAACAGCGCTTTATGAGGCGTGGCTTCGAGCGGGTCAGCAAAATGACCAGCTTGGCAATCTCTTGACCACTGGTTCAAGACTGATCCAGCATCTCGAATCTTACGGTTTGCGCTCTGAGGCTGGTGTCATCCAAGACGAGCTGTGGAAATTGTTCTGTCGCATGCTGGAACGACCAGAGGGCAAGGGTAGCTCGACATATCATCTCTTCCAAGCCATCCTTGCTTCATCCTCTGAACAAGACATTTCCGCGTCACTCTTGGAGGACGCCTTTGTGCTCATTCAGCAGATGGGCGATGCAGGTTCTCACAAGGCGTGCTTCTACCTGTCGCAATGGGTCTTTGAGTACAGCGAAGGCGGAGCCGACAGCGACGATAGCTCCTCTGCGCTTGTGCTTCTGAAGTTGAGTACCTTGCTATACAAGATCTCTGAGATCGAAGGCGACGTTTCTCTCAGTGGTTTGATCGAAGAGCTGGCTACGCAGTTGGGAGTACTGGCAATGAGTTACACTTCTGACATTGACCTGAGCGTGCTAAGCGTCAGTCATCTCACATGCATCCTCAGCATCGCCGGCAAGCAGAACGACTACACTACTCTCAAGGTTCGTAACCCTCTTCTAATCAAGATTTATATACTGACTTTTTACAGCGCATCCTCGAACTTCTATGGAACTCACGCGACCACTACGACTTCAACCTCGAGCCTACCACCACAATCGCCATCGGCAAGCGACTGGCAGAGGTTCATTTCGCCTGTGGAGAGCATAACGCAGCATTCACTCTTCTCGAGGACATCAGCTATAACCTCAAGGATGTGTATGGTGCCAACCATTCTATGGCCATGAGTTGCATGAGGCTTCTAGCATCTATGCATGAGAGTCTAGGACACCGCACCTCGGCTATTGACGTCAGGTTCCTCATGCTCAAGGATGCTGCGACATGGGAGGACGACTTGACGTCTCCAGGATCACAAGATGAAGCTGTTGCCTTCTACTTGGATCAACTGCAATTCCTGAGGAATGGGTATGCAACCGTTGGGCAGGATTATTCTTGGCATTTGGAGCAGAATATGGACTACCTCGAGGAGATCACCTCCAAGGTGAAGCAACTGATCTCGGTGTCTACTACTTCTTATGATGTAGGAGATATCTTGGACTTAGGAGCCTGGGCCGGCTTAGACGAGGTTGAGGTGAATGAGGATGCATTGGATGTTTGGTGTGCGCCTGAAGATTGGAGGGTTGAGATGGGAATGGAGGATGACGCTGATAGCTGTGCTTATTCGACTTCGTCTACAAACGTGTAATATGGGATCTAGTTCGGAGTAATAGTATTCTTGTCTTTCATAATTTACTTTAACGTACCTATGTTCAACGATGCAGCGAGAAACACCATCAATGCTATAAATCGGTGTCTTTATATGTCATCTTCGTAATTGATTATATCCTGTGAAATTGGAGGTTTTTTAGTCTTAGTCTATCATTCATACAGGATCTTCTTTTTGATATACTATTAATGGGTTTTTGTTGAAACTGCAGTGAGTAAGACATCATTCTAAGTTACAGGTCCTATAACCGGCCCCGCCGTTCACAGCCGGGTGCTCCGGTTGCGGAGTCCCCGGGCACGGAGAAGGACCTCCGTCCTCAAAGTATATAATAACATCAATGGACAATTCAACTCTCTGGCATCAATCATATTGCATCAACCTCACAATCTCAAAACATGTCTCAAAGTCAAGAATTCAGCGAAGGTTTCAAAAAGGGCCTCAAAGTCCGCGGCGAAGTTCTCGGCGAAGAATACGTCTCCAAAGCAGTCGCAAGTCTCGACAACGAATACTGGAAGCCCGCGCAAGAGATCATCACAGAATACGCCTGGGGGAATGTATGGACTCGACCTGGTCTTGATAGAAAGCAGAGAAGTCTTCTTAGTAAGTGATGCGATTATATCAAACTACCATTTCTGACGACTCTATAGCGTTGGCGTTTTTGACGGCTCAAAAGGCATGGCCGGAATTGACGTTGCATACCAAAGGGGCTATGCGAAATGGTTTGACGGAGATTGAGATTCGGGAGGCGGTTTTGCAGTCGATGATTTATCTTGGTGCGCCTGTTGGGCTGGAGGCGATGAGGGTTACTGAGAAGGCTATCAATGAGTTCAAGGCGCAGAAGGAAGGAGAAGCAAGTGGCTCCAAGAATGAATGAGACGATTACTGCGAGTATTACAGTATTCTGATTTCTTACCCTTGGAGCGTTGATCTGACTCGTTCATATCAACAAGGCGATGGCTTCCCTTGTTCCATGCGGGTTAACGGAAGAAGCACGTGTTCGACCCCACCAGATGCCATCACCTTATTTACCCCTCCTCATGCTTCAACATCATACTCGTATCATATACTCTCCCTTCACAAAATCTTTCTCAACATGGCTTCTAAAATTCAAAACGTGACGGAGTTCTCATACGTTACCCTGAACGAGGGCGTCAATGTCTTTGATGAGTCAGCTGCGGCAAAGACTTATCAAAATGTTCTAGAGACAGCGTTGAAACAACCTGGTGCTCGACAGGTTTATACTGGTGTTGAGATTGAGAATCCTTCTACGCTATGGTTGTTTCTTGATTGGGAGACTTTGGAAGATCATGAGAATTACCCCAGGACCGCGTAAGTCAACACTTGCTTTATCTTCTGAAGGGTGCTAATAGAATTCAGCGATCATGGCCCTATCATTGAATCTCTCAAACCCATCGTGGACTTTTCAAAATCCATCAACAAACACGTCACCCTAACCCCCTTCCCCCCAGAAGACGTCCTCAACAAAGACTGCTCTCCCGTAACAGAAGTCCTGCTAGCATTCTTCCCCTCCGACTACGACGTCGCTTCCCGCGCCACAGCTACCCGCCGTCTCGAGGAGTTCACCGGCGTGGCACTTAAGACGTCCCGTGACTGGCGCGGCATCAGCTACGGATGGAGTGTTGAGAACGATGTGCCCATCCGAGGAGATGAAGGTAAGACGGGGAGTATGCTTGCAGCGTTTATTGGGTGGCCGAGTGTTGAGGCGCACCAGAAGTTTCGAGAGACGGATGATTTTAAGGAGAATATTGGATTGTTGAGGGAGATTCCGGGGTTGCTGAAATTGGCGGCATTTCATGTTAGTTGTGTGAGTAAGGAGGCGGAGGGGTTGACGGAGAGGGATGCTGAGAAGGCTCATGAGCATAGTCACGATCATGCTGGTGGATGCTGTTAGTTCTGTAGACTATGTACTTTTTTGTTCGTATAAATTCGATATTTGATATTGTAGAGATGCCATTCAAGGCCATAATTCTGCACACATCCATTTTTCCAATTGTTCAAAGTTATTCACTTTGCATCAGGGGCTAGCTACTAAATATCACAATACCTTCCTGCAAGTGTCATCGGAAGGTTAACAGATACTCCAATATGTGCATTTTGCTATGTTTTCCCGTATTCGTGTTGCTTCGTGTTCTAATAAATCATTGTTTGCTGGCTCAAAGGCACGGGGTATCGTGTTCATTACCCATTACTCCATAACAAAATCTCCCCCCTCTGTAAACTCATTATGCATACTCAATTCCTCGAACTGAGCAGCCAGGTTCCTGATATGTCCATCACCAGGCTTCGTAGCCTCCAGATCGAAATCCAAAACCCAACTCCCAAATGTACCACTCTCATCTTTACTAGGCGGCGCATCTTGCTTCGGCGCTTCTAAAGCACGCATGAGCTTATTCGCTTCACCGGCTGTCATGCTCCCATCTCTCATCGCCATAGCTAAAAGCCCCTTTCCAACAGGTTTACAGACAGGGAAGCAAGCGCCGAGATCTTGACATGCGGCGAGACAGACAAGGAAGTAGAAGTGCCAATCTGCCTCTTCGTTACTTCCTCGACGATGGTGCTTTTTGTCGAGGCTGGGGGCTTGGATGGAATGGTTGCGCAGGGCGGCGTCGCGAATTATGGTGTTGCTGACGTGCACAACTGCCGAGCTCAGGACGCTAAGAGAGTGAGCATGGGGATGGTAGAGGCGGCTGATGAGGATGAGACGTTGGAGTTGGTTTGTTGATGCCCGCAGTGCTGCTTTGGGGGACTTTAACAACGCCGGGTTTAGATTCTGATTGCTTGGATCCATGATGAATGTGTGAAAGAGGTGCGTAATAGCAACATGCAAAAGAATGCTGTACATCGTCAGTCAAATCCTCTCACTACGAAACTCACGACTTACTTGAACGCTAATACGTGATCGGGCATATTCCCTGGATCAATCGACGACATCTCGGGCGGCAGCGAATCCGTAAAGGCCAATATCTTCTGATATTTCGCCTCCACAAACGCCAAAGGAATCTTCATCGAAGCAACAGCATCATCACCTTGATGCGCAAAGTAAACCGCTATGACCTCCTGCATTATAGTCCAGAGCTCACATAGCGCTTGAAATGTTTTTCCTGCATAGTCAGGGATGAAGTGTGGCGGCCAGTGAACTGCTAACCTTTCATCTATCGTGTCCTCTCTGCTCCGCCCGGGGACGGGAAACATTGGTGGGAAGGCTATGGGTTTGGTTGGGACCCAGAATGTATTTAGTCTGAGGTGTTAGTGGGACGTGAGAATGGGGAGGAGGTTACGTACGTTAGATAGCTGTATGCTCCCCAGGCTGTATGAGCCATTGCACGTTTGGTGTCGGGATCTAGGCTATCGAACGATGCTGCGTTTTCTGGTGTGTGCGGTATGCCGAAGAGCTTCAACCGCTCCGCCATTGCGCGGCCATCGTCAAGAAGATCGTTGCTCGAAACACTGGATTGCTCAAGATGGCAACTGACGCTGAGCATGAGGATGGCAGCGACGTTGACTAATGAGTCAGACGATCGCTCGGCGCGCCATAGCACGCCAGCATCTCTCATAAAGTCCTGGCTCAAAACGCCGACAGCTTCGTCAATCACGGAGTACGCTTGCTATGGTGGACCAACATCAGCTTAGATGGCAGCATGTGGCGAGTGGCAACTTACACAGGCGTGGGCCAGCAGGGCATTCACCAGAAAGGGTGAGCAGTACTGATGTTGGCGGTGGACGAGGTCGTGTATAAAAAGGTCTGGGTCGAAGAGCCCGAATATGGAGTGATTGCCCTGCAGGTACAGTGAGATGGCGCTGGCAGCGACTTGGTCGTCAATGGACACGCCAGTCCAGTACCCAATCTGCAGTTGGTGTAACCGCTCATCGCAGTACTTTTCTCGATGTGGACCGGCGATGTCTTCCTCTTGTTTCATGTGAGGACGCTCAAGCGATTGGGTGTTCGGTGTAGGTACAGACTGCTCATTGCTAGATGATGTCGACGGGGACATGGTGTCAGACGGCGACGACCCATCGAGCAAAAGCCCTTGGGACGATCGCTGAACAGGCTTCAATCTAGGATCGGCGCTCAAAGACGGTAGGTCCAGGGGAAACAAGGTAGGATACGCCATCCCATGGCGAACCGTCAGCTCAAACTCAAGGCCCGAGGACGTCGGCGGCGACATGGCCTGGGCAGTTCGTATGCCAGAGGGCTGAAGCCTCCCATGCATACTCCCCTGCAACGACGACAATGCATCGGAAAGGCTACTCGTACTTCTGAGTTGCCTGTGTACAGCCAGGGCTTCATGTTCGGGAAGTGACAGCAAGAACTCGAGGATATCACGATGCTCTCTGAGTTCCCGCTCGACATTGCCGAGGTGATCAACGCTGTAGACGCACGTCGTTCCCCATTTCTCGCACTTGGAGCAGCTTGGTCTCTTACCATCACACTGGGCACAGTATCAGCAGTGGGGTCAGACATGAGGTACCATACAGGAACTTGGGTACAGCTGGTAGAGAAACAAGGGGTGACTTACACGGGCTTTTTTCTGGCGGCAGTTCTCACAGGCGTTAGGCCTGTTCGCCCGCCTCCGTCTGGCAACCCGTGTATCTTGATCCTGACCCCCAGGATCACCCGAAGCATGAGGTGCAGGAAGCAGAGTTTTGTACGGCATGACGTTAGACGCCCGCCCGTCTCCCAGTTCCGCGGTTGTGGTTCTGGTTTAGTTAGGTGGTTAAACGAACTGATCACCCTGTCCAAGGGTGTGACAGTCCCCTGGACGTGTACTTCGTTACAGGTACATTCAGCCCGGTTTATCCTGGGCGTAGAATAGTGAATGCGGAGTGAGAGTTTCGTTGTGTACAAGGGGCCACACTAAGGGAATACCTCGATCGTGGAGTTGACACGCCACCCTGAGGATCGGGTCGGTGGGTGCCAGAGACAGATTGCGAGATTTTCCCATGCTGGGATCTGATTCGACCGAGTGATGCTTAGTCTTGTTTCTGACATCACCTTGCCAGCCTCTTTTTCACGCTTTGCTGTTTGGGGAAAAGACCAGGCACATCGGCTATGGCTCGGGTTTAGGGCGTGTTTGATGAGACTCAAAAGTCATTGAACAACAGACAACCGTGAGATTTTGATTCATCTTTTGGATGCTGTTGAAGCTGCGGATTTATTATGTTCATTAGTGAATCACATATTTTATAACTCAATAGGCATGACAGGGGCATATGTTCTCAACCCCACGATACCCAAGATCTTAAGATCCGCAGATAAGCTCTGGGATGCATGCGACTGGCCCATGCACTCCGCCAACTTCATTGTCTTCTAATGTTCTACTCGGTAATATGCGATCAACAACTACAGATACCTCACTTTGCTTAAGCCTTTTGATAAATCTTTTCCTGAGCCATGTCGGAGATTGCTGCTAACTATCCAGGTGCCTAAATCCAGCTATAAACATCATCAGGGTATCTCAGCGACACCATGTTGTTATTCGATAAATACTGCATTTCTTTCCGTCCCAACATAAAGTTTCCGAGCCTTGTGCATACAATGAGCCATACTAGTATTCCCTGCGTCACCATTGTTCTCAATGTTCCCTTGATTATCTGCCCAAAAACTCAAAATGCCAGTGCCTACACATCATACACACTATGATGAGAACCCAAGTATTGATATTCTATATGAAAATACACGAGACAGATAGATCTCAATACTGTATTCTGGGGGTCCTGCTGGGCTTCAGTGAAAACAAGTCTCGGCATCCTTATCTACAATTTTACATGACTTCACGATGCCAAGGATAATCTTGTAATAGACATGAACAACAACTGTCAAGTCCTCGATCTAGAACCATTAGCTCGGCACCTACTCCCAAGCTCCCGATTCATCGTAATAAACCAATGGCCTTATCTCACGATGATCGAGACAGATCTCGGCTCTACCCGCAAGCTCAGAAACAAAATGCCGGTTCAGGTACACACAACTCTTTCGCCACGCAATCACACACTAATCATTGTTGGCCCGTAAGCTTTAAGACAATTCTTCTCGGTATATCTGTCTTACTTCCACAGAGTGTGATCGAGGTGAGACATGCCATCTGCATCCAGCCAGTGGGTCACCCGCAAGCAGCATCTCATCCGCATTCATCACCACCCCCAGATAAACCATGTCAAGGTTATTAATAGCGTCTCCCGTGGCAATAAAGCCTTATACCGCCCTTCCGAGACCAAACATCGGCCCTGTCTCAAAAAAATGTCATTTTGTTTCACCTCTAAACTCACGGACTCACTCTCGTTCAAGCCTTAAGGCTTCCACTTGCACCATGGTAGCACTCGAGCTGTACCATTATCATCCTTCGTTTATTCTCGCTCTCGTTGCGCTTGGTTTGTTTTCTGCTTCGACGGTTGTTTGCTTGTTGCAGATGATACGATGTAGGACTTGGTTTTCCATGCCGTTCCTTTTAGGCTGTGCTGGTAAGTCAAGTCGATTCTTGGGATGCGGTTACGAGATTGGATAAAAACGAGAGGCTGATCTTTTTAGTTGAGGCTGCTGGATATGCTTGTCGTGTTGTGTCAGCTTCTGAATCTCCAGACTGGACTTTCGTTCCTTATGCCATCCAGACTTTTGCGTTTCTTTTGGGGCCGAGTTTGATTACCGCGAGTATCTATATGATCCTCAGCAAAATCATCATTGCTCTAGATGTAGACATCTACTCACTCGTTCCGGTCAAAGTCATTCCTAAGGTCTTCATCTTTGGTGACTTGGTCGCCTTGGCAGCACAATTCACAGGTAAGTCCAGCCATTTCCGCTTCCGATCATCTACTCATGCGAAGTAGGTGCTGGCATACTTATCAATGCTACTTCAGCCAGTCAGCAAAGAACAGCCCAGCTTATCATCATCGGTGGTCTGGCTTTTCAGATTTACTTCTTCGGCTTCTTCACTTCGGTTTTGCACATCGTGCACAGCCGCATCATCGATAACCCATCTCGCCTAAGTACCAATCTGACCATCCCTTGGAAACGCTGGATTATCGTTCTTTACATGGCCTGTGGACTTGTGATCGCTCGGTCAGTCTATCGAGTGATCGAGTATGCCACTGGACCCCTTGGCATCCTTCAAGCCACGGAAACCTACTTCTACGTCTTCGACGCAGGTTTCATATTTCTCGTCACCCTTCTTCTTAACATATTCCACCCAAGGCAACTAGCTACAGTTTCATCAGATGATCTGCAGGATATCGAATCTGTCATCGTCACCCCTTCTAAACCACCTCCTCAGTATCAGCCGCCTCGGACACCTCCAAAGTATCTGCAGCCACCGCCATATCTTCCTTCTTATGCAAATCTCAGGAATCGCGGTCCTTGTTATCATTACCCTCAATCCCCTTACAGAACACAGTCTTGTATACAGTATCCACCTCCGCTACACTACTACCAGCAAAGAAGGCCTCCAACACTAGCTCACCATCGTCCACGGACTAACAGAACGTACAAGAGCTTCAATAGTTCTATGGGCTCTTCTTCTAGTGTTGTCAGTATCTACAATCCTCAAACTGGCCAGTACGAGCCATTTAGAAGGTAGTTGCAGCCGTACTCGACGTCTAGGTACATGGTCCAGCTGGAATATTCTTGGTATATACAATCTATATAAAGTCTATGTTACTCGGCAGCAACTCGAGTTGGCTGCCGTTCTGTCCTTATCTGTATATTATATATTAAACTTGGAACAGTCGAAATTAATACTGCCATCACTCTGGTCTTCTCAGTTCCCCTGGTCTTAGCACCAATTAGGCATTCTCACTCTCACCCCAGCGTCTCAACCTCTTCCAAAGTCGCATCATCAACAAAGAAAGAAAGTCCCGTGCAATAACTCCTAATCTGCACACTCGGCCCAGCCTCCCACTGAGCCTGCGTCCAAGAACACGTCACAGTCGCCAAAGAAAAGTCCCCAGTCTCGGTGATGAACCCGACCGAAGTTGTCGCACCTGGTCCAGCGCCATGACCACAAACTACCGTGCGGGAACCGCAGTTGACAGTATTTGTGATCTTGACCCAGGCGGAGAATGTGTAGCTCTTGCCGGGCGTGATCCAGGTTGGGTTGATGAATTGCCTTGCACCCATCATTGCGCTCATGGGGGCGGTGAAGCTGAAGAAACCGGCTTGGCTGCCAGTGTGGACTTCGGATGATGACGGGGAGAGCGTTCCAGACATGGATTGCCAGGGGAAGACTGAGTTGTCCTCGAAGCCAGGGTTGAGGACGCGGTTGGATGGGATTTCAGGGGCTGCTGACGTGGTGGTTGAAGTGTCGGTGGTGGTAGTCGAGATGAGGGTGGCAGAACCCGAGCTCGTCTCGCTCTCAAAGGTGGTCGTGGTCTCATCCACAGTTGTTGGCAAGTCTGTTGTCGCTTCGAGTGTGGTTGTAGGCTCTGCGCTTGAAGTTGACACCAAAGTCGTCGAGATTGACAAGTCGGAGGTCATTACGGTCTCAGAAGCAGTCAATGTCGGGTCATGAGAGACAGTGGATGAGCCTGTTTCCACCGAGATCGCTGTGGATGTTTCAGTCGCAGAGGATGCGGACTCATTGTCGGTACTCGTAGGAGCATTGGAAGTGACCGATGATGAGGGCTTGCATGGTGATGACGAAGCAATCTGGCACAGCGCCAACAGCAGTGCTGGGTGTGTAAATCTCATGGCGATGAACTTAGATGCAACAAGAATAAAAAGACAAGAGACAGTAAAGAAGCTTATATTTATTCTTAAAATCTAGACTCCTTTCTTGTTTTAATTTTCTTTTGCAATAATTACCACTAATTGAGTGAACTATCGGTTTGTACTCGGGCTATTGAGAGTAGCGCCATCATCAACACCTATTTAGAACATTGTGGAAATAGGCTGAACTTGATTCAACAACTAAAAACCACATGCTTGCATTGTAGTAAAATACAATCCTCATCAACCTCGCGAGAAAAACCCCATAATCTTCTGGATCGTTGTCTTCTCAACAACAGAATCCCCTGTCGCCTTACCCGTTGAATCCACAAACGTCGAAACAAACGTCGTACCCTCAATACACCCAACATTCGACTGTCTAATCTCCTGGCCTTTCCTCACAGCAGCAACCATGATGCAGTTCGTCTCGTTGTTCTTAACACCGAGATCGAATCCCGTCTCGAAGCCCAACACATTAGCCTTGCCCAAGGGTTTGAGCGCCCTGCCTGGTTCCGCAAGGTAGATGTTGTAGGAGTCTATGTCGGTTGCGCCGTTCCAGCTCACGAAGCCAAATACCGTGTCTTGGCGCTTTTCGACGACGAGAGCGGGCGTCCATTTGGATGGTGTGCCTGTCCAGACGTCTTTGAAGGCGCGGTAGCTGGTAATGGACTCGTCGTTGCCGAAGCGGGCTTGCCAGCGGAGATCGTGGCCGTCGCCGGGGCCGTATTCGTGGACGACACCGCCTGCGCCCCAGCTCACGAATTGGTTGCCGTTGCTGAGACCTAATTGGTAACTTCCGTAATCAGGCGAGATCTTTGCACGATCTGGGGAGAGAATACGCAAAACCTCGGGCTTCTCGTCTGGGTTAGGCGGCAGCTTCAACTTCAGCAGCAACCCCCGCGAATACGTCTTTCCCGAATCCTCAGGACTATTGTGATTGTCAAACATGCTGATGATCATCTCCCTCGACGTGACATTATGCGCGCGAACGTGGTTCTGCCATCGGAATCGTCCATGGTGCGGCAACGCGCCGAAATCTCCTCCCTTGGTATTTCCTCTCAACTCCCAAAGGATCCTACCATTTGAGCGTGAGATCAGAAACACGGACCAGAAGTTACGACTGCTGATGAGGAATGAATCGTGATTGACGGCTTGTATTGAGCTCAGGTGGAAGAAGTCGTATGGGTTCTTCGGCCCGCCGTAGCCAGAGGATGAAATAAGTGGAAGCATGGAGTCTTCGGGCCAGAAATGATCGAGGGCGCTCCAGCTGAACAGAATCTCTTGCGTTTCGATATCGATCTCGAAGAATAGAGAGTCAGTCACGAAGCCGTGCTCTGACCCTCCCATCTGCGTGAGGTTGTACATGGTCGTGTTGTAAGCCGTGACGAGAATCGTTCCTCGCGTGGTCAACTCCTGCTCGTGAAAGTCCAGCCCGCTGAGGAACTTTTGGCCGTACATGTTGGTGATGATGGCATCGAGGTGGATAACCGTCCTTTCGTACTCGTTGTTCATGACGATGACTTCTCCGAATCCATGGCTCATCTTTCGCGCACCGCGCCAGAGTGTAAGATACTGGTCGTTGTGAACGGTCTGCACACGAAAACCCTCGGAATCGTAGGGTTCTTCGTCGTGGGCATATATCATCTCTGCGTTCTGCTTCATGATGAACGAAGCGGCTTGCACAAGACCCCTCTCGGCGCCGCTGGACTGCGGTGTAATAAAGACATATCCCTTTGAGAGTTCCTTCCCATTAGGGTTCCATTCGATATGCGGCGGTTTATGCGGCGAGCTCTTGAACCGACGATACACATAAGCGTGATCGTTCTTGGGCCTGACGACGTCAAAGTTACTCCAAGAACGGAACGTCTTAATTCCCTTCTTTTCAACAGGCTCGCCAGGTTTCTCATCCTTCGCCGCCTTCACACCCTTGACACTCTTCCCATCTTTCCCTCCCGCCTTCTTATCCACCGGTATCGCTTTTGCATCGCTCGTCTTCAAATTCGTCGTCGGAGGCTTAACATCATCCGTAACTCTCGGCACAGAGTAAACATACCACCAGAGCAAAATATTTAAAGAAATGACCAGAAAAACAAGTCTTTTGGCCCAAGGGGAGCCCGATATGGCGACCATGATTACGTTTTGCACAAGACAAAGCGCAGATCGGAGAGGACCCTTGGGGTCTATAAGGCTATCTGTGCCCTTCGCAAGGGAGCTATCGGCTGGCAGGTAACTATGACGCTCATTTTTTCTGGAATGAGCCCCTGTCTTGGAAGCATTCCTGAAAGTGTGGTGCTAGGATCGAAGCAGCGTGTCTCCCTTGGGAAGATGGGACAGTGATTGGTGGTGTTTCAGTCTGTGGACAGTAGTGGAAATAGAGCTAAAACAAGAAATTCGATAAACTGTATTGTGCAATTGTCCTTATCTAGAGCTGTGAATTATTGTCGTACGAGTTCTTAGTATTGCAGCGCTCTATTGGTTGAGAGAGGAATATTAAGGTTATCGCGGAACAAGGTAAGGTACCTACATAAGTCAACACCAAGTCGAGTGCTACGGATTTGCAGTATCATGGTAAATGGGACATTCCTGGCCAATGGTTACCAGTATGTGACAATTCCAGCTAAAATAAGCCTGATACACTATAGATACACTAATAGAGCCACATGGCGGTCATCCGCCAAGAGTATTGGGTCGTCAAACAATAGTGTCTTGATACTCTATTCTTTCATGTCAACGCGATGCGAATTGAACGTGTTGTCGTAACGATATCTCAGACCAATCAAGTTACAAACACACTTATCTATTTCTTGAAGTTGGCCATCGCGGGTTTGCTGCCTTTGCAATGTCAATTGCGCGACTCGTTTGGTTGGTGATGCTTCCACTTACACGATGAGGTCCGATCGCGCAAGTCGTCAGTAACTTACTCCGACTTTGTCAACAAGACAGTGATATTCCCTTCTGACTTTTAGTCAACACTGAGATAGCAAAGATGGCACAATTGCCATCTCAAACATCAGAGCTAGCCATGTTGCTCCTGAGCTGCTACCGAGAGCATCAAGGCTTGGTTTATGTGGTATTCGGGGAGAACATGTATCGTTGATAGGTCAAGACAAGGGCGCCCTTGTTGCAAACTTTATTGCAACGGAGGATTGCGCTTGCGAGATTTTGTTCGAGACGCGACTTTTCGAATGGTGTTGTGTACTCGCGACATGCTCAACCTTTGCACTCTAATTCTCAACTTACCAAACGATGTAAATTGTGCCATCCAACGTGCAGCGTCCACGCACGTTTGCGCTAAAGCCGGGGTGAGGATGGATGTCCCTGTGGTTGTCGCAACTCCCCAAAGACCATCTCACGCGGGTTTCTACATATCTCATGCGACAGTATCTTCGTAGCTATCATTCGCAGCTGTGGTCGTTCTCATCCTCGCCTACGTCATGATTGAGGGCTCCGGCCGATATGCTCGTTTGCGCCGCGTTCGCGCGGAGGATCATTCTTAGACTTCGATCAAGCAGCGGCGCATGCTCCCATCACAGCATCGTTCGGTTATGCGACTAGCGCTCAACGATGGCGTTGCCAGCTATTGTTTCGTACTGGAGCTTGAACGTAAACAGAAAGATAAAAGGTACCTTGGGCGGGGTCCTAACTTAGCTTGGTGGAGGGGTTATGAGGTCAGGCAATGAGGGGCAAGCCCAGGGTAATGGCTCTACGGCAGAGCCAGACATGCTGTTTCAAAAGGCCTGTAAATAATAGTCGATGCCCATACATCGATAATAATTAACTAAATAAATACCGGGTGCTATTCTGGATCATGGTGCACACGGCAAGTTTTCGTTTACCGTGCTGGGTCAATATCGGCAAGTCTTCATGATGCCGATCCACCTCCGAAATCGCATCATCCGCAAGCAACTGTAATACCTCATGCTGCCCAGAGCCAGTCTTAGGTAAAATCGCAGATTATTAATGATCAATGAGTATATGTCATGCACGCCCTATGATTTAGAAACCATGTACCTCCAGACTCAAAGCATCCTATCGTGCGCCTTCTCGTAACTCGAATCAGTCTAACACAACAAGTTGGAGGACGAGACACGACAGTCTCCACTTAGAACAGCCAAGAGATGGTTATTACTTAACACTCTCCTCACATCACGAAATTTCCCTTCCTGCTCAAACTACATATCTCAAAGCCATCATGTCTTCAAACGGAGCTGAGCGTCTAGCAAACAGAAAGCCCATCAAGAAGCCCGTCCCAGCTTATCTCCCCTCCCCAGGCTCAGTCCTCACCGTAGATAAGGCTCTGTACACTTCCATCCGCGACGCACCGCGTGAACTCATCGAGGAATTCACTCTGCCGATTCGATCTGGAAAAGCATGGAAAGCCCCGGCGGGATGTATCGTCAAGATCAGCACGCCTGAGGGGCCGCAGGTTGGTAAGGATATTTGGGGGTGAAGTGAGCAGAGGATGAGTTAGATATGTGAACTTGACTTACACTAACAGGTGATCTAAATATCTGGAACGCTCATAACCCGCGTGAGCGCTTCTGGGCTTCCCGCACCAAACAACTCCACGCCTCACACGTCTCAACGTACGACCGTCTCTGGTCCAACCTCCCCTACATGCGTCCCCTAGCCACCATAATCACTGACACTCTCGACTGGTACGGCACAGATGAGCATGGAGGTCGAGTGCACGATCTTCTCGGCACGCGATGTGATCCGTACATCAACACTGTTCTCAGCGGAGGACAGTATAACTTCCAATGCCACTCTAACCTTACCCGCGCGGTGTTGCCGTACGGTTTGAATGAGGGTGACGTTCATGATGTTATTAATATCTTTCAGGTCACGGGGTTAGATGAGCAGGGGAGATATTTCATGAATCCTTGTCCAGCGGAGAAGGGTGATTACATTGAGTTTTTGGCGGAGCAGGACTTGCTTATGGCTTTGAGTAAGTGCATTTTTGAGTGTAGGATGGTTTGAGAGTCGCTAATTGTTATAGGTACTTGCCCAGGTGGTGATTTGTCCCTTTGGGGCTTTGGGGAGGATAGTGAGGAGGAGATGATCAAGTGCTGTCGGCCTCTCAAGGTCGAAGTCTATCGCCTCAAGGATGAGAGTCTGCTACAGAAGGGCGGATGGAAACCAGCTGAGGTGTCAGGATACAAGGGACGACATGGCTTAGATGTTCCTCTTGGTGAGAACAGAGAGGAGAAGGCTTAGATAAATAGAAAGCAATCCTATCTCACTTATCACAATCTGGCCCTTTAATTTTACATACGCCCGATCCAGCCCTATTTCGTTCACTGAATCTTCTCAGCCTTGCCCTCGGCGCTGAGAACAGACTCATCACGATGCTGCATCAACGCAACAACCGCCCCTCCCGGTCCCGAGAGCAAAACACTCGTAACAACCCCCCTCACAAGATTAGTCCTCTCCTCTCCAACCCTCAACTCCGGCTTAACCTCCAACAGCTGCTGCAGCGCCCACACAAGCGCCGCCACAGATCCCGTCGCAAAGTCGTAGATCAGAAAGTTATGAATAGCCGCTGCGGCGCTAGACATGGGTTTATACGAATGAGGCGCCGCGTCGGGGATGAAGACTCTGTTCATGCTCAATGAGGCCGCTACACCGTCGGGGAAGATGTTGGGGAGGAGGCTTGCTGTGATGAGGACGGCGTAGGTTGTCATCTGGCCTATGACTGCGACGTTCCATGCGAAGCTGTAGGCATGCGATAAAGCATTCTTGTCGAGGACGACCTTTGACTTGTGCGCATCCTGCCCGACACTCAGTCTCTTCAGGACAACGGTGAATGCTGCTTGAAGGGTGAAGATGTAGACTGGGGCGATGGCCCAGACGGCATTAGCCCACTGCCGAACATTGAAGTTCGAGAATGGATATGCCATGAAAATACACGGGACGATGTATCCGAGTAGAAAAGACGGAACAACAGTGTGAAGGCACACGTAGTCGCGAATATGGACGCTCTCAGACCTTGACGGTCCAGCTGTGAAGATCAAGTGAATGACAAAGTAAAGCGGCGCAACGAATCCAAACCCAAGACTCTGCACCGCAAATCCCCAAAAGACACCACTACATCCATCGTCAGCACATCAAACCTCAAACCTCAATTCTCAAAATAACTTACTTTAGCACGACCGGACTCCAAGCAAGCACCCTCTGCGCTTCAATCAAGAACACCACGAAAACCGCAATCAACTGCGCCCCGAAACAAAACGTAAACAGCGAAAGTTCGGGCCTCGAGCCATCTGTTACATTCGCCCAGATGACATTCGAAAAGGCAAAGAAATCATCAATTGGTCCTATTCCGGTATATTGCTTGAGGAGCAAGCGATTAGTATCGGGAAGGAAGCGCGGCAGAGGGTCGTGAGTTATGGATTTCAGCATGGAGGTGTAGCCATTGCGGTCAAGTTGCAGAATCAACGCGTCGAAGCCAAAGACTGTGAGGATGGAGAGGATAATGAGCGTTGGGATACGCGAGGATAGATTGGGAGCCGACATTGTGATTGTGTGAGTTTGAGTTGATTGAGGATGACGAGATGATGATGATGTTTGAGGTGAGCGAGTTAGATACAGTCAGCCCCATCAGGATCCAGCCAGTCTTACATGGATGCCACGGGGAGGCAAGAAAAACTGAGGACCTCCATCCAAAACGACAAAAATAACTAATCTAAAGGCCTCCAAATCTACACCAAGTTACCTAAACCTTTTTATCACTCAGGATAGAGAGGTCCTAAGTTTCCTTGCTCTCTGAGGCATGGTAAGCAAACCTGATCATCACCATCATACTTGCAAGGCAGGCCTCAGGGAGCAACAAAACTCAAGACTTTATAAGAGGATGCTAAAAATAAAATCAGTAAAGAGCCTACTAAATCCAATAAATTGCCTCAATATTTTCATCGCTCATCGCTTAGGGTCAGAGTCTCAAGTATTCTTACCTCCCCTCGGCGGGCAAAGAAATGGCTACTTCATATTCAAGAAACATATATTATAAGAAATGCAGTTTGCTTATTGTCCACATTCCGACGATAATTAATTACAATCCAAACAATGTTCATTTCCATCATCACAGCCGAGGTACATGGTCCTCAAGGGGCAAGAAAACTTCTCGTCTCAAGTGAAATCGGGGTGCCAAAATAAACGGGTCAAAAGTCTTGGTAAAATATACTAAATTTACCTAAGTCTTTTTGTAACTGGCAGAAGAGGTCCTGAGTTTCGTGCCTCCCTTGCTCCCCTCAAAAACACTTGCACAACCATTTTGAGTCAAAATAATACAGCTATCGCTTCGAAACTCTTGCGCTGCTTCTAGTCACGCCACGAGTCGAGGTCTTTGTCTGTGCCTTAGCTTTCGCAGGAGCCTTGGGCTTCGGCTTCGCTTTGCTCTTCGTCTGACTCTTGGCTGGAATCTTGGCCTTGCCCTTAACTTGGTCAAAATAAGCGTCGACGAGCTTGGGCGCGACCGTTTCGATGTAGTCCTGGTCCTCCCAAGTGTTTTCGGATGAGTCGTAGCCTAACCATTCAACCTGGACCTGTGGTACACCCTTACGTACGCGGTGCTTTCGAATCGCGAAAACCCGGTAGATATCATCGTCCTCGTCAGGGTTCTTAGGTCGCCCGTCGGGCTGCGAGCGCCAGTAAGCAAAAAGCGCCTGCGGGTTGTCGGTATGGAGAAGTTCCTCTGAGACCCAAGAGCTCTCGCCATCTTTCCATTGCATGCGAAGCTCGATTTCGTTCTCAGCCCAGCGGTGATCCGTGATACTGTCAAATTCGTATTGCTCGTCGTCTTGCGCCTCTTCTTCTTCAGGCTGCACCTCTTGGGGCTGTTCTTTGGGCATCTTCTCTTTCTGTGCTTTGCTATTTGTTTGAGGTTCCTCTGTCACGCGCGAGCCCCTCGAGGACCTTCTAGGGCTCTTAACCTCCTCGCTAGTTCGAGAAACTCCATTAACGCCCCTCTTAGGGATTGAGGATGGTGATGTGGCGAAGGCCGGCGAAAATTCTCCAAGCTCAGCCGTTTCTCGCCTTCTAGGGGAAGATCGGATGGCGGGCGATGACGCGACACGAGAAATAGATCCGTTGGACTTTGGTTTGTGTATAGGCGATGAGCGCGCAGATGTGCTGGTGCGCTTCTTAACGCTCGGCGGCGGTGCCATGGCGATGGTTTCTCGTCGTCGACTAACGACAGAAATCTCGGCGGTGTTATCGTGGTCGCTCGATGCAAGAGAAACGTTACTCAGACGCGAGCGCTGTTTTAAGAGAAAAGCCAAAGTCAGTAGGTGCCTAACAGAACACTTGGGGGGAGGCGCCGGCTCATTAAGGCACCTGCGCAACGAAGCGCAGCGCAGCGCAGCGCAGTGCAGAGCTGGGCACCTTCTAGATAAAACTTACGGGACTGCGACCTGCCGGCTCCGAAAACCTATCCGAAGCGCGTTTGGCAAGACGTTGCTCTCTAGGCGACAAACTCGGTCGCGAGGCGGTAAGTGGCATGCTGGAGGGTGGAGGTCTCTCTGCGGGCTGCTTGAGCGGTGATGACAGGAAGTTGAAAATCGCGTTCATGATGACGAACGCAAACACGGGGAGATACAGGAGACACAAACAAATTTGGTGACTAAATCGACTTGGACAGATTATTCGAGCAGAGAAAGGAGCAACAAACGGAAGAGAACGCGGTTTGAAGCCTTGTCTTACGGTGAGTTGGGATTGGTTAAGTTATGCCTGGATGGGCTGGGCTGGGCTGGGCTACACGGGGTTGTTTACTTTTTTTGTTTGCAGCCGTTAGAAGGTGTGCTCACTGAGTGAGACCTGGACCACGATGCGCGGCGGGGGCTTTCTCGCATGAGCAAAACGCGACAGTGGAGGTGACGTAAACAGACTAGCGCCGAAATGTCTCCACCGCGAAAAGTGTCTGCATGCAAGCGCAATATCGTCACCAATTACTATGCGACACATCTATCAACCAATTGTCGGTGTCACCGGAGCAAGACTGATTAAGAAAGGGCAGAAAAATCAAGAAAAATCAGTAGCATCTATAAACATGTCTGTGGGCTCACACGAAACCGATTGAGGGGCATCGAAAGTGACTCAGGGGGATTCTCAAGGTTCGGTGAGACCCAAACTCAATGGCCTCACAGCATCGACAGCCCAACAACAAAAAGAAACTCTATCTTCAGATGCAAAAGGAAGGGTCTGGCCGGGGATTGAACCCGGGACCTCTCGCAAGCTATGCTGTAGGGTTTTCCCTAAGCGAGAATCATACCACTAGACCACCAGACCGAATCACTCACGTGATGCTTGTTGCTGAAAGAAATGGAGCAAGCAGGGCTCATGTACAGACGAGGGATGAGGCGGAGATGGAAACGTGGTGTTTTGAGGTTTGAAGTGAGTGAGGTGAATGATACAGGCTGAGGTGAAGATCAAGTCAGAGTTTGGGCTTTGGCGAGCAAAACGGGATGACGGGGGAAGAGCAAAAAGGTTCTGACTTGCTTGTCTGTAGGGTAATCTTGGCACGCACTCTGTAAGTGAGGACAAGTATTTGTCGCGTGCACAATTGAATGATGATACAAATTTGAGTCTTAAAAATAAGTAAAGAGTAGCTTTTGTTTCTATTCCTGGCAGGGCATTAAAAAGAGTTGATAAGACTTTTTAACGCTCTGCCTAAACATAGGGTGCTAACCTAGGTAATCGATTGAAGCTGCTGACAGCGAAACGAATCAGCGCTGACCAGTAGAGCGAACAAATATGGCCAAAATGAAACAAACTCGTGGGTTAATCAGCCGATATATTTTGTAAGCAGACGTCAAGGTCTTTGTCTTGGACAAAAGGTCAATATCAAGTATCTGAGTAAGCACAATCAAACCGTGCATATGCCATTCTGCTGTTTGTCATAAGCGCTTTCTCCATCAAGGTCTCCCGATTGTAGTGGGCACAACAAACGAAGCAAACCGGATCAACACCCCATGCTGAAGCTGAATTGAATTAGTCGTAGATGAATTCTCATCATCGTTTTCAAAGCATGATAAAACGAAGTGCATACTTTACAATTATAGCCAAGCTGCACATTCATCAGACTCCCTCTACCAATACCTCACAAAGAGAGACATTTCCCAAACCATGATCCGCCCGATCAGCCAGCCATTCACATTGCAACAAGATTAGAAACAACCTTCTTTTTCCGGCCGACTCCCCCATATTCGCCAATCTCCAATCCGGCACTTGTGAAAAAAAACTGCCGTCTCTGGATCCGAGGCCTGCAAGCGATCCCTCCATCGTGGACCAGGCCCATGTGGAAATCGTACGATGTGTGGAGATGCACCCTGAAAGGGTGGTCACGTGAGAGCGATCCTTCTGATGATTTTCTGTATTTTTACCAGTAATAAGAGTGCTTAAAAATTAATTAAAATTAATTTGTTATTCCGGAAGATCTGGCATTCAATAGGAGGTATTGAGCTTCCAACTGTGCCAGAAAACGCCGTCGTTGTATTGCTCCTCCGTCTCCCGACACCTTGAAGGCCCAGACCGTCATCGAGGTGCGGTCGAGCCAAGCCGTGGTCCCTGTTACGGTTACTTGTAGGGCTGAAGAGAGCAATATCCCTGCATATCAGGCACTTAAGGAACGCTACTGATATGTTTAAAAGGTGGACGTTGCCCCTTCACTGAACCTCTTGTCATCTCACAAGGACGTCCTTGCATCATCAGTCACAGACACAGACAGCACTTGAATCAGTAAGGTAAGTTAGATTTCTTCTATCAACGCCATGCTCTTCCATTATTTCTTCTTGTCAACAAGGTTGTAAATCTTTTGGATGTCAGCCAACACAGACTCAAAGTCAATCTTAAGATCCTTGAGAAGTCCATCCTTGAAACCAAACACCCATCCGTGAACAATGGGATATTTGTTCTCGTGCCACGACTGCTGAACATCAGCAGACTTGATGACGTTGCGACACTGCTCGATGACATTCAGCTCGACCAAGCGGTCGTAGCGGGCGCCCTCGTCCTCGATGGCATCGAGCTCCTTCTCGTGAAGGCGGTACACGTCGCGGATGTTGCGGAGCCACGGGTTCAGCAGGCCGAGGTCCTGGGGGGTCATAGCCGCCTTGACACCTCCGCAGCCGTAGTGACCACAGACGATGATGTGCTTGACGCCGAGGTGCTTGACGGCGTAGTTGATGACGCCCATAGCGTTGAGGTCCGTGTTGCACACGAGGTTGGCGATGTTGCGGTGGATAAATGCCTCGCCCGGCTCAAGGCCGCAGATCTGCTCGGCGGGGATGCGAGAGTCGGCGCATCCGATCCAGAGGTACTCGGGTGATTGGCCGGCGGCGAGGTTCTTGAAGAAGTCCGGGTTGACCTTTGCCTTGTTCTCGGCCCAGGCGCGGTTGTTATCGAAGAGCCGGTCGTGGCTCTGCTGGAGATACTTTGTGATGTCTTGCTCGGCCATTGTGCGCCAATCTGGTTTCGGAGCGGGTTTTGGGTCTTGTGTGGAGGATGAGGCTGAGGATGAGAAGCGGGTTTGGAAGCTGGTGAGTATGGAGCGAGAGGCAAGACGCTGAGATGATGAAGACAAAGATGTGAAGGAGGAAGAGGAGGAGCGGAGGGAAAAGGAAGGGAGCCGAGAGGAAAACATTAGAGGCATCCACAGCGCGCGCGGTTGCAGCTGCAGTATGGTGCGATAATGGACGGATGTGACAGTGACAAGCGACAGCGACGGTTCAACAGACAAGGATAAAAACGGGCGAGACTGCAGCAACCACCTGCAGTAGATCCAATCCTTGGTTACACGTTGGGGGGGCTACTGTCACTGTAAAAACAGCCTAAGGTTAAGCTAGGTACTGCCCGTAGGTATTAGAAGCTTCGCTGTAAATTCGGACGGAGAGAAGCCGAAGAATAAGAAATTTTGGGGATGACGACGTAATTTGTTGAGCTGCCCTTTTTTTTTTCTTCCTTTCTTTTTTCCTTGGTTGACTCCATTTACATTAAGCTCAAATTGGTTGGGCGATTGGCGATGGGTTTGATAACAGCCGAGATCAAGATTTCGGTCGCCCGGGCCGTGCGTAGCCGTGCACCGGCAGTTGACGAGCCTTTTCCGAGCATGTCCGTGAGCAATTGAGAGCTATTCCATTGCGTTCTAATAGCTTGACTATAGCTTGGCTGTAGCTTAGCTGGGTACGTTGTGATGGGTGTGACTCAATGTGAAGGATTAGGCCCGGAGCCCGGGGACTATCAGCTCTGCCAACCCCACGTAACATCTCAGTTTGTATTGGTCACTTGGAAACAAAACGTCATATCGCCGAATTGCCGGATCTCGGAGATGTTCATCTCACAACCCCATGTTTTGACCCTCAACACCAGAGAGTTAACGATATCGCTTCACGATGTGGATGAACCTGCATCTGTGCACCTCAATAGAAATACTTTCGCAAGAACATAAGACTGTCTTGTCTGCAATGTAAAGGAAACGCTAACCTGAGACATCATGACCAACAACCTACCAAATAAATGCATCTGCCGAAACAAGTGAGATAAAACATACAAAACCACTACACTTTGCCTCTACTCTTATCCAACTTCTTCTCCCAATCATCACCCTCAAACCGCAACAGAAAAGCCCTATGATCCTCCAAATGCCTCTCATTCATGGCCACAAACTCCCTCCTCATACACGCCGTCTTCAACCCCTCCTCAACCCCCCTCATCTTATCTTTAGCCTGCTCTACTTCCTCCTCACGCTTCGTACAGGCTTGCTCCGCCAACTGCAACATCTCGCTTGCCTTGCGCTTCCTATTCCCTAACTCCTGGTACCTCAGCCTCTGTGGTTCGATGTTCGCCTCAAAGTGTGCTCTGTACATGTCTTGCAGCGTATTCGGCATAGGGAAGTTGAACTTCCTCGTGGGGGGAGGGATTTCTGCAAGCTCTTCGTTGGCAGCCTTCTCATCAGCTGCGATGCCAGCGCCGAGTGTCGTGAATTCGGTATCGATAATGCTATGCTGCTTGGTCTGTGACTCTCGCTCGTTCTGGCACTTCTCTAGCATTTCTTTCTTCTTCTCGATAACCTTGCTATGCTCACTGCGCTCCTTGTGGCGATTGCCGACCTCCTCTTGAAGAGCTGTCACTGAAGGAAGTTTTAGGTCCGAGATGAAGCCACTAGCCGCCTCCAACCTCTCCTTGACATCAAACGCCATACGATCAGCTGAATCGACACACCTGTGCTTCGGGTTTCCTGGCATAGGCGTCCTGGTCCTGAAGATATCCTGCCGATCGTAGCTTGGACGGGTCCAGCCATTTCGAGTGTCGTCCTTGGGAGTTTTGGTGGGGGTTTTCCCCTCGGCTCCATTGACCGCAGAAGAGATAGAGGATCCCCTCCTTCCAGGTGTTCCTCCTGGGGTAGTGTATCGAGTCTGAGTTACCTGCAAAGCGCCTTTGATCGTAGCTACAGGATCACCGCTCCAGAATTTGTCTTTCGACTGAATAGACCGGCGGGCATTGAAGTCCAAGGCCCCCATCGCGACATAAATGCCTGTTTCGTTCTGGTGCGATACGGTCGGTCCCTCCTGGACCTTGTTAATCTTGAGTAAAAGTGTTTCTGTGACGAGACTTACTACCCGAGTGTACTTCAAATCCACGCCTCTACCATACACTCCCTCGGCCCAGGAGCGAATCCTGTCGCCCACCTCAACATGTCTGCCCTTGTCCTGGCGCGGATCCGGATCATAGTGCTGGACTTTGAAAATAGGCCTCCCCCGATTCTCTTTGCTATGTTGCTGAGAACACACGCATATAACTGACCACTGCCTCGTTTTATTATGGTACAAAGGAGCCACAAAGTCATCGTGCGTGAAGCCGAATGGCTTTGCGTTTACATTGCTCGAGTTAAATATCTGTCGCTTAGGCGGATAGGCATCTCTGAGTAGGCTCAGCAAGAAGTTGAAGCTATCTTCAGTTAATTCTTTATGCTCATCAATCTGACGCAAGCTTTTATGCGCCAACGGGTCTTGCTTCAGATTTTCACTCGGCGGCGGCCTCGGTGCCGCGATTTTGTGTCCTCAGTGACGACATTGTGGTATGGTGCGTATAGAATTGATCTTCAGTTTCAGAGGGCGTATGTGACGGCGGGTGTGAGAACAAGGGTTCAGAAAATGTAATTAAAGAACTCGCTGCATTACCCATGAGGAACGATGCAACGGTTGAGTTTGCCTAAGTTGAGTATATATAGACACATTAACTACAAACAAACTCAAAGAAACTAAATAGCTTGTTCGTGTCGAAGGGTGATAGCAAACATCAGCACCTAGCCGTAAAGATGAGCTGTCTTGATCTTGGACAGTTAGATGGAGACGTAACTAAGCAGACTGCCGCGGCCACATGGTCAGGTTCCCCGAATTGTGTTTTGTTCTGTCTGTCATTGGTCGAGCAGCTTGGATATCATTGGCAAATGTTGGATTCAATATATACTTCCCGCATAAGTTTGATCAAGAGAGCGTTCTGCGATGCGCTAATGTAACAGCGATGCTTCTACCTGGAGGTGAAGCGAGACAGGTCCGCTGTCTTAGTTACAAACACGGTATTGGGTAACGAGAGACTGGTCGTTAGAATTGCTCACTTGGCTGCTAGCCGTTTGCTGTTGTAGAACTGAGTACGTGGTCCCTTCACCATCCTCTAACAGCTCGATATGAGATGAAGTCTCATGTTTGACTCGTACGGAATCCTACCTACTACTCAGGCAGAAAGGGACTCAATGTCTCTCCATCCTTAGCGACAGTCTAGTAAATCTAGGCCAACTTTCCCTTAACAGCAAAAATGACGCGATGCCATGTAGCGTGTATTCTGGCATGGCATGTTAGTAGCCGTGTCTGAATGTGCAGAATCTTGAGACGTGGCTTGCGAGAGGCGGATGCACGGATAGGCTGTTGCACTAACGGCGAGTTGGCGGGTGACAAGACGGCTCGTTTATTCTTAGGCTGATGCCAATAACAAGGTTAAGTGACTGCGCTCAACTTGAACAGACACTGCAGAATAATAAGTCAACTAACAGTGACTCTGTAAGAGAAACGAATTAGGTATAAAAGTCACTGGAGGAAGATGGGAATGAGTGGTCGGCAAACGAGCCAATGCAAGGGGGTTGTTCTAAGCAAGCCACAAACAACCACGCGAGATGGCTGAGGAATTTGAATCAACGAGCAAGAGGTATGTGGCTGTGGAATGTCTAATGTCATTTTACATGCACAGAAAGACGAGGAGCTTGATATAGCGTCTTTTTACCAACGACTAGCAGAGAAATCAGAGATTGGGACGAGTCTAGATGTTCTTTTTCGTATGTAACAACTAACAAGGGATGAAATGCTGTGATTACTGGTGTACTTAAGATAGATGTAATTCCATCGCGAAATGCTACAGTGACCTCATCTTTCTCTTCAAGGCCTGAAAAGAAAGGTACGCGATATCATGAAGAGCCAACTTCTCCTCACGACAGTCTTGGGGGCCAGTGGTGTTCTCTCACTAGCAGACCATGGGGCTATGAGCTTGGATACATGGTGTGTTACGTACCTCTCCACCTACCTTGTTCCTGTAGCAAACCCTGGTCAATCAACGGGAGCATCTTCTCTGCAACCGACCTTTGCGGGAAACAGCTCAGTACCCGTGACTCGTAAGTGACATGGACTAACTGGGAATTAAACTGACTGTGTAACAGAAACAGAGTCCCAGAGCGCATTGACGTCTGATACCTCGGCTCTCACATCTGATACCACTGAGCTGTCTTCAAGCGTGGAGATTGAACCAACAGAGGCTCAATCGGGGACAGAAACAGTGTCATTTGGTTCAACGACCGGGACTCTGACCGACCAAATCACCACATCTTCAGGATCTATTGTCAGCAGTGATGCCCTCACGACCTCAACAGGCATCATCGAACCACCAGGCCGTTCGGTAATCTTCCTCATCTCCGCCCCCAACACCCGCAAACGTCAAAACACAGACAAAGGCTTCGTCGGGAACGACAACCCGTCAATCTGCACCTTTGCTAAAAGCTTCAACCTAGCAGAAGAGCAGCTCTTGATAGACGGCGTCCCGTTCTTCTACAACGGCGAGGACTTTAAAGAGCTTGTTGCGGGACCTGCGCCTCCGGCAGGTGCTGTTACAAGACTTTTCGCAACATCTGGACGGTCGTTACAGGTGAATTTGCCTGGTGGTCCGGCGGGCTTCTGCCAGGCGAGTGATGGCAGGGTTTATGTGACTTTTGCCAGTGGACCGGCTGGGTGTGAGGCTGTGGCTTTGGAAGTTTATGATGGTAAGTCGAGCTTGCGGAGTGTTGACATGAAGTTGGTGCTGATTTAGGATTAGAGAGGCAGTGTCAGAATGGGAGACTTGTTGGCCTTGATACGACTACGAGCGCGATTGAGACCGCAACGTCTGAAGGCATCAGCTCTGAAAGTGCCACGAGTGCCGAAGGTTCTGCAACGACAGAGACTACATCTAGTTCTGACGACATTGCTGCGTCAAGCAGTATCGCTCAGACCCAATCTGTCGGGCCAGCCTCGCAAACATCTGAGTCTCAGGCATCTACTGTAGCTTCTTCTATTGTGGCCGAGTCCTCTCCCTCAGTCGTCTCAACGACCAGCATCATCGTGTCGAGTGTCTCAACACAGCCTTTCGCTTCATCTTCAGTTTCTGATGAAATAAGCACTGAGGAGATACTCACAACCAGCTCGACTTCACTGGTCAGCACATCGGCTGAGACTGAGCCAACATCACAGGCTTCATCAGAGACAACTGAGGTTGTTGCAAGTAGCTCTGAGGAGAGTACCTCAGATGTCACAACTGAGGCTGGAACGTCTGCTACAGAAACTACTACTGTAGTGGATGAGATCACCACGGAGAACGAAACCACTACCGAGGCTGCTACAGAGAGCGAGACTGCGACTGCTGAGTCTTCTACTCCCACCGAGGATACATCAACTGCCGATGTTACGACTGTAGACAGCTCGACAGCAGCTACGACTGTTGAAGAGTCTACTAGTAAAGAGTCTACCAGTGAAGCGTCTACTACTGTTGAAGAGTCTACTAGTGAGGCGTCTACTACTACTGAAGAGACGACCACTGTTGAAGAGTCTACCACTGCTGAAGAGTCTACCAGTGAAGCGTCTACTACTACTACTGAAGCGTCTACTACTACTACTGAAGCGTCTACTACTACTGAAGAGACGACCACTACTGAAGAGACGACCACTGCTGAAGAGACGACCACTGCAGAACCCACCACCTCAGAGTCCACGACAGCAAAATCGACCACTGCACAGTCAACGACCGAGGAGCCTACATCCGAAGAGTCTACATCCCAGGAACCCACCACCACCACAGCAGAAACAACAACCGACACTCCAACAACAACAACATCCTCCGCAGCCACCACCACAGCCGCCGCCTCATCCTGCAGCGACCTCGCCAATCCCTACATGGACTCAACCAGCACAACATATGATATCCAATGCAACACTGACATTTTCAGCTACACGCCGCTCGACACATTCAACACAGACAGCTTCGTAGCCTGTATAGAAGCATGCTCCGTGTACGTAGGGTGCTCGGGCGTAGAATTCTACAAGCCCTCGGAATTCTGTTCCTTGTTCAGTTCTTCGTCTGGGTTGTATTCTACTTCTGATTATGACATTGCTTTCGTGCTACCTTAGGGAGGGGATTGACAGGGGTTAGTGAGTGAGCGTTGGATTGTGGGGTGATTGACAGGGGTTGTACCGTACCTTGCTTCTAGAAATGTTCTGTTGTGTTGGGTGACATCGTTACTTTGGTTCTTCGCTTTAGCATTGATTCGATTCAATTTAATTCGATGTAATATAACTACGCCATATTACCTAACTCCTCTCTCTTGAACCCCAATGTTGAATGTGATTACCAAGCGACGAGCCGCGCGGTTCATCGTCAAACCCTCCGATTCGCCTAATCCATGATGGACTGAAACTCCGCTACCAAAGTCCGCTTATTCCTTATTAATCCACCAACATACCCAGCTGGATCTATGATGTCGACCGATCGCCCGAAATATCCGAAATGATATACCTGCTCCCTCTTCTTTCTTTGCTTCTCCTTTGTTCATAACCTCTGTACTAGCTAACCAACATCTGTCGCCGCGAGTACAGCTTCCAGTCGCGGATGAATGCGACGCCACCATAATCATGCCGTCAGCACAATCCTCCCACGATGATACCGACCGACGTCCCGATGTCAGCTACGGCTCCTTTCCGTCTGACACTCCTCCCCAACCTTCAAAGCCAACACAACCATCCACGCGCGCGCTCGCTCCCGATCTCCTACGTGGCCTCCTCATGCTGCTCATGGCAATGGACCACATGGCCCTCGCCCTAAACACCTGGTCCCACGGCACAGGCCGAGAGACAGAGATGGACGGCTTGCCCATAAAGCGCTGGAACCGCACGCCCGCCTACATCATCCGGACGTTGACGCACCTCTGCGCACCGGGGTTTACTATGTTGCTTGGTATAGGCGTGGTGTACCTTGGACGATCGCGGAAGAAGCTGGGCTGGTCGAGTGGACGCATTGCGAAGTACTTCTTCATAAGGGCTTTTGTTCTCACGGCTGTGAATGTGGTGTTGGGATGGGTAATCACCGTGGGACAAGTGTGGTTCATGAATTTTGTGCTGTTTTCGTTGGCGGTGGATTATTTGCTCGCGGGATTGCTATGGGTTGCTATGGACTTTACAGAGCCGTGGCTTGCGAGGCATATCCCGAGGAAATCTAATGACGAAAGTGAAGCGCTACTCGGAGGAATTGAGTCTTTGGATTTTGGAGAAACTGTCTCTTGGCACGTACACAATGCGCTGCTTGCGGTGTTGGGAGTCGTGACGATATGGTGGAATATCTGGCTCTCACCTACACATGGGCACTGTACCGTCAATGACCATTCATCTTCTCTGACAATTCTATCAGCTGGTCAGCCTGGATCAGCCGATAGTCCCGCTATTTCTCATAATCCCTGGTTCGGAGTATGGTTCTGGACTACCTTGACGGACCGGGTTCAATCGGTATTCCCACCCATGGCTTGGGTATCGTTCGCGATACTAGGTCTCTTGTACGCGCGCATCGACGTTGCTCGAACGTGGAACTCTCGTGTCGCAGCGCTGTGCAACACCGCCGCTGGAATATTCTTCCTCATCATTTTTGTGCTCACGCGCGTGCTACGCTTTGGAAATCTCTCCGAAGGCTGTCTCCAGACACCCGAGCACATTGCGCATCCCGACCAGAACCCGTACCTCGTCTCAGTCCAGTCCTTCTTCTACATAATGAAATACCCCCCCGACGTCGCATTCTGGGCCTTCACCTTGGCCGGAAACCTATTCCTTCTCGCGTTCTTCGGTGGAATTCCTGCTAGTGTTGCCAAGCGCTTCACGATGCTTCTAGATTTCGGCAGAGCTGCGCTGTTCTTTTACCTTGCGCATTTGTTCTTTGTCTTTATCTTCGGTAGAGTCATGGTTGATTGGTTTGGTCATGAAACCGAGAATCATGGACAGATGGATCCGGACTCCACGCGAGGTATTGACAATGTTTTTGCGTATCTTGCTATCTGGGGGCTGTCAATGTTGTTGCTGTGGCCTCTGGTGAGGTGGTATGGCAGATTCAAGGCTACCAAGCCAGCTGACTCCATTTGGAGGTTCTTCTAGACCTATGTACCATTATTGTGATAAAAATGATAGACTTGTATAAAAAGAATTGAAGATAAATTAACGTAACTAAGCGAATGAATTGCACCCTCAGATGCAGATCTCATTAGTCCCTCATCCGTCAGTCGTCTGCTTACCGGATCATCCCCAATGGACCTAAATATCGGACAGAAATTTATGGATCCCTCGAATAATTCCCCTGCTCCGTCCCGATTCTTCACGCCCATCGTGGCTTCGACTAGATCTGCCACTTACATCTTCACGCGTCTCAGTGCTCCGAGACCTCCGCGACCGAGATCGATGGCGATGATGCGATCGCTTGTCTTGGCTCTTGTAATTTGTGATATCATCTCTCAGACTCCTCAGACTTTTGCCAAAGTGCTTGAGATTGTATAGATCCGTGATGAGTTGCTCGACTCCATCTTGCTTCAGAAGCGCCTCCGTCTGGTCACGAGGAGCATGCATGTTTTCCTGGATCGCCTTGACAAGCTCTAGATGCCTGTCTCTGTCATCTGTCAGACCTTGGAGTTTTCTCTTGTTTGCATCGACGTTCAATCTGTTGTCCTTTCCAAACTGGATCTTGCCCGTCTCAATCTTGATGAGCTGGTCGTAATAATTTTCAGTCGCATCATTAAAGGCATTGGCAGAATGCTCTCTCAGATACGCGACAAACTGCGCCGTGGCCTTTCGTAGCTGTCTCTGTTCACTTTGGTATTCCTTCTCAAGTTGTTGAACCCGCTCTATACCCTCTTGTCGTAGGGCCATATCGCTTGCATTGTCTTGGAGGCGTCGCTCAACATCTGTATCCTTGACCCTGACCTTGCTTTCTGTCAGTTCATAGAAGAAATGCATGTGCTCCTGCCAGCTATGCTTGCAACTCCTACAACTCTTGTCTTTGGTCTCCTTGAAAGCCCGGCATTTGATGAGTTCTGGATGGCCTACACACTCTTCGGTAACACCTGGTAGCCTGCAATCTTCGTGGCAGATTGACCTGTAGAATGGGACAACCTCGCCGTTGGAATTGGACTTGAAGTCGCAGCAATGCTTATTCTTGCAAACAGTCCGAGGCTTGTCGAGCTTTGTGGGAACAACCTTGATTCTCTCCAGATGAAGCTTCTTTCTTAGTTCGTCTCCCGTCAGGCGCATATCATTCAACTCTGCCCTCTTTTCTTCCAGAAGGCTCAAATTCTTTCTGATCTCCTGAGAAATCTCAACCATGGGAACCACCAAATGACCAAGCGCTTCGCGAGCGCCCTCCATAGTGAGCGTTTGCCTGATCTCGTGCGGTCTGAGGTTGTCTATATATGAAAGTAGCCTCAAAGTTTCTGCTCTCGATCTATCCCAACTTTCACGGGAACTTCTTTCGTCTTCGCCTCTGACACCCTGAAAGTACGTTGCCAGGTAATGGAAGCTTTTCGCATCAAAACTGTACGTGTTTGCGCGGCACACCGTTAGGTCAACATTTGTGTTGCGTTTCAGGTACTTTTGAAGTGGCCTGAGGGCATCTCCTGGTGCATAGTTGGAGATCAGGGCATGTGTGAATCCAAAGACGACATTTGCAATAGCGCTGCGATGGAGATGGGACAATAGCTCCCCAAAGCAGAAATTAATTGTGGCGGTCAGGCGTGCTTCGTTGGTCTTGACTAGGATCAATATTCCATGAAGCTCCTCCTATCTTTTCAGAGTGTTCATGATGTCTTTGATGTTCCTATTGTCTGTTTCAGGACCTCGAGTGTCGCCGATACCTGGAGTATCTATTATGCGGTATTTTGTGTCATTATATGCCACTTTGTAAACCGATGTCCTCTACGTAGCAGAATCGCCAGTGGTACCGTCGTGTTCATCATCTCCAGAGCCGACGCGGATCGTCCGGTTCTCAAGTTCCTGATCTGGGCCCGATGAGTCCCAATGACTGACTGAAAAGGAACACGGGACCCTATACTCTAGTTTCCGGGCTGATTTCGCGTCATCGAAACTCTCAAACGTCAGGAAATTGACGAAAGAATTGATGAAAGTTGACTTGCCAACGCCAGTCTGTCCCAGAACCAGGATATTGCGACAATCAGGCCGTATTGATCTTGCCAAGAGCCGGTAAAGTTCCCCCGTGGGGTATCGATCGAAACCCCGTCCGTGACTATTGCTGTTGCATTTGAAATCCCATGAGTCGTAAGTGGCTGAACCACAGTCGCAGTAGATGCAGTTGTTCGTAGACCCGAACTCTAGAGGAGTGTCACAAGTGGCGCAGGCCCATTCACGACTCAAGTGAGAGTCACAAGATGGCCCAGGACAGGGGATCCTGACCAAACGGAGCTCAGCCGGTCTTCGTGTATCAAAGTCCATCTCACCTGGATCACAACGAGCGATACACCCTTGTGGCTGTTGCCGATGCCCTGCTTGTCTGGCAGGAGGCCTGTGTTCTGCTGACGTATCCCGATACTCCGAAACTTCAATCACTGGCCTTATCATTGTCCGTATTGGACCAAAGATCGGGGCTTCCAACTCTCTATACTCGGTGGGGGCATCGCAGTCGACTATAAACACCTGGTTTTGGTTCTGGGGGTTGTGAAGAAACTCCCTCAGAACTGTACACTGTTCATTCCACGAACTTGAACTTTTGAGCACAGCATTATTGAAAAGGAATTGAAATGGAGGAGGATCTTGTGAAAGAGTGCGCTCGCTGATACAAGCACCATTGAAACCGATATATGTTGCTCCACTGTTGAGACATTGCTCGATGAATCTGAGCTTGTCAGTTTGCTGACCAGCAACCATAGAGATCCGTTGGGCGGATGATTCGTGAGCAGTGCATAGCTGTCGGATACAGGCTTCATCCACTTTACCGTCTCTGATACCTAGTAAAATGCCTTGCAGAGTAATTTGAAGGTCTTTCCGGGATGTTTCAAGCCGAGTAATTGCTGCATCAACTTCCTCAATATGGCTCCTTGCAAGATACTGTTCTCGACCCACGAGCGAGTGTCTATACTCCTCGAGTATGACCTCACAAGCATTCCAATCATCGAAAAGAACAAATAAAGGATCGACATTGGTAACATGTCTCAGGGGACGGTAATGGTTGGGACCAACTACCCTACCAGGCATGATATGTGGGATCATGCGTATGGGAAGTAAAGTATACTCCGTTGGGTACCCAGCACCGCCGGCAGCGTATCTAATCTGCCGCGGGCCTGTTTGTAAGAACCTACACAATACAGGTAGTGTCTCTTTGAAAATGCCATAATCGCGTTGGATGTCAGTATAGATCATGAACTCATAGTCGAGCTTTAGTCGATGGCTTGCCATGTTGTTGCCGAAGTCACTCGTGTCAATGGACCTGATAATGTCGTGCAATTCCTCCAAGTCGTTATGAAAAGCATCTTCCAGGGCCACTCGTTGACTCGGGTCGGCTATATGATGCTTCATTGTCACGATGCTTTGTAGTCCCCATTGAATATTGGTGACCACATGGGTACTGCGATGGTCCGCCGGGAGGAAGATTCCCGAGGCCATTCCATTTCCATACACACTATGGCGTAGATCAAGAACGTCTTCAAAAGTATCGAAGAGAACCCGGTTAACACCGTAGAATGTGTCCCCGTCTAATGCGCTGTCCTTCAGAAAGTTGGCAGATCCTTTGAGGTCAATTAAACCGGATAGAATGCTTGCTGCGAGGTTGCTATCAATGCGCATGGCTTGGAACCGACTCGCATGACTGGAGCCTTGAGATATACCACTCCGGTGCCTCATAGAGATAGGACAAGGACGTCTCGAGACAGTCCCTTGTGGTGGGCTTGGTGGCAAGATGGAAGAGGGAAGAAATCGATCAACTCTCGCGTCATAAAGTGTGCCAATGGCAACCTGCTGGCCAAGTGCAGGTCTCACAATCTCAGCCATGTCGTCTCATGTAAAGATGAATACCGAGTGGAAATGAGCCGCTCAAAACCAGAAGAGTATTCAGTGTTTGAAGGCCGGAGAGAACCTGGCATCATTCCCCTAGCAGCATAAATACCCCGACGAGGTAAAATCTCCTTGCGGACCGGTCCGCCATCAACCTCTGGCTAGATGAGTCTGCCCAAAGGACGAGGCACCTGGACGACTGTTACGTGCAACACGGATACTGGAAATCCCGCTTACCAGACTGATACACAGAATTCACCGCTACATCACTGGACGTTGCACCACGACTGGTGTTTGTCACCGAGATAAGGCCTTCTGACGCAGGCTCCCAGTATTAGGAAGCCATAATTGGACCCTCCAACATGGAGGTCAGAGGTTCAAGACCGACCTGGCGAGGCTTCTCGCATGCTTAGGTAACGTCGAGGTCGACAGCATACGGGTTGAAACGCATTACACGGCTGTCCGCTTTTGAGATGGTGACAGCGGGCCATGACTCACGACGAGTGCCTCATTTAACGACGTGAAGTCAACGTGACTTGCATCTGAGGGGCCATGGGAGATGCAGAGACACCGTCGCCCAGAACTGAGTTGTAAAGATGCAGATGCTAAGGCTTGTCTTGCTGAGGTCATTACTTTGTCAAGGCTGTGTGTTTGTTGGCCCGGAGAGATTGCTAGGGGACGCCAGGGTGACCATTCATCCGACGAGTACTGTTTGCTTTGTCTGCACTTGTTTGCTGTTGACTTGACAGAGGGGGGCAGTCATCATGCACGCCATCCAGGGCATCGATGAGCCTCTTCCAGCCATCGGCGACGTTCCGCAGCAAACGATGAAAGCGTATCATTGGCAATGAACCAAATTCACCACAAACCAGCCCCCCTTCTTCATTCACCATGTAATTACACAATAGACCACAAAGTTTGTCAATCCTTTCCTCACTTTCATTCTCTTGGTTCAACGTACGACATTGAGATTCTTCCAGCTCGCAAGCTTCTTTATATTAGCAGGTACTAATGGGAACAACGGTATTTGACAGTTTTATCGCCAGCCGCCGTTGAAATCATCATTGAACTTTTCACACAGAAGCTGCTGGTGCAACATCAGACGGTAACGGCCAGTCTGTTGAGCGACGTTAATGCTCAAAGGCAACTCCTAATTGTGTCCAATATGAAGCCAAACCCCTTTCAAATGCTCATACCCAAGTGACCTCTTCAAACATCTCCTCCAGATGCAGTCTCCTCGTCACCAGTGCATGTCGATCAAATCCAAGCCTGATGAGTCAGCAAACACCCCAGCGACCGACTTCGGCCGCGAATAGCCACACAAAACAGCAAACCCCACACCAACGTCAATTCGATCAAGGATTATTTTGTCGCATCTGAATCTGAGCCCGCCCGCCCACCAACAATCCCTTCATCACCCCTCTACTACTCCCTACAGTGGTCAATTGGGCTCGCTCCCTATCGGAATCATGCTGTCCACTACCTCTTCCGCCCTGCGCACCAGCGCTCGCCGCGTTGCCCCCCGAGCCGCCGCTGTCTCGACCCTCGTTGCGCCCGTGCCCAAGATCTCCCTCGGCCGAAGCTTCAATGTCGCACAGGCTCGATGCCTCTCTTCTACCGGTCGTTTGTCCTACGCTATCCAGACCAACCCCAACCCTCCTCTGGGTATGAAGAATGCCTCCAATGATTCCCCCTCTCGAATTGGCCTCATTGGAGCCCGTGGCTACACTGGCCAGGCTCTTATCGACCTTCTGAACGAGCACCCCATGATGGATCTCCGACATGTCTCTTCTCGTGAGCTCCAGGGTCAGGAGTTGAAGGGCTACAGCAAGCGCAAGATCATCTACGAGAGTCTGTCTCCTGAGGAGGTTACCCAGCTAGATAAGGATGGCAAGGTCGATGCCTGGATTCTGGCGCTTCCCAATGCTGTCTGCCAGCCCTTCGTTGAGGCTCTAGGCGACAGCAAGAGCTTGATTGTCGATCTTTCCGCCGATTACCGCTTCGATGAGGACCAAAAGACATGGAAGTACGGTCTTTGCGAGCTTCAGCCCAGAAGCCGGCTTGCTACAGCTACAAGAATCTCCAACCCTGGCTGCTATGCTACTGGGTCTCAGCTTGCCCTGGCTCCCATTGTTGAGCATCTCGGCGGCATTCCTAGCATTTTCGGTGTCAGTGGCTACAGCGGAGCTGGTACGTGGTAACTCGAGGCAATGCAACGTCTTGCGCGCAGCAGAATGCAGAATAATCGGGATTCGGAAGACTAACCGTGCAACAGGTACTAAGCCTTCTCCCAAGAACGACACCAACAACCTCAAGGACAACTTATTGCCCTGTAAGTGCGAAGAAAGACGACACAGGAGAATGGAAGCTGACCTGAAAAGATTCCCTCACAGGCCACATCCACGAGCGAGAGATTAGCCATCACCTCGGTACACCTGCCGCTTTCATGCCCCATGTGTAAGCCTGCTACCTCATCCACTACGTTGCCGAAGACTGACAAACCCAGCGCCTCCTGGTTCCGCGGTATTCACCTGACTGTCAACATTCCCCTGAACAAGGAGATGACATCTCGTGATATCCGCCAGATCTACCAGGACCGATACGCCGGCGAGAAGCTCGTCAAGGTTGTCGGCGAAGCTCCGTATGTACCCCCAAGCGCTGCGATTATCGCATAGACTAACATCGCAAAGTGTCGTCAAGGCCATCCAGGACAAGCACCACGTTGAGATTGGTGGCTTTGCTGTCGACAGCACTGGCAAGCGTGTCGTTGTGTGAGTCTCTCCATCTCAGATCTGATATGTCCACTAACTTGTTAAAGATGCGCCACCATCGACAACCTCCACAAGGGTGCCGCCACACAATGCTTGCGTAAGTTCCTCACTCAAAACCACCACTATTCCTCTAACGGCAATGCAGAGAACATGAACCTCGCACTCGGATATGACGAATATCAGGGAATCCCCATCTAAGCCACCAACACCGCGGCGCATCAGTCGCTCCGATATCCACCACAGAAAACAAGTTCAACACACCACAGAAAAAGGGACGCGCCAATCCTGAAGCGGTCCAAGCAAAGCATCACGTATCTGTACCGAACTACAACGATCGCATGCTATAACAGTTGCGGAGCAGAGGAAAGTAAGCATATTTAGAACATGTCGTGTCTGGGGAAGAAGACATTTTTTGTTATGATACAAATACAATTCTAGATAGAGGCTGAAAGAACATCAACAGCTACCTTTCCTGAACTCCGTGTGTACATTTCCCATAAGAAACATCTAGATAAGATACATGGTTGTAAGAGATGCCGATGGAGGTGAGAGTGGGGTTATGTGCTCTTGGACTTCTTGTCGTCCTTGGAGCCCTTCTTCTTATCATCCTCCACTTTAGTGGTCTTGGTCGCAACACCACTACTCTTTGTCTTAGTAGGATCCCCCTTCTTTGTTTTAGTAGTAGTCTTCTTATCATCATCATCCCCTGAGTGCCTCGACTTGCTAGTGTTTTTCACATCATCACTAGCCTTCGTCTTGGTACTGTCCTCCTTCTTGGTCCTTGTGGTCTTCTTATCGTCGTCATCACCAGAGTGCCTGGACTTTGTCTTGGACGCATCATCGCTTGTCTTTGTTTTGGTGCTGTCCTCTTTCTTAGTCTTGGTATTGTCGTTCTTCTTGTCGTCGTTCTTGTTCTTGCCGTTTTGCTTCTTGTTATTGGTCTTGAAGTACTTTGTCTCATCTTCATCATCATCATCGTTGCCAGAGGTTTCTCCCTTCTTGAGAGTGCCGACCCTGGTAGCTGGTTGAGTGAAGAGGGTGACTTCGGGATCACCTTCAGCACCATCATCAGAACTATCGTCGTCGCCGTCATCGCGCTTGTCAAGACCACGGCGCTTTGCAGCACCGGTCTTGGGGTTGATGAAGCCAGAGACGACACCGTTTGACTTTGAAGAGGAAGATGAGGAACCATCCGGGGAGAACTTGATCTTTGTGTCGGCGGCGTTCTTGTTGCCAATCTGGTCGTCTGGACGAAGAGCATAGCCGGCCTTGGGTGCACCGCCAGGGGGAAGAACCCAGGCTTCAGCGCCCATGATGCCGCTGAGGCAGATTGTCAGAGCGAAGACAGGCTTCATTTTGAAGTTTAGAGCTGTGTATAGAGAGAATAGGGAATGGAACGAGTGTGTTTGAGTCGAAGTGTTTGTTGAACTGATCGAGTGACAATCTCACACGATAGCATACAGTACTTATAGGTCAGTCATAGGTACGATGTAGTGAGATCTTGGCAACGAATTGATCATCCTTTTTGGAAAAGTTAATCATCAATGCAGGAATGGTGATCAGGGCCGGGACCTGGCATGAGGTTTGTCCGAAGAAATGCGGTACCTTCCTTCGTCTTGGCCGCAAAGGTCTAGCCACAAAAGATCTGGACAACCAAATACCTAAAATCCCAGGAACGTGAATAGTTTACATACCAACTATGTACGTGGCGCGGGTCCGGGGTTAGTAGACTATGACAAACAACTCTATTTAATCGCCGATCAACGCCATGTTCACGCTCTTGTACCCATTGCGACAGTTCTTGGAGTCTATATGCTCAATTATTTGCATTCTTTTAATGGGTACTCGATAAGGTTGGTCTCTTCTGAGCCGCCAAGATGAGCGAGGTGAGAGTTACGTTCCTGGGCCGTGTGGCTCTGGAATGTTAGGGACCACGGGGGCATATTGGTTCGTTTGAGGGGGATCTAGATCAGTGTTTTAGTTTGATGGATGGCAGGTGGATTAGAAATGAGACAGAAAATCTTGTTACACGTGGGGGAAAGCTTGGTGTTTTGCCAAGTAGGGGACTGGGTGGGAGTACCCGGAGTGTCTCTGCGAGTGCGCAAGGGAATAAGACGCCACTGTCATGCATGAGGAATTCAGAGATCTCAAGGCATGACCTATTAGGTGTGGCAACGGAGAACTCAGTCCGGGTACAGATATAGCAGCCTGCAAATGCAGCTCATATATCAGTCGCCTTAAGAGCCAACCGCGAGGGACAATTTTGTAGACGGTTTAATTCGAACTCGTCCTAGCTAAGGATAGAGGTGCAAGAGAAGGGAATGAAAGAACATATCGAACAAATGAATTGACACAGAGGCTGCACTCGCAGTATCCTGTATGCCTTGTGGCCTATGATGCGGCCAAATTGCCTGATGCTGGTTTTGCCATGCCCTCAACTTAGGTCAACATCAAGGCGCGGGCAGTAAATTTAGCCAACAGCGCCCAACGGTGGCTACATCTTGATTGTGATTCATGCAGATGTGCGAATGGTGTGAATAAGCGCAAGCATGCAGGAGGCCTTCCATCCTGTCATCAGAATAAAAAAGAGCCTCGTTCGACCAAACTCATCAGCATCATCTCCTCCTTTCATCAGCACCGCAACGAGAAACTCCAGCAAAATGAATCCACTTACCTCCATCCTCTCTTGCCTCACCGGCCAGAGCACCCCAACTCAACCATCTCTTCAGGTCAGCGAGATGAGCACAAACTCAAAGCTCATCACCGCCCAGCCAGTCCCCTACTCGGACGACGCAGCCTCCCAATTCGTCTGCATCCTGCAAACACACACCGGCACCCAAGCTCAACTTCATCACCGTCTTGAGCAGGTAGTTTCCACAACAGGGTGGACGTCAAGCCTCGCCGAAGCCATCGAGCGCAAGATAGAGACACTCTTACAAGATGGCGCAGAGCTTGCTAAGCCAATGGCTGAAGCCGTAAAGAGAGCTACGAGCACAGCTTGGGAGTTTGCGAAAGAACATCCTGTTTACGCTGGGTTGATCGCAGCTGGTACCATTGTTGCTATCGGTGTTTTGGTGGAGTTTGATCTTATTTGGGTGCTGAGAGCGCTGGGGTTTGACGAGGCTGGGCCGAGAGTTGGTAAGTCATTTTTCTTGCTTCTAGCGATTGTAGCGAAAGTGAAAGCTAACGACGTATAGGGAGTTTTGCGGCGAGATGGATGAGTAGCCTTGAGGAGGTGCCCAAGGGATCGATTTACTCGTACCTTCAGAGGTTGGGGATGAAGATTGCGAAGTGAAGTCGGGTATTGAGATGGAAACAATTGAGTAATACCCGTCACTGCCAAGTCTGTTTAGCGGAAGCATTTACTTCCACTCACCACTCAATTCAACAGACAATCATTTTTTGATAAGCGACATCTGGTACTCCATTCATTCACCGGCTGCGCTGAGAATATGGCTGTTATAGTGTTGTTAAGCTTATTCTTTGGGCTTCATGTCGGCAGTCAACCATGCTCCGTCTGTTCATTTTCAGGATGCTGCAATTACCCCGAAATCCGTATGAATAATGTAAACAGCGCCCTCCAAAGATCAAACCCCGGACACGCACACCCGAAGATCGGGGACAGGCATTATCACGACATTATCCCCCTCGCCCCTCCAAATTTACCCCGCCATTCAAAAGAACCCCTCCCCCACGTACGTCTCCAAATGCAACATCGGGCTTGACCCGAGGTCTGAAGGAAAGTGTTTACATCATAAACTATAGAAATAGTTCTCTCTACCTTCAACTTTCACTTAATTTGTATTCTTCACTGTAAAGACGGTGCTCGTTGCTCTGTGAACTGTTATCATGCCTCTTCCCACGTCGTCGATCTATGAGCCGCCTTCGGCCGGCTTCACTGGCTTTCCTTCGAGAAGGAGTGTCGTTCATAGCACGGAGGGCATTGTAGCAGCGCCTCAACCTCATGCTGCGAACTGTGGTCTTGAGATTCTGAGAGCTGGTGGTAATGCTGCTGTAAGTCAACATCCTTCATAACACCGAGTCAGTAGCTAACAGACACCAGGACGCAGCTGTGGCAGTGGGTACGTCAACATCACGGCAATGACAGAAAATTGCGAGCGAGTGCTAATCAAGAGCAGCCGCGGGCTTGAACGTCACAGAGCCTGTGTCCACCGGCATCGGTGGTGACATGTTCCTCCTCTACTTCGACGCTGCCACAAAACAGGTCAAAAGTCTCAACGGCTCCGGCCGCTCAGGCTCCAAGCAGACCCTTGAGAACATCCGCAAGAGCCTCAAAATCCCTGAAGGCAAAGTCGGCGAAATCCCAACTCATCACGTCCACGCTGCTACAGTTCCCGGAGCTGCAGCCGGCTGGGTCGATACCGTTGAGCGATTCGGCAGTGGCAAAGTCAGCTTGAGCCAGATCCTCGAGCCAGCGATCAAGCTAGCTGAGAATGGATTCCCTCTTACCGAAATCGCTTCTCACTCTGTAGGTATCGCTCCTGTGAGTGTAGGCTTGGGCTGACTTGAGATAGTGGCAAGCTCAAGAGAAGCTTCTTCGTGATGCTTCCCCCAACTTCGCAGAGATGCTCAAGAAGGACCCGTCCGCTCAAGATGGCGTGAGGGCACCCCGTCCAGGCGAAGTTTTTAAGAACCCAACTCTCGCCCAAACATTCAGGACTTTGGCGACGGAGGGTAAGAAGGGGTTTTACACCGGCCGCATCGCAGAGGAGATCGTAAAGGTTGTTCAAGACCTGGGAGGATATCTCGAGCTCGATGACTTGAAGCATCATCTTGAAACCGGCACTCAAAACACAGAGCCCATTTCGGTTAAATTTCGCGGTCAAGGCCTTACAGACAAAGACCCCAACGGCGGTGTTGAACTTTGGGAACATCCTCCCAACGGCCAAGGTATCGTCGCTCTCATGGCCCTGGGTATAATTGAACAGCTCGAGAAACAGGGAAAGATTCCAAGATTCACACCAGAAGATCATAACTCTACGGCCTATCTCCACGCTATTATCGAAGCACTTCGTCTCGGCTTCACAGATGCGAGTTGGTACGTCACCGACCCGGACACCACCAAAGTTCCCACCGCCGGCATGATCTCACCCTCGTACCTCGCCGAGCGCGCCAAGATCTTCTCTGCTTCCAAAGCCCATGACGGTGTTCAGCCCGGAAATCCTGATTTCGTATCCCCTGCTCTCCAAAGCAGCGATACAGTGTATTTCACTGTTACCGACTCGGCTGGTAACGCTGCTTCGTTCATCAACTCCAACTACGCTGGCTTCGGAACGGCGATTATTCCCAAGGGCTGTGGCTTCACGCTTCAGAACCGCGGTGCGAATTTCTCCCTGGATGAGAGGCATCCTAATAAGCTTGAGCCGAGAAAACGACCCTACCATACAATTATTCCCGGCATGGCTACCAACATCACCGATGGGTCTCTGCACTCTACGTTCGGTGTAATGGGCGGGTTTAACCAACCTCAAGGAACCATCCAAGTTTTGCTAAACCAAGTCCTTTTCGGTCTGAATCCCCAGCAGGCTCTTGATGCACCACGAATCTGCATCGGAGCCGGTATGCCAGACGAGGGCAACGTTTTGGACTGGACTGTTCATGTGGAGGAGGGTATTTCTGAGAAGACTGTTGAGGAGTTGAAGAAGCTGGGACATAATGTCGTTGTACTGAAGGGGTGGAAGAGAGGTATGTTTGGGCGTGGGCAGATTATTAGATATACTGTTGATCCGGATGGAACGCCGGTTTGGTCGGCTGGCAGTGATCCTAGAGCTGACGGCGCAGCATATCCTCAGTAGTTGTCATAAATCGTCACCAGGTTCAGATTATAACGCCTCAAAAGCCTGGAGACAGGACTAATCGTGAATTGGTCTGTGAGGGCAAGGTTCCTACGCAAAATGAGCAGTCCCTCATGGCTGCCATCATATGGACCACAGCTGGCACGGGTGAGCCGCGGTTCTCTTACTTCTGCGCAGGCGACGGCAATGTTCCCCTTGAGAAGCGCAATATCTGCCACGAAGTGATTCAGAGCCGCCCAGTCAGGGCATTCAAGTTAGATCACCACGGTTCATCGGACGAGTTTTCTCATGGCGAGATATTGAGATCGTTGAACCTGTTCAGCGTTTGATCGTAACACCCGGGCATCAATACGGACACCCTTGTGAGCATTCCTCTTGTTCAGTATGTGTACTAACTAAGTATCGAATAGGCTGGGACGTTCTTTTTCTGATCCGCAGTATGTACAAGCAGCATAAGCCAGGCCATGGCGGTAAACTCCTGTACACAACACTCCAATGCAAGAAGAAGACAACGAGGATGAGAAAGACGATCTTACATATACCTATGAAGATGCCCTCAAAGAGTTCCTGATGAACAAGCTATCGAACGAAAACGCAGACCCGTACGAGTCTATTCAGGTGCGCATCGTGAAAGAGCTCGAGGAAGCCGCCAAAAAGGGAACTGATGCGAAGTACAAGATGAAAGATTACTATAAAGCGGTCATAGAGGCTCCATCTAAGGACGCTAAAAGCATCACTGAAGAACAGCAAGTCGTGGTCCAGGCCTGCGATAGCTTGTGGAACACCATCTCGGAACAGAGGATCAAGAAGAATGAAGAGCAGACCAAGTACTATCTTTTGCAGCTCATCTCAGCTAACCATAACGAGCTTGATGGAGGTGCAAGGGCATTTGAATGGCCCACCCTTGGGGACTGGAGTCCCAAGGCCAAGATATAGGAGTGAACATATCTAAATTGTATGTTAGACACGGTACTAGTTTATGCCAAGCACCTTCGTGCTCTGTATGCATTATCCAGTAAATAACCACACAAGCCCGCAATTGGTTTATAACACCAAAGCCTTTTTCGGATAAATCGTCGGCCGTCGAAGCTCGTTTCATTTTGATGAAGCATCACCTCTCATAACTGTAAGGGCAGTCAAGTTAAAATTCTACACCAATTGCTAATTTCAGATTGTACACACGCTGACTAGCTCAGTAAATGGCCAGTAACTCTGCATTTCTGGGAGACTTGTGGTGATTATGTCACGAAATGGTCGTAAGAATGCCTTGTGAGGCGTAGCAACACTGGTGTCAACCTTGTGATTGGATGCCTCGCATAGAGCATGGGACAGCCAACAGCACTTATCAGATCATGTTATCAAATTCCAGGCAGCCATACACCATCGTAGTAATTGAAAGAGAAGATCCCCAAGCTATATTGCAACTTCTATCCAAGTTCTTTCTCCAGTTTGTTTTCTAGTTCTTGCCGAGCTAAGCACCTGCAACCCTAGCCCATCAATGGCGACATGAAAAGGGCGCAGCTGCAAGTTAATGCCCTATGCAATCTAACTATGGATCACTTAGTAATCTCATTATCCAATAAAAGACTCTGAAAGAAAGATGGGACTCACGTTCAAGTCCTGACGCGTAGTCTCTCGCGTCAGAATAAGTCGAGTTACACACACTGCTCATACGGCGACTCCGAGAATTTTACGCATGCGTGCGGCACATTTTCTTAGCTGTTTCGAAAAGTATATTAATGTAATATTATTCAACGAAATAAAGAACACTTTATGCAAGGGGCTTCGTACCGACTAGGTCTGCTAGGCAGAATCACCGCCATCAAGGAGTAGGCCTCCTATGACGAGCAGGCCAAGATGGCCAGAATTTGAGAGAATGAATTCGAATAAATGTACCTCGTGACTTGCATCGATAGTAATAAATATGTGTGCTGTCTAGCAAATGGCTTGCGCCTGTTTTTCACTGCGGCACTTATCTGCTTTCCAAGTCGCCGCCACCAGCCATGGAGTTGGCTTGCGGCTGTTCCCTTGGCCAATACTTGGCTATATTTGCTACACCCGGTTCCATCAGTAATTTGGTTGACATACGTCGGAATTTGAGGCAGAGGGGCCGCCAGAGGGGTGCAACCAGCTACCAAACAAGCCTCGAGCACTTCCGCTCCCAATTCATGACCAGGCTTAGGATATCGGGTAATGATCTCACTGATAGAAATAACGTAGTCCACCAGAAAGGACTCATCAAGATGGCACATGAATATCTCTGTGTTGGGGAGAATGGCTCCTTGTACTGGCCTAGTACGAGCGATGACGGATCCCTTCGGTACTCCAGAGATAACTACGAGTAATTTGTCCCTCTTAGCGCCTTGCTTCTCTCTGACCGTAACAAAACAGGATATATACCAATATTGTTTGGTTCTTTCTCCGGTGCAATCTGAAGGATATAGGAAAGAAGTTACGCTCGACACGTTCAGGAACTAGGTCCGCAGCTAACAACGGCCGACGACCGAGGAATCTTCTCAGTGTTCTTGGCAGCGAGAGCCCTACACCATCTCCTCCAGATCAAGAGAGTCCCAACTATTCAGCGTTCGTCATCTAGTTCTAATACACAAGATAAAAGTACTAAACGTCTTCAGAGCAGCCTATGACGACGGCGATTCCTCATCCTCTTCGGAGAGTCCCCAGTCGAGCCAACCCCCGAGACAAGACGAAGTCATGAATGACAGACGACCGGTTCCTTATGGCAGGACTTACAGTCCGGATGAGTTGGCTGGAAACGTGAGTGAGATAAAACCCAAAGGGATACTTTACTAACTTCAGCCAACCTAGGGCATTGATGAACCGTTACACCCACTTCCCGACCCGCACCCGCGACGTGTAAGTCGAATGCAAGATGCACAAGATAATCTTAGGCATATGGGGCCTGACCCACGACCGAACATAGGGGTTGGCCATAGAGAACGTGGGAACAATCCACCGGCGCATGCTATTTCAACGGGTACTCAGACGGGCTTTGAGACAGATGAATATCGTGACAGAGATCCCAATGCACCTCCCCCCTCATCCATGAACTCAAACAATGCCTCTCAGCAGTCTCAGCCTCAGCAAGCGAACCACGATGGCAATCAACCCAGATCCATGGGGGCACGGGAATCCATCGAATATGGACAAAGGTCGCCCAGCCCACCATCCGGAGTCCCAAGATCTCCATCCTCGGAACCCAAACCCAACATTGACCTGATATTCAGCTACGATGTCCTCCCGGGACTCAATTTCCGCATGGCACATGGCGAAGAGATCTTTTCATTCCACCGAGAGCAAGTGTTCCAGCTACTGGGTTGGCAGCATGACTTTGACTGGCTGCTCATTTCACTGGAAACCCCAGGGGCGCTCTTCCCAGAACGCATACCCAGGGACGATAACCGGGAGTTTCGAAAAGTGATGGCTAGGTTTGAGCAGATAGTTGATGCGTTGAAACGTGATTATGCTGAGGTAGAGAGAGGCGCTGTGATTGAGATTGCTTTTGTGCCTCTGTGTAAGGGGCATTCGAGAACTGTGATGATGGAAGCTTGGGTGAAGCGGATGACTGAATCGCGCGGCGTTGTGTTTCGATGGATATGAACTGGACGACATAGACTTTATAGACATAGACCATTGCTTTTGGAATATAGACCTACGGATACATCAAGACCAGGTCAAAAGCGCAGCCCACTGAGTAGTCGCTGGCGTTCTGTAATGTGACCGCAGTGATAAGACGCTGCTCTTGGAAAGGAGACGAAAAATGGACGGTTATCCGAATGAAGGGGAGACGGCGATTCCTCAATCTCGTTGCAACAAACGCTGTTTTGCTATTCATAACGAGAAACCTGAGAAGCTATGGCAACTATCTTGGACTACTTCGTCATCACAACCTTTCACAGCTCTTGATTGTGTTCGGATCGTAGAGGACTACCAATTGCGCTCTCAGAGCTGCCTTGTCCCTGGCCAGAGCGAAATAAACCAGTTGTCAACGATAGAATAATTCCCCGGCGGAAAACCAACAACGCTCATGTTCTTTACAACACCAAAGCTCAAGAAGCAAATGACCACACCATTCTATTCCGTTCTTTTGCTGCACGTTCGTATCTGTCATGCAGAGGTATCTCTTCACTATTACACCATGTTATACACTCGGCCGATCGCGGCCGACGCTCTATTCCTTCTGCTCAGGCTCCCCCTCAAGAATAACCTTCTTCTCATCAAACAGTTTCGCCAAATCACCATTCTGATGCATCGAAACCAGAATATCCGTTCCACCGATAAACTCCTTCGCGACGTAGAGCTGGGGAATCGTAGGCCAGTCGGAGTACTCCTTGATGCCCTCGCGCAACTCAGGGTCTTCGAGGACGTTGAAGGCGGCGAATTTATCGGGGTCGACACCCTGGAGGCCGAGGATCTGGATGGCGGCGCGCGAAAAGCCGCACTGCGGTGTCTCGGGCGTTCCCTTCATGAAGAGCACGACGGGCGCGGAGGATACGGCTTTGTCGATTGCGGAACGGGTTTGGTCGGAGAGCAGACGGGCTTGGAAGGGTGTGAGGGGGGAGATTGGTGTGCGGAAGAGAGGAGCTGTTGAGCGGACGGCGACAGGCCGGGCGGCTTGTCGAAGGGACTAGAAGTGTTAGCTTTTGGATATTAATAGCGGTGGTGGGATAGAGCGTACTGAAGCTACTGTTCGCGCAAACATTTTGGCGGTTGTGAGGGAGAATGTGGTGGTGAGAGAATGGAGATGCGCTTTTGGATTTGGAGTGTTGGAGATGGCGGAAGTTTTGGATGGGATTAGTGATGTCAAGGATGTTCCGACGCCGATCCCCGGATATCAGTGGCACAGTGACCAATCAGCGAAGAGGCGATTGCGGCTTATCAACATTGTCAAGTTTGCCCATGGGTGATGTTAGAATGACAATTATTCTGAGACCACAATCTGAAGCGTTTTGTTCTTCGCTGTCAATCAAAAGTCCCTCTCTTTCGGTGGGCTCCGAGAAATTCATGTTCAATTGCTTATTTGCGTGGCCCAGGCCCCTTCACGCAACAGCTTCACCCACTGTAAAATAACGCTCTTACCAATTCCTATCGTGGGCCAGAACATTCTGTAAACAAACACGCTATTATAATCAGTCCATTCTTAGGTTCAGTCGGCACTGCAGAGACGCTTTCAGCACTTGCGATTCGGCTCGTGATATCCTCAGAGTTCGTCATATGACGCGGGGCTGATGGCGGGGTTGATTAAGATAAAGCTCCCATCTCCTGTCAATTCCCAAAGATTCCCATAGCCATTGATTCTCAATTAACGCTCGATCAATTGTTTGCCAAAATTATATCTATCACTCATACAACTCATAATTGAAGTCATACAGTTAACATCACTCCACCCAACTGCATCATACCCTAAGGTATCATATAAACTCATCTACCTTTACCTAAGTTTCTTCTAAGTTCGGCCAAAGAAGTACATACCTACCTAGGTAAACATATATCGCCAAGACGGCTGACAAATATTGTCCTCATTCCATCGCAATGCTTCACAGAATTCAACACGGGCACGACGCCCATCACGACCACCATATGCGCAACTCAACTGAAGCACTCGAACAGGCCCGAGGCGATGGCAAGCGCCATATCCTTCTCGCCGCCTCTGGTTCCGTCGCGACAATCAAGCTCGTCCAGATTATAAATGGTCTCAAATCACTACACAACATCTCTATTCGTCTCATCCTCACTCAATCAGCATCGGAATTTCTCTCGGGGCAAAGTCTTGAACAACCCACTGTTGATCAAGTATCTCGTCTTCCGAATGTCGACGCTGTTTACACAGATGCGCATGAGTGGGCACAGCCGTGGAAGCGCAACGCACCAATTTTACACATTGAGCTACGGCGCTGGGCGGATGTCCTGGTCATTTCACCCTTGAGTGCTAATACTATGGCCAAGATTGTCAACGGCATGTGCGATAATCTCTTGACGTCTGTCGTTCGGGCATGGGATGTAACGGGGACTGTGGACGGCGTTAGGAAGAAGATCCTTGTCGCACCTGCGATGAACACTTGTATGTGGAATCATCCTATCACTGCGAGACAGCTGCGAGTGCTGGAGGAGGAGTGGGGAGGGGCGGAAGGTTGGTTTGAGGTGTTGAGGCCGATATCTAAGAACTTGGCTTGTGGTGATGTTGGAAATGGCGCAATGGTTACGTGGGAGAGTATCGTTGAGGCGATCGGGAAAAAGATCAAGGCTTAGTCAAAGAGATGGCCACCAAGAGACAAATGGCGGGATTTGAGTATTTTCAGCGAGTCCGGGGGAAGTTTGCTGGTTGCGATATGGCGTTTGACGACGACTGGGGAATAAAATGCATGACAGAGCCGTAGGGTAGTTTGGTGACGGAATTGATACCACAAAAAGAAGGAACATGTCTGGGACACAAGCATGCATGAATCAGCTGTAATGGTTCTGAATAAAAATTAAAAAGATTGATATTGGAAGTGGGATTGGAATTGCAGGTTTCCACACAATGCAGATGTGATGGTGAATGTTCAAGGCGCATAGGTAGGCAGGCGTGAAAGGTTCCTTCCTCATCCTTAACCCGTCACAGCTGGGTCAAACTGGCATCACCTTCACACACTCTAAACTCTCCCCGACGAATATTTTTTGTTCCTTCACAGCGAAATTATCTTCAAAGCTTTGATGCAATCATGGCGTCTGCGCATAGTAATTTCCTTATCTCCACCTCAAGCCTAGAGGAAGAAGGTTGCCCTTCAACCCTGCGAGATCGCCTGCGCGACGATGATACTCCAGCGACAAGTTCCTCCATCGGGCCCATTCCCTACCACAACATCTATCAGCAGGTTCACGCTTCTCTTGGGAAGTCTTTGAATACTTCAAAGCCAGAGAGAAAGGTCGTTCATACGCCCGAGAGAAATGATCAGGCTTCGCAGCTTCAAGGTCAGTTCACGGCATGACGCTGGGCTTCATTTCTGACAAGACGCAGAGTCGTATGCTCGCATGGGAATGTCCCTTCACAGCTCTGCGATCGACCACCTCGTAAAGGCGCACACGGATGTGCAGGCCAGGACAGCGAGCTTCGCTGAAAAATCGGGCCAGACCTTGTCGCAATCCAAACAGTTGTACGCTAACATTGCCTACCCGCTATCGGCCACACTTTGTCACCACAATGACCACGAAGACCACCCTCGAGCAACTATTGCCGTTCATTTGAAGAAGCTCCAGGAAGAAATCGCCGCCGCTAGAGAAGAGGTTCTTCGCCTCAGTGCCGAATAGGATGAGTGCTGTGCGATTGAAGAACAGGCTTGGAAGGAACTGAACAAAGAGCTCGCCGACCAAGGTTGCCAGAATGGTGTCGACGAGGAGCTTTTAAAGGTTGCCGAGGACCTCAAGGCTCAGGCGGAGGCCATCGTTGAGGAAAAGTGCCGACTCTTGGACGAGGTTGACAAGGTATGTTGGTGTGCTGTACGCGATGGATTAATACTGACGCACGCATGCAGGAGTTCAAGGCTGAGATCCACAAAGAGACTCTGAAGATGATGCAGGATCTTTTCGACGATTGATCGATGCAATGTACTAGAAGCAATGTGTGGGTTATTTTGGTGTCAGCAGTCTCATGTCCGATTCGTCATGTACAGTAACAGAGCTGACTTTCAACTGGTCGTCTATTTCGTATCTCATTAACTATTGCACCTGTCATTTCCGTCTTTGTCAATGCATGTGCCCATGACCACCCTGGTCTCTTTTATATATCAACAAACACCACCAACGCCGTTTCATGAATCGACTTTTGATGCACCTCTCCGAAATGCACTTTTGAATCGCAGTTTACTGCTTCTTCTCGGGGATGACAACGCCCCAGGGGTGCTCTGTGCGACCGTACATGATGTCACCCAGCCAGCCCTTGATCTTGCCAGTGACCTCGCCGGCCTCACCCTCAGCGCCCATGGGGATGTTGATGTCCTGTCCACGGTGGTGGATCTGGGAGACGGGGCAGATGAAGTACTACTTTTGTTAGCAGGGTTCTTGACGTGGCATCAATTGGGAAACTTACAGCAGTGCCAGCAGCGAAAGACTCAATCAGACGACCCTCAGCGTCGGCCTCAATGACCTCGGCGATGGTGTACTTTCGCTCAGTAATCTCATACTCGGCACCCAGACGCTCACGAGCCAGCTCAAGACAGCTGCGGCGGGTGACACCATCAAGGATGAGCTTATCGTCAAGAGGAGCAGTGATGATCTCCTTCTTGCCATCCTTTCGCTTCCAGACAATAAAGAAGTTACTGGCCCCGGCCTCGGTGCACTCGCCCTGAGCTCCGTACAGCCAGAGAATCTGGTGGAATCCACGGGTTCGTGCATCAGCCGTGGCGAGCAGAGAAGGGCCGTAATTGGCGCCAACCTTGGCGTACCCAAAGCCACCGACCCAGGCGCGCACCATGTCGTCGGGGGATGTGTGAAGACGCATTCCACCGGGGGGAGCGTCCATACGGGGCATGTATGTCACGATGATGTAGAGGAGGGCTTCCTTGGGGGCAGAGACACCGAGCTGAGGAGCGGTGCCGATGATGGTTGGGCGGATGTACAAGAAGCTTCCAGCGCGGTCGGCGGGAAGCCACTTTGTGCCGTCGACGGACAGCAGAGCGATGATGAGCTTCTCTACCTCTGCGGGCTCAAAGACAGGAAGCGAGATGCGGCTGGCCGACATGCGAAGACGCGCAGCGTTGCGATCAGGGCGGAAAACACGGAGCTTGCCATCGTAACCACGGAAGACCTTGAGACCCTCGAAGCACTCGGTAGCGTAGTGCAGCACAGAGGCAGTGGGCATGAGGCTCAGGGGTCCGTAGGGCTTGAGCTCTGGGGCCGCCCAGCCGGTAGAGACCTTCCAGGAAGCGAGGACCATGTGGTCCGTGGCGATGGTCTCGTCGCCGGAATGAGCGTTTGCTTCATCGGGGACGGAGCGGGGGGATTGTGTGTATGTGTATGTGAGCTTTGAAGCGTCGAGGGGAGCCTGGACCTGGGGAGTGCCGTTGACGGTGGGCTGGGCGAGATCTTTCTTGTGGATTGCAGCCGCTGTGAGGTTGACGTCCTGGGTTTCGACGGCGGAGGGAGCCATGATTGCTGATGAAGATTGAAAATCGAGTGAGTGTCGCTTCTGAGCGAGTGGTTTCTTTAAAGGAAGAAGAGAGCGAGATCGGAGTTCACTATGAGAGGTCTATAGAGAAAGCAAACAAAGACAAAAGAGCAGAAACAAACTTTATATACGCAAGCACGGAAAGGCCAAACTACCTAACAATCTACCCCGTGTATGACTGTCCCCCCCCATCCGCTATCCGGTCTCCACCTTTGTGTCGTTCGGGAGAGTCACGAGCTGGGGCAGAAAAACTTCCCGCCGCTCGCGGGCCCGGATAGACCGCCTCTGCCCGCGCGGTGGCTCGGCTCCGGCGATGGTGTTTTATTTATTTTTTCTGCCAGACTTTTTTCTCCCACTGCGATATCGATAAGTCATAGCGCTAAACTGGGTTTGGTAGGTGGTGAGGTGTTCCACACAGCCCTTTTGACGTGGTGGAGGGGGAGCCGCCAGATTGGAAGAGGTTCCACTGGTGATGCTTCTGGAAGATAACGATGGGTACGTTGGCGTATAATTCACCGGCGCGCTACGCAACTGATGAAGAATTGGATAATTGGCTTTAAATTGGCCATTTTGTTTTTGACATAATGGCGAAGCTACAATTCTGCTGGGAGTACAGAGCACATGACTCTTCTGGAACTTGAGGTGCTTATCGAGATCGTTTACATGAACTGCATAAAAATACCCGGGCCCACCGGCTCTTCTCAGTGCGGAACAAGAGACTCCTGTCAAAACCTCGAGTTGCTCCACTGCCAGGGCGCGCGGCTTAAACAGCTAACTGACTATCAAAGAGATAACAAACAACCATCCAATTGAACCAGCGTCACAATGCCCTCATATCAGAGGTTTATGCAGTAGATAGTCATGTGCCGTGAAATCCCTGCTTGTCAATTCTGACAGACGATGAAAACCTTGATATGTACAAGTTCTCTCTCATTCTTGGCAGGGCGGAATTGTGCATGGCACCGTGGCTAGCCGTCAATTGCCATTGTTACCGGCCCTTGGTGCTGTGAGGTCATGTTATGTCCCCCCCCCCCAAATTGGAAGGGATAATAAAGACTGTCGTTGAGGACTTTCTTATCAATCATCGGTCCTATATCTTCGTGGCGTGGAATGTATCGAGATGTTAGTGTAAAAAGGTACGATAACAAGGGTAGAATCACAGTAGACTTGCAGAAACTCGTCATTTCTAGGTATCATGATTAATCTATACTATAAGGTACTTTTCTATCCGCCCGTCTTTTAGGATTCCCTGTTGAAAGGACCTTGTTTACCGCACATTACCGGACCTTTTTCTTTTTGTTTCACACCATCACAGCATTTACGCCCTACGCCCTACGCCCTTTCAGCCTCCTTCTTCCGCTGCTCCTCCTCCAGGATCTCCCTCTCGCGCGCCGCCGCCTCAACGCTAGCCTTCTCGCCCTTTGCCCGCTGGCGCGCCTCGTACATGTCCCTCGACTTCATGATCCGCTGGACAATCTCACCGGCGTTGACGTGCGCGAACGTGTGCGCGCCGATCTCGCGGTAGATCCCCATCGCCTTGGGTGCCGTGTACGGATCGTATGTCAGGGGCATGAATGATGTAGGGCCGTGGTACACGGCGTCTGGGGTGCCGCGCGGTAGGGTGTCGAGGTAGGTCCTTGTGGGAGAGAAGGGTGCGCCGAAGATGACGGCGTTGATGTACTGTGATTCAAAATGGTTAGTGACGTTCAGGGCTGGGGTGGTATTGGGTGGGTTGTTTTTACCTTGCACTGCAGAACGCAGAGACCGCGCTCAAAGGTGTTCATGATGGGGTAGTTGATGCCCTTCCACTGATTGATGACTTCGTCCTCGTGCACGCCCACTACGACGTACGCAGGGGGATAATCCTCGCCCTTGCCGAGACGCTCGTTTATGCTTTGTTCGGAGAACCAGCCATCCTCACGAGCGAGCTTTTCTTCCTCGAGGAGAACTTGGCGCAGGAATTCAATGTGTCCGCTGGAGAAGAGATCATATCCTCCATCAACGTACACAACGCGCTGGCCGGGCTTAGGTCCGGGTCCCTCAATAAGCTGTCGGAAACTGCCCCTCTCCTCCTCACCCTCCTCCGCCTTAGCGACCTGCGACGCCTTCCAGAAGAACACCTCGGCGCCGGGTGCTTTGCCCGAAGCATCTGTCGCATACAGCTTCATGCGCTCCAGCATTTGCTGGCCCTCAGCGATGCGCTCCTCCGGTGTGCCGTGGCCCTCTTCACCGGCGAGTTTCTTCTCGAGCGATTTGATGAAGTGCGTCTTTGTGCAGAGGAGCATGCGACCAACGAGATCGGTGGTGGAGATACCAGGTGAGCGCTTAACCACCTTGAATCGACCAGCCTCCTTGACGAATCGGTAGCAGTCATTACCATCGCTGTCCGAGGTGATGTCATCGCCGTGCACGACGTATTTGCAGCCGTAGTGGGAAATGTAGGGGAGAGAAGTCACGTAGGGCGCGTGGCCGACTGATCGGGTGACCCAGCGACAAGCGTCAGTAGCAGCGAGTCTGGAAGTATCAGTAAATGTGTCGCTTGACAGGTAGGAATGAGTCGGTGTTACCGTTCTGCGAGGGTCATGACTGTAGGGCCCTTGTTGGCGAGGATGGCCTCGTCTGAGTGAACGCCAGCGTAGAGCTCATCGCCCAATTGGCGAGCCTGGACAATAGCGCCAGCGTGGCCTGAGATGGTCAGTACTGATCGCGACGAGACACAGAGAATAGATACCGTGGTGGAAGAAGTCAAAGCAGCCGTCGACCCAGATGCGCCCCTCGAGGAGCTCAGGAGCAGGCTCACCCTCGAGATGAAGCTCATCGTCAATCGAGGGGTTGGTGGGGTCAGTCGAAGACATGGTGGCGAGAAAAGATACGACAAAGATACAGCAATAGCGATGATTTTTCCAGTGAGTGAGTGAGTGATGTTGACGAGTCCAAGTTTAAAAAATGAGAGACCAAAAAGAAGAAGCGGTGATGAATGCTTTTTTAAGATTAAGGAGCTCTCAGTGAGGTGACGCTTCTACGTAACTTGAGCTGCTGAAAGTTAATGGATGAGCGTTGGGCTGGCCTAACAATTTTATGGGCGATCTGATTGGTCCGTTTATACGCTGCCAATTTAACACAGGTCAATGGAGCTTAGGTAACCGTCTATAAATACGAATAAATTAAATGCGTTTTCTTTAACCCATGTTATTGCCGTGAAATGCATACGCAAGCAAGAACAATAATTGAATGAGGGAAGGATGGAATACGAGAGGTTGCTTGTCTTTTAAGGGTCTTGATGTACCCCTGTCACATGCAAACAATTACCACGCTAGCAACACCACGTTTTTGACAGAAACACGACCCTCTCTCTCATCACTGACTCTATCAATTCTCTGTCAATAAACTCCATTCTTTCATCTAGTCTCTTTGACTATCTCATTCTGTGACCGAGGACCCGGGTCTCATTTCATCCTGTCACCTCAAAAGACCCCACTTTGCTCGGCACGTTCCCGATCCATTGGCTCCGATCTTTGCCTTAATCGTGGACCTGCAGGACCTGCTCGGGCCAAGATTCCCCGGACAGGAATAGATGCATCTTTAACAGCTCTTGAGCTGGGGAAAACGCGCCATGATACCCTGCCAAGAACATGTCAAATCGGCCAACTGTCCGATATCGTGAGGTATAAAGATGCTCGTTTGCCCGGGCTGAGTATGGGCCTCATCATGGACAATTGACCTGCGAGCATCATGAAGTTCACTACAGTCTCTGCGCTTCTGGCCCTTGCGCCGCCTGCTCTTGCGGATTGGCATTTTGCCAAGAACAAGGAGATCAAGTACACTTCTGTTGAAGGGTTCTTCTTGCAGGATGACCTTGCCACTAACCCTACCGGCTTCGACTACGTAAGACCTCATCTCATCTCACTGGATCAATAGATGCTGATAACTTAGGCTCAATGGAACTTTGGTCTCTTAAACCGCACTTATCCCACCGACCCCAAGAATCCCCGAAAGGGCTACAAGACTCAGTGGGAGCGCTTCGAGCAGTACGTCAAGCACCTGAACCGCAATGCTAGCCGTGATAAGACACGCTACAAGGTTCTTGTCATGGGACGCCATGGCGAGGGTTGGCACAACGCTGCTGAGGCCTTTTACGGCACTCCCGCCTGGAACGTAAGTGGTCCCCTTGGCCCCCTTCTCAATTCACGAGCTGACAGGATGCAGTGCTACTGGGGTCTTCAGTCCGGCAACGGCACAGCAACATGGGAGGATGCTCTCCTCACACCCGCAGGTGAAGCTCAAGCTCACAAGGCCAACGCCTACTTCAAGACTCGCTTTGAGAACGAAGGCATGCCATTCTTCGACTCATACTACACGTCCCCTCTCGCCCGCTGCGTCGAGACCGCCGTGGAGACCTTCCAGAGCCTCAAGCTCCCCAAGGATAAGCCATTCGTCCCAATGGTTAAGGAACTCCTTCGCGAGGGCATCAGCATCCGAACATGCGACCACCGTCGCAGCAAGAACTTTATCAAGACGCTTGCCAAGAAGATCAAGTTCGAGAAGGGTTTCTCCGACAAGGATAAGCTCTGGACCGGAAAGGAGGGTGAGACTGATGAACATCAATTGGCGCGAAGCAAGGAAGTTCTTGATGAGATCTTCACAAGTGACAACGCTGTTTGGATCAGCATCAGCAGCCACTCTGGTGAGATCACCAAGCTTCTCCAGGCTCTCAACCATCGACCTTTCCGACTTGCGACTGGCCAGATCATTCCTGTTCTTGTTAGAGCTGATGTTGTGTCTGAGGAGCCTACGTCTACGTACGCTTCTTGGACTACCGAAGCTACCTGCAATGCCCCTCCTGTGACTAGCATTGGAGGACAGGGCTGCGTATGCTCTACCACGCTTGCATCTACACCAGCAAAGGCGACATGAATTGGAGAAAAGAAATAGTTGATCATGTAGTGATCGCTAACTAGTACATAAAAAAAGAAGCAGACCGCTTGGCTATTACAAAGGAAAAATGACAGTACATGCGTCCAACCCGCAGCCTTGTTGCAATCTTGCCGCTTCCGTTATCCTTCGAATCATGAAACTGAAGTACCCGCGCACCTGGCTCCATCCGATCCTAGCAAGTTCAGAATAGCACCACCTGGTATAGCCGTAGGATTTGCCGCGGATCCAAGTGTGAACTTCCACGTTTGGCCTAATACTGTCTCCTGAGCGAAGAGTGTTCCATCCGGCGCTGCCATGACGGCACCCCAGACGAGATTGAGGGTTGTCAGGATGAGGTTGGGGTAGGTTTGGTAGCGCTCCCACTTTTGCGTGGTCAACGACCATCGAACGATGTTTGTTCTGAGGAGGCCACTCTCGATTACTGATGCTTGTACAGCGTAGAGATAGTTGCCTCCACCAGGGACATATGCCCAGTCGCCCACTCCAGAAAGGAGATTGGTAGCTGACGTGCCAGAGCTCAGAAGTTCGCCGAAAGTGCTGCTAGTCGGTCTCAAATCAACGCACCACCATCTACCTCCACTTTCGGATACCCATAACCTTCCTTGATCATCAACATCACCCATACTGATAGCATTGGTACCAATCACAAGATCAAGAACCTCCCATCGGCCGTCCTTAGCGATACGAATAAGTCCTGATCGCTTACATCCCAGGAGACCACAAAGAGCAGCGTTAACCAAAGGTTGTTGGTAGAAGCCGTAGATGTAGTTATCGAGCCTGTTGAAGCCGATACCGTTGATAGGGCCGCCGGGGCCGATGCCTGCTCTGATATTTGTTCGTGCGCCTGTAACGAGATTGACGCGTGTGAGGGTATTGGAGAGAAGACTTTGGACGGTGTAGCCGAAGCCATCGCAGTCGAATGTTGGGCCAAATGCGAGCTGGGGCATCATGCTTGTGCTGCTGGTACTGCTGGAAGAGGTGACAACTACAGGGATAGCTGCGCTGCTCGAGGTGGTGACCACTGGGGCTGCAGCACTGGTTGAGCTGGAGGCAGCGGCAGCTGCTACACTAGAGGAACTGGCAACAACTGCAGCTAAGGAACTTGATGAAGTTGCTGCGGCTGTGGCTGCGTTACTAGTAGAACTGACGGCTGCTGCAACAGAAGAAGAGCTTGAAGCCGCCGCAGCTGCAGCACTGCTCGATGAACTGGCTGCTGCTGCCGCTGCCGCGCTACTGGATGTAGCTGGAGGTGAAGCCATAGCAGAAACACTGGTTGTAGGAGTAACCGCTGCTGCGCTACTAGTGCTTGAAGGAACACTAGTAGTAGGGCTTGACGAAGAACCACTCAGAGTTGTGAGAACAGGAGCTTCCATGCTCAACGGCGCAGCTGAGCCAGCAGTCGAAGACACAACCATTGTCTCGATAATAACTGTACCAGGCTCTCCAGCCGCAGTCGGTGGATCGTACAGCGTTCGGTCAGCGGTGGCTGTGGGAGGAGCAGCTCTGAAGATAGTGACATTGGTGCCAGCGACGATTGGCGTGGAAGTCGTTTGAATGCCTGCTGGGGCGCCGCTGATGGGAGTGGTCGAAGCCGCGGGGCTGGCAGTTGGGGTTTCGATGAGGACTGTTCCTGGTTCGCCTTCTGAGGCAGGGGGGATATAGATGGTTCTTGTGGTAGAGCCTGCTCCACCGCCGAAGATGGTTGTGTTCTGTGCAACTGTCGGTGGCCGTGTCGTGCTTGCGGCTGCTGAGGATGGAGTCTCCTCTGGCGCAGAGCTCGGAGTCTGAATGATCACAGTACCCGGCTCTCCAGATGAAGCTGGGGGGAGGGTATAGGTCGTAGTAACTGACGCTGGCCCACCGACGTAGCGAGTGATATTTGGGATTTCAGTTCGCGCTTCAGTTGATGGGGAAGACGTAGCACTTTCTTCAGGACTGACAGTTGGGGTTTGAACAACAACAGTACCTGGTTCTCCAGGCAAGGCTGGAGGAATGGTATAAGTCGTGATGACTGAAGCTGGGCCACCGATGTATCTGGTGACGTTTGGAATCTCAGTTACTGAAGCGGAAGCCTCGCTCTCGGACGGACTGGCAGAAGGCGTCTGGATGACCACTGTTCCAGGCTCTCCAGACGAGACAGGGGGGATTGTGTAAGTTGTCGTAACTGAAGCTGGACCGCCAATGTAGCGAGTGACATTGGGGATACCAGTTTCTTCCTCGTCGCTGGAGGTTGCAGTAATAGACGCTGAAGATGTTTCTTCGACATCAGGGCTAGTTGTAGGCGTCTCGATGATGACCTCTCCAGGCTCACCCGATGCCGTAGGAGGGATGTAGATGGTCGTTGTGACAGAAGCAGGTCCTCCCACGATGCGAGTAATGTTCTGGATTGGCGTAGCAGCTTCACTTGCAGAAGTCGATGGTGTATCCTCCCCAGGATCAGCTGTTGGGGTTTGAATCACTACCGTACCAGGCTCATCAGGGTCGCTGGATGCAGGTGGGTAGTAAATCGTTATTGCGACTGTGCCGGGACCACCGCTGTATAGAGTAACATTCTGTCTTCCAATAGGGAGTGCAGTGTTTGCGATACTCTCACTGGCTGTGGTCTCATCCTCGAGGCCTGATGTTGGCGTCTCAATGATCACAACGCCCGGCTCACCAGAGGCAGTTGGTGGGATGTATATAGTAGTGGTGACCGAAGCAGGACCTCCAATAATACGTGTGATGTTAGCCGGTCCTCCAGTAGAAATGGCACTGCTTGTTGCTTCGGGATCTTCCTCTTTGGAACTAGAGGTTGGTGTCTCAATGAAAACGGTTCCAGGGCCATCGGGGTCATCAGAAGCTGGTGGGAAGTAGACTGTCCTTGTCGATGAACCAGATCCACCGCTGAAGATTGTAGTATTGCGCCTGCCCTCAGAGGTAGTGAGAGGCCCTGTCGCTGTTGCAACAGGACTGAATGTCGTCTCCTCACCGCCAGAAGAACCTGTTGGCGTTTCGATGAGTACCGTTCCTGGATCTCCTGAAGCTGTAGCCGGTATGAAAACGGTTCTTGTAGCTGTACCAGCTACACCAGTGTAAATAGTAACATTTCCAGGTCCACGGGCAGTTTCCGTGGGACTAGAACCATCTGGTGTCTCGATAACAACAGTGCCAGCCTGGCCAGATGTGTCGGGTGGGAAATAGATGGTACGAGTAGCTGAGACAGGCCCGCCACTATAGACAGTGACGTTGGCGAGGGCATTGTTGGGAGTCTCAAAAGCACCAGTGGGCGTCTCGATGATGACGGTATCTGGCCCGCCTGAAACACCAGATACTGTGATTATTGTAGCGGCGGTGACTGAGCCACCGCGAGTAATTGTAACTTCTTCCCCGTTTCCATTTGTCTCCGAGGGGTTGCTAGCAGACTCAGTTGGGGTTTCAACGATAACAGTATCTGGCTGGCCCGAAGCTCCAGGTATAGTGAGGGTTGTAGCAGCTGTAACAGGACCGCCACGAGTAATTGTAACTTCTCTTTGGGTAGAACCGTCTTCATCAGATGAGCTTATCGGAGTCTCGATTAGTACAGTATCTGGTCCTCCAGACTCACCAGGAATAGTGAGTGTTGTCGAGGCTGTGGCTGGTCCGCCTCGTGTAATGGTGACTTCCCTAACAGAGCCGGTTGTAGAAGGTTCATTGTCACCGCCAGAAGATCCAGTTGGAATCTCAACCAGTATAGTGTCAGGTCCACCAGGTTCGCCAATAATCGTAAGTGTTGTCGCAGCTGTGACTGGGCCACCTCTTGTAATAGTGACTTCACGTACAGAGCCTGTTGCTGAGGATCGTTCAGCAGACTCAACCGGAGCCTCAACCAGAACAGTATCTGGCTCGCCAGAAGCTCCGGGAATAGTAATAGTCGTTGCTGCTGTGGCGGGAGCTCCCTGTGTGATAGTAACTGCTTGAACAGCTCCAGTCACTGGAGGCTCTGTACCCCCAGGGGCGGATTCCGTGGGTATCTCAATATAGACCGTACCTGGTCCTCCAGAAACACCAGGGATTGTGACTGTTGTTGCCACTGTGACAGGACCGCCTCTTGTAATAGTGACTTCTCCAACAGCTCCAGTTACCGGCGTTTCACTACCTCTGTCAACGGACTCAGTAGGCGTTTCAATATAAACAGTATCTGGCTCTCCCTCTCCGCCAGGAATGGTGACCGTTGTGGCAGCTGTGACTGGGCCACCTCGCGTGATAGTAAGCTCCTGAACAGTCCCAGTTCCAACAGACTCTGCAGGTACCTCAACATAAACAGTATCCGGACTACCAGATACTCCAGCAATATTAACTGTCGTTGCAGCTGTCACAGAGCCACCCCGAGTAATTGTAACTTCCTGGACAGAAGTTCCCGTAGGCGCTCCAGAAGATTGAGTGGGTGTTTCAATAAACACAGTGTCTGGACCACCAGACACTCCAGGAATCGTTACTGTCATGGCTGCAGTGACAGGCCCACCTCGAGTGATGGTAACCTCATCTTGGCCCTCAGTTGCAGATGGCATGATCTCGTCAGACGATCGAGGTGTTTCAACAATAACGGTATCTGGCTGGCCTGATATACCTGGAATGGTGATTGTCGTCGCAGCCGTAACTGGTCCACCACGAGTCGAAGTTACTTCGCCTGGGCCTTTTGTACTCTCTGGTACCTCAGCATCGCCAGATTCGGTTAGTGTTTCGACAAGAACTGTGTCAGGTTCACCAGGCGCACCAGGGATAGTGATAGTCGTGGCGACCGAGACAGGTCCCCCTCTAGTGATTGTGACTTCGGGAGCACCGTCAGTCGGCGTCTCAATCAGAATAGTGTCCAGCTCACCAGATACAGTAGCAGGAATAGTGATAGTCCTCGTGGCTGTTCCAGACCCTCCACCAAAGATGGTTGTGTATCGCAGGCCAGTTGCTGACTCTGAAGCCTCTGCTTCTGGGCCTGTGGCTGGTGTCTCAACAAGCACGGTATCCGGTTCCCCAGAAATTGTCGCTGAAATGTACAATGTTCTAGGCGCAGTTACAGGGCCGCTGCTGAAGATCGTGGTATTGACTCGGCCACCGGCAGTGTTAGTGACTGGTCCTTCGGATTCAGCGTTGGTCTCTTCATCATCACCAGGTAATGTCTCAATTATGACAGTACCTGACTCTTCTGGGTCATCAGGTGGGGAGTAGAATGTTCCACCAGCTGTTCCGGGAGCTAGGGTGTAGATAGTGACATTCCCACGGCGAGTGGCCGATGTGCCTGGAGCTTCTGTAATGGTTCCAGTCTCAGGCACTTCACTTTCCTCACCACCAGTGGGAGTCTCAATGATGAGTGTTCCAGGCTCGCCAGATGCCGTTGGTGGGATATAAACTGTTCTTGTAACACTGGCTGGGCCTCCGCTGACAATGGTGACGTTGCGAATACCAGACGAAGCAATTGTTTCAGATGCCTCAACATCCGGTACTGAAGTTGGCGTTTCAATGATCACAGTGCCTTGCTCTCCAGAGGCGGTAGGCGGGATGTAGATAGTCTGTCGAACTGTGCCTGGACCTCCACTGTAGATGGTGACATTGCCAGCGGAAGAAGGTGCGGCAATCTGACTACCAGTTTCGGAGGCGCTGACGCTCTCGTCACTATCCGTTGCAGAGTTTTCTTCAGGCCTTTGAGTCGGAGTCTGGATGATCATAGTGGTCGAATCACCAGATTCACTTGGTGTCAGATAGATCGTTGTAACAGCTGTACCCGGTCCACCACTGTAGACTGTCACATAAGTTGGACTGCCAATTGGTGTTTCAACAATGAGCGTTCCAGGTTCATCTGAAGCTGTGCCAGGAACGAAACGAGTAGTGGCGACAGTGGCAGAGACACCAGTGTAAACAGTAACATTAGCAGGACCAGATCCTGAACCTGATGTAGGCGTCTCGATGAGAATTGTATCAGGGTCGCCTGAGGCAGTGCCGGGAATAGTGAGCGTTCGAGTGGTTGATGCAGGGCCATCTATGTAGACAGTCACTGCTCTCACAGCAGGGGTTTCAATAATTACGGTTCCAGGTTCGCCAGATACTGTGGGTGGAATGTAGATAGTGCGAGTACCAGTAGCAGACACCGCACTATAGATAGTAGTCTTTCCTGCACCTCCATCCTCGTCAACTTGAGAAGTCGGAGTTTCGATGACGATGGTTCCAGGCTCATCAGTCACTGTGGCAGGGATATACCGCGTCTGGGTGACCGTAGAAGGGCCACCAGTAATGATAGTAACATTTCCGATACCTGTAGCTTGAGACCCAGCTGTTGGTGTCTCAATGACCAAAGTGCCGGACTCTCCTGATGCAGTAGGAGGGATGAAACGAGTTGTTGTGGAAGATGCAGGGCCGCCGCTATAGATAGTGACGTTGCCTAAGCCTTCAGGGGAGACGATTGCAGTTGGGCTACTAGCGCCTGTGCCTGTGATGCTGGAGTCGCCATCGTCTGCACCGGACGTGGGTGCCTCCAAGATGAGAGTGCCAGCTTCGCCTGAGGCGGTGGGAGGGATGTAGATAGTTCGAGTTGCAGAGCCTGAGCCGCCGCTGAAGATGGTGACAGTTGTCGCAGCAGAAATGAAATCTTCGTCACCACTTGCAGTAGCTTCGGTTCCACTTGTAGGAGTCTCGATGTACATGGTGCCCGCCTCTCCTGAAGCAGTGGGAGGGACATACACACTTCTCGTAACGGAGCCAGGTACACCACTAAAGATAGTAACAGTGGTCACCTCGGAAATAGCATCTTCACCATCAGTAGTTGTAGCATGGGTGCCATTGACAGGTGTCTCAATGAATAAAGTACCTGGTTCACCGATGGATGTAGGAGGCACGTAGACCGTCCTCGTAACTGAGCCTGGAACACCAGTGTACACAGTGACGGTTCTTGTGGCTGAGATTACTTCTTCGCCAGAGGCTGTGGCTTCTGATCCAGTTGGTGTCTCGATGTATAGTGTACCTGCTTCTCCAGATGCAGTAGGCGGGACATAGACTGTGCGCGTGACAGATCCAGGTCCACCGCTAAAGATGGTGACTGTTGTTACAGCTACGATAGTATCCTCACCATCTCCAGTAGCTGGAGGACTATCAGTGGGCTCTTCCGTCTCCACACCAGATACAGGAGTCTCAACATAAACAGTGCCAGGGCCATTTGGATCTGATGGCGGAACGTAGTAAGTCTTTCTTCCTGGCCCCGTACCTGGAACAAAGATCGTAGTATTTGATCCAGCACCAGCAGTTGGCTGTGCTTCAGGATTAGCGGTAAGGCCTCCTGTTTGTGTTCTCGGGACAGGTGTCTCGATAATGACAGTTCCTGGGGCACCAGATGTCTTAGGAGCAACGTAGAGGGTCTTTCTTGTCGATGCGACACCGGCTCTGAAGATGGTCAAGTTGGCACTCCCGGTGATAGCGGAGGCTGTTGTTTGGAAACCTGGAACTGTTCCTGTTTCTACCAATTCGGTCTGTGAGATTGGTGTCTCGATCACAAGCGTCCATGGATTACCAGTAGTTTCTGGTGGGATGAAGATAGTAGTCCTCTCTGAACCTTCTCCGGCTCGGTAGAGAGTAACATTTCCATCGCCTCCAGGTGAGACCTCATCGGTGGGAACGGGTGTTATCGAAGCTTCAGGAGCTGTGCTCTCAGCTGAATCATTTGAGGCAGTGTCCTCATCGGCTTCCGAGGCAAGCGTCTCAATAACATAAGTACCCAACTCCCCAGAAGCAGTTGGCGAGATGTATCTAGTGTTTCCAGTAGATCCAGTTGCTTCTGTATAGATGGTTACAGCCGTCCTTTCATCAGAAGTGGCAGTATTTCCACTCTCGTCTCCAGGACCTCCAGTTACAGTATCAGAATCTCTGTCGGAAATTGATGTCTGGATGATAACGGTTCCAGGTTCGCCTGATGCAGTTGGCTGGATATACAACGTTATCCTCTCTGAGGCAGTGCCCGAACTGTAGACCGTGACATTGGCGATACCAGCTGGGGATCCCGCCGTGGGACCACTTCCATCTTCAGCACTCTCGGTAGCATCAGGGTCAGTTTCAGAAACAGGAGTCTCAATGATGATATATCCATCTCCATCTGAGGCAGTCGGAGGTACGTAGACAGTAATCCTGCTTGCAGCAGTACCAGAGCTGTAGACCGTGATGTTCGGCCGAACACCAGGTGTATCGACCCCAGTCTTAGTCGGAGTTAGGATAGCAGTCCCGGTTGGCGTCTCAATGACAATGGTACCAGGCTCCTTAGCAAATCTAGGAGGCACATAAATAGTCCTTCTTGCGGGGCTAGATCCAGCTCTGAAGATGGTGACATTGGTGTTGCCGCCGATAGCTGAAGTCGTAGCAAGAACATCGCCCTCTCCACGAGCAGTGGCAGCTTCAGATTGGGTCTCAGAAACTGGCGTCTCGATTACGGCTGTCCAAGGATCGTTGGACGCTTGGGGAGGGACGTAGAGGGTTGTTCGGGCTGGACCACGGCCTACCCTGAAGACGGTGATGGTTGCTAATGTGCCTTCAGGGGCTTCAGTAGTCAGGCTATTTTCTGGTGGGATACCAGCTGTAGGGATTCCTCCAGATGCGTCAGTGATGGTTTGTCCATCTTCATCAGTGCTGGGACCAGCTCCAGGTCCAGATCCATCGGTAGTGGCATTAGGATCAGAAGACTCGCTTTCCGCATCGGCGTCTGTCTCAGAAGGCTTTCCACCTACTTCATTTGTGGTGCTCGCGCCATCATCGTCGCCATTGCTCCATGATGATCCACTCTGAGTAACTCCGTCTGATGCTCCAGTGACAGTCTCTCCAGGATCTCCAGAGCCCGTCTCAGACTCTCGGTCACTCAAGGAGCTAGAAGAGGCACCAGGCTCAGAAGTCTCACTTCCAGTGGACCTATCTGTCTGAGTCTTTCCTGAGCCAGGGTCAAGTCCACCATCATCAGATGGCGGAACTTGCGAACCAGTCGGGACTTCGAATCCTAGTGTTATCCCCGAGGACTCTTCATTTGTAGCTGTGGAAAGCAGATTAGAGTCAGGAAGGGGACCAGTTGATATCGCAGTCGGCAGTGGCAGCTCAGGCGACCCAAATGATGAGTCGCTCATGGCGGGTATACCTTCGACGCCGCCCGTGAGTGGCCGGCTGCTGGATTCGGTCTCTGGCAATGAATCGGTGGAAACTGGCACTTGAGGCGAGATTAAACTGATGTCGCTACCCTCAGGTTGAGCAGTACCGGTAACATCTCCTGTCTCGCTAGCATTATAAGATACCGTCTCAGAGCCAGGATCGCTAGAAGCGGGTGAGGTCTCAGCATCAGAGTCGTCGCTCGCAGATCTCTCACCCGCACTTCCAGACGTAGCACCAGCTGCAGGTCCTCCAGCGAGCGACTCTCCACTAGATGTCGTCGCGTCACCATCAACATTAGTAGCTGTGGCTTGTGAATTTGACCCAGCTGTGCTTGAGCCTCCTACTCCTGCAGCTGGCTGGCCTATCAAGCCGGCACCACTACTCGTCGTTGAGCGAGTAGACGCGTCACCAGGTTGTTCCACACGCTCTGACTCTGGAACACTCTGGGTACCAATTATAGTCTCAAAGTTGATCTCCTCGTTTGTTCTGGAGGCACTTGAGCTCTGGCCTGTAGCCTGCGACAATACTAGTGCACCCGTGCTCGAGCCCCGAGTCGCATCAGACTGGGAGCTTCCAACATCCGCCACAGATGAAACCTCGCGCGATGCAGTTGAAGTTCTAGACCCCGAGGATCCGGCTGCAGCTCCTGATGTTGACGAGCTAATGATATCTCTGGTGTTTGTACCAGGCGATGCCCCTCCAGATGTCGTAGCGCTAGATCTTGCTGAGGCTGATGAAGAGCCTGCGCCCACAGTGCTAGTTGACTGCGAGCCACTGGAAGCTCGCGATGCCTGAGATGTCGCCTCATCGTCTTCTGTAGTGGCACCGCCGTTATTTCCTCCCGCAGTCGATCCAGGTTCTCCCTCTACCTCACCCAACAATAAACTAGTTGCCCTGCTACTTCTCTGCGAAGCCTGCGATGTCCCTCCAGCTTCGGCATTGCCATCGCTAGTGGATATAGCAGCAGGTCTCGCAGTAAAACGAGTACCTGACGAAGAACTAGTCGCAGATTGAGGGGTGCTTGATCTTTGTCCTACACGGGTAGAAGAGCTCTGAGCGGTGTTTCCACCAGATGTGGCTTCCTGTGCATCAGAACCAGGATCATTCGTTTCGACCGGACCGCTATCAACAATAGTAGTCTCCTCTCTTACAGGTTGAGAAGCTTGGCTCGTAGTTGAAGTCCTGCTTCGGGTTGAGCCCAGACCACTACCTCCAGGGCGAATGCGCGTATCAACAGTACCAGAGTAACCTAGACTTGATGAAGCACCAGCTCGTCTAGTACTTAAAGGGCTTCCAGGAACCTGCGTAGTTTGTGGGAAACCAGTCTCGACCCTGGAAGCAGCTTCGCCGCCAGTACCGGCCGCAGACCCTGTAGACCGGCTGTTTGAAGGACGTCTGAAAGTCGTTCTATCGGTAGCTGCAGTTCTACTGCCACCTAGTCCTTCGACGCCAGCAGCGAGACGGCCGCTGCTGGTTGACCGACGAGTTCTCTGAGGTTCGTCGTTGGAAAGAGTCTCAACTACATCAGTGGTGATGGTGAATACAGTGCTGCTGGATGTGACGACGTAGGTTGAAGGCGATGTTCTAATGATTGGTGCTCGAGTGCTTGAGCGGCGAGAAGTACTCCCTCTTCGCGATGAAGATGACTGACCCAAGCCGCCATTTCCTCCACCCCCAGCATTGTTTCCTCCTGATCCAGAGTCACCGTCTCCATCTCCGCTGGAGCCTTTACCGCCAGGAGTCGATCCAGTACCACCAGAGCTTCCATTGCCAGAATCCGAGCCGCCCTCTGAGCCACCGCCTTCAGATTCAGTACCTCCCGATGATGGTCCATTGTTACCTCCAAAAGCACCACTAGAAGCACCTTTGGTACTCGAAGCAGAGCCAGCAGACCGTGTACCACTGCCACCCTGGACACCCTCACTGTCGGAACCACCTTGAGCGCCGCCTTGGGCTCCTCCCGAACCACTGCTTCCACCAGTATCAGATCCGCCAGAGCTTGATGACCCGCCATTTCCAGATCCGTTGCCGCTATTTGAGCCTGAAGATCCTCCATTCCCTGATGCACCGTCGCCTCCCGATCCAGAGCCGGAGCCCTGGACGCCCCCTTGTACGGGATCATCGTCGTTTCCAGAGGATCCCCCACTGTTGGAGCTCCCTCCTTGTCCAGATGAGCTACCACTTCCGCCATTGGAGCCACTTCCAGATCCGCCATTGTTGGAACTACCTCCACTTCCACTCTGGTCATTTCCGCCACTCGATGAGCCTGAACCACCACCTGAACCACTTTGGCTTCCACTACTAGACCCTCCGGTAGCTTGGGCACCATTGTCGCCATCGCCGTTATTAGCTGTTTGTGGATTATTGGGGTCTTCAGGTGTCAGAACAAGGACAGTACCAGGGTTTCCACCCTCAGGCGGAATGGTTAAAGTCTGTTGTGGCCCTGATTCGTTGTCGCCGCCTTGACCTGGCTGGCCCTGAACATCGTCAGAGCCATCGTCAGACCCTGATTCTCCATTTGACCCGCCATTAGAACCGGTTCCTGATCCACCGAGTCCCATGGGCACACCACGAGTAACGGTTGTATACGACACCGAACCCTGTGGACGAGTTCGTGTCGGTTGAAAAGCTGCACCATCTCCGCCATCATTCCAACCCGTTGGTGTTTGTATGAGGACAGTTCCTGGCTTCGTACCAGTCGGTGGAATGGTAGTTCGGATAGGTGCTGTCGGTGTGACGCTTCCTTCGGCGGGTTCAATGATGGTAACGTAGCCGGTCGCATCGGCAGGCTGAAGAGTGATCGTTTGGCCAGCGAGTCCCAGAGCACCGAATGTGTTAGAGGACAAAGGCTCAACAGCCAACGGCATCAGAGTTCCTGGTACAGGACTCTGAATGATGACAGTACCAGGGTTTCCGTTGCCCGGTGGTATTGTTAATCGGATTGGGACAGATCCGCTGAATGCTGTACCCGCTGGTTCAATCACAGTGACATAATCGCCATCCTGGGCAGGCTCAAGAGTGAGGCCTTGGAGGCTTCCCCCATTAAGTGCAGATGTCGGGACATTAATAATGACCGTTCCACGGTTCGTCCCAGTTGGTGAAATAGTAATTAACTGTAACGACGCCAAGGTACCGGTCAGTGGCTGAAGGACCGTCACATAACCAGTTAACACCTTCGGTTCAAGCGTAAGAGGCTGCAACACACCCGGTGTCGCATCACCAACCTGCGTCTCAGGTGTCTCAATAATAATCTGCCCCGGATGTCCACTCCTCGGCGAAACAACCTGCGTAATAGGCGCAGAAATTGGATTCGGCCCTGAATGCGGTCTAATAATAATAACATAAGACCTATCATCCGTCGCTGGGATGACTACATTCTCCGGCGCCGATGAACCACCGGGTTTCTCAACAATAACAATACCAGGCTCATCACCCTGCGGTGGGACAGTATACTGCGTTGTTATTGAGCCTCTGTAGGGCTTTGTGATGGTGATATAATCTGGTTCGGCAAGGACTGGATAGATCGAAACATATGTGTAGCAAACACCTGAGAACTCATTGTTAATACCGAGAACTGACCTATCATTCTGAACCCCGAACTGGGCTCGTGTTAGGATGGCGAGGAGTAGGTGGCTCAGCACCTGATACAAAGGCCGCATTGTGAGCGGTTTATTAATCGTGCATTAACAGTAAATGAGAGGTAAGAATCGTATACGCGCAATGTAAGTTGCCTATGTTGAAGCAACACGCGCGACAAGATCGCGGGTGAGAGCTACCCGAGGATTATAAAACTGCTGGCCAGTCCCCCATATCCGCATTCAGACTGTGCCTTTGGGTGTAATCATGATGCAGAAATCTCTTGCGTATACAAAGACATTGTCAGGCTGAATTTGGGTTGCTGAGGCGGAAGCCTTCATGCCAGGGCTGCCACACCCGCAGCGGATCAATACCCTTTTCCATTCTGTCAAGCACGTTCCTGTAGAGGCATTGTGTAATAGACACTCCGGTTTGAAATCCTGTTGGTTCAGGGTGTTGTGGTTGGAATGCTGTTGTTGAAGATATGGCCAACTGACATTGATTCTGTGGATTGAACGCAACGCAGCCAGTGAGAACTTATGAAGTGGGACTTGTGCCTGGGCGTTTATGCAAGGCCCCGTTCAGGACTTCCACCAACGTTGGGGTTTATGCAGATGATGTGCAGATCTTGTGTGAGTGGCAATGGAATGGACAAATATAACAAGCTGTCTCTGAGGATAATCCTAGATCATCTACAACATGATATCTCATTTACCTCACACAAGTCAAGTCATTTTGATAATACCTTCTAGACCCGGTCAGTCAAAGTCAAGACTTGAGATTGATTCAGATGCTGGCAGGTAGATATGATGTCTCACAGCTTGGGCAGCTGACGTTACACTAACAATACTCCACTACGGAAGCCAGATCCTTAGTCCACCAAGCTACGATTTTGACAGAAGCTTATCTAACACGTCAGCTGCTAGCCTCAGGCCCTAAACTCGCCTATCTTGCAGCTTTATGAAGTGTAGCTGAAGTCTGGCGGCCGCCCAGAGTGCATAACTTTATTTAACAGCACATTCCAGGCTTGTCTGTGACTTTTAAGATGAGGTTACACAAGGATGAGTCGAAGCTCCACTGTCGCACCAGCGGACGTTTTTGTTTGGCTAGTCGCGGAGAGATTTGGCCGCGTCTGTCTAGTCGATCTGTGGCTGATCTCAACAAGAATCGAGACCGTGACGTTAGGGATTGTGATATATGACCGGAAGTAACCAATGGCTGTTCAGAGTCTGATGAGGTTGTGTTTCACAAGAGTCCATTTTCGGAGTGTATTACATCTGTGTGATGTAATTTGAAATCCTCCCTTGAGGCTTGTTAAATATTGCCCTTTCCTTCGGTTACTTATATTGAGCCTGCAAATTGGCCGTTGCTACATAGGAGCGCGTTGCTCACATTATCGACCGCTGCCAAAGATCTCGGGCTAGGCAAAAGTCTTTTCACGGAAAATAATCGAGGCCGGAAAAAATGCTCCTCTTCTGATTGATAATTGAGGTTATCTTATACTTAACCACGATTCTAAGCCAGACCTAAGTCTCCTCCGTGTTCAACATTCTTGGCATCCGAGTAGCCCGGATCAGCGTCAACATTTTGTCTCAGTCTTGGCACATGAGCCTCTGTCGAAGCAAACGGTATATGCAAATCCTAGTCGCTATGGAACAAGGGCAGCACCAGCCCATATGATGCTTTGTTGCAATCCTCGATGTAGCAATTACTCCCTTCAATGAACAAGTTTGTACAAAGAATCATCGAGAACAATGTCATTGTTTCTGACAGTAAGTATTTGGGGCTTGATTTGAGCTCTAAGTACCTGGCTATTGTTGAAATTCCCCTGTCAGATTTCCAGTACACCGTATACTTTCTGATTCCTGATCGAAACCTTGTTCTTGTTCCTGTAATCTGATCTTGCCTACCACCAATAGGAACTCTCTTGGCTCTAGATTGTGTGGAACCACATATCGCAGATCTTGTTTTAGTTTAGCCAGCAAGTCCAGGAGCAGGAAAGGCTCTTCACAATACTTGAGTTCCTCAAGGGTTCAAAAAGGCACTTTCAACTAAGTATTTAATGACTTCCAGGTCCAGGACGTTTGTGAGTCAATATACTCGGTGGCGCGTTGATTCAACGTCCAAGAGGCCAACTACTCTCAGAGCTATTAACAGCAGAGGCCAGCACCAATTTGACCTGGGCAGTCAGGGCGAGTGAATAGATCCGCGCCTAAAGTTTGAGATAAGGTTATGTTACATGTCAAATGAGGCTGATTACGGGGATGTCACTCGGGAATGCGACAAGGTTGACGCTAATCGTTCTTGTCGGAGATTGAACGGAAACATACCGCACATAAAAATGGTGGAGGGAGGTATGCCACTGATCGCAAACTTGGATTCGCTTCCTGAGCCAATCTATGGCGTTTACTGGTCTATACTGGGTTGGGCTTAAATGGCTTCAGCGGAAGTATATACCAGGAATGTGTAGACGATTGGAGGTGTTCATTCGAGCCTCGAGGTTCCGGGTATCGCTACAGGGTAAGCACTGTTGATTCAACATCAATTTTGACAACCTGATATTTCTTATTAAATAGCTGCTCAGGTGGACATAACTATAGATTAAATTTAATGAATTGTAATTTAAACAAGGCTTGAGATGTGATAAGCATTAAAGCATGTAAGATAAAGCCCTTGGTTCTAGTTATCACTCTATTATAAGGTACCTTCTAATATGCTTATTATATTGAAGACGGGAAATAATCTGCTTTAATATTTATTTATCCACTCAAGGACATCCGTAGAGCTCCTGCTAAGTATCCATCATCAAAACAAATTACAGCAGTCTTCTAGGTATACAAGTACACTGCTCCGCCACCTGAATTACGGGACGACTCTGTGACATCATGATCTTGATTCGAAATTTGAGATGCGGCTCCCAACCAATCAGAGCCACGCCCGGTTAGCTCAATCGGTAGAGCGTGAGACTCTTACGAGTACGCGATCTCAAGGTTGCGGGTTCGACCCCCGCATCGGGCTGTTCCTATAAAACGATTGCGAGCAATAGCGAGGCATCTCCTTTTTTTTTTTTTTTTTTTTTTTTTTTTTTTAATTTTCTTTGCCCCTACCAGATAAATGATACTTTTAGTTTTGCCATTACCATCTGTTAGGTGATTGAATGCTGACTTCGAGTGCACCTTCCTTTTCCAGTAACATGTAAGCCCCCGCTTGATATTGAAAAGGAAACAGGTATCGTCTCACTCAAAGTTATCACCAAACATATCCTCCAGCAAAAGCTATCTCATAATGGAAAGCCGCAGCCCTTTAAAGTCACTAATTACTCCCAATCTGCTAATGCAGCTCACTGATGCCTATCTCCCTTATTCCAAAACCGAAGATCTTGACTTCACTGTTGCCCAGTCAGACGCCTTCAGCGGAAACTTCAAGAAAGTATGCCAAGAAAGCAAAGCAAGAGATGCACTTATAGCTCTCAGTCACCTCAGCCACAACGGAGTACTCCCAACTCCTATAGAACTCGACCTTATGTCCTTTCTCCCAGAGCCGTCTTCTCCAGAATTCCCGCAACAGTGCCTCGGGCTTCAGTTGCTTCTTGACCAAGCATCGAGGATCCTCCTACCCGGAATCGAAGCTCGTTGGCAGGTTGCATACTTTGGACCTCTGGCAAGACGCCTTGCTGGACAGTGGTACGCACTACCTCATCATCTACGTCCGCATTCATGGCAGAGGTGGAGGGACGATGTAGGCGTTACTAGCTTCAGCTTCTGGATTTCAACGCAGGTCATGTGGGCTGCCCCATTTCTTCACGCCGAAGATCTGGGGAGCCAAGATATTGGACTGGAGTTGTCGAACGATTTGCGTCAAGCTGTTGAAGAATACACGGGAACAAAGGATCCGCATCGGGAGTCAAGAGATAAGACACTGAAAGATGATCAGCTTTTCACAAAAGAAGTTGTAAAGAGTCCGCCAAAAGACGACGAGGGTGCTATCAGTATGCCAGCTTGGACATACTGGTGGTGCATGATCCTGGACGCTCACTGGCCTATCATCGCACGGTTTGGTCGCTATCCTTACCGCAATGCTGCTTTTGGTAGGTCTAGTACAAAGGAGGAGGAGAAATGGTTGGACGACATAGGTCACTTTTCTGAAGCCTCTCCTGAAATCGCTAAACGAATTCAGGAAGATGTTGAGAAGGGTCGGTGGACTCCACTTGGAGAGAGTTGATATGCAATGCACTGCTATGAATTGTTTAGGCTGAGCGTTATGTATTGAGACCTAACTGCAACTGTTTTAAGAGAATCAATTTCAGATGAGATGAGTGAACTAGTTAAGATAACGCCACACAATAAAGTGAGAGCTGTATGTCACTAAACGCCATAAGTTCAGCGTGGTGTGAGGTTGCATATCTTGACCTTTGCAATTGTTGCTTGACGGACGCCGCTTCATAAGCTTATTCCTATGGCAAGTGAGATAGATTGAAATATGCTCGTGTACTACCTGAAGGTGAAGATAATAAAGAAACTGTTGCACAAGCTTAGATACCTCGGTAGTACCGAGGCCTCTGTATCTACTGCTCCTTGGACTTGACTGGACTTAAACATATACAAACCTGAAAAGATGATAAGCCGACAAACTGATCTTGAGCTACTGCATAGGTAATTGATATGCTGACTAAAATATATTTCGCGAATGTTGCTTTGCCCAGCTGATAGTTGATGCCTACGTCGCGCCCCTTACGTCGAAGGCTCGGACTTAGACATCGGACCACAGCCTTGATGTCCTTCAAATATGCAGTGTAATGACATATGCGGCATTTCAAAAGATTGCTAATCAGATTGTGCGTAATGTATGTGGAGCGATCGAGTCAACAGCAACGCCCTCAGTATCGTACTCGTCTTGTAAAGGTGTACCACATCATAGCCACGATTGGCAGTTTCGGAATTAAAGTTATCTCTCCATTTCTCCCTATGACGAGTATTGCCACGTTTTGCAAACCCAGCTTTATTTATCTTTGCTCACCCATAAAAACCCAATCGGACCCGGGAAAAGTGGGGAAGCGGGCCCGAGACGGACTCCGATAACTTGATGCGGGGCAGACGTAAATCTTGAATCTTAAGCTGTGAGATCATAATTAGAGTGCACAGAGCCAAGCTGCTGGATCTTGGCTCTGGAGATAAGTTTTCTATGTAGATTCTGGAAATAGATAGAATCAGTTCATAGGATTGATGTGATGCAAAGTCGTATCATGCTCTCATATCGGTTAGGGGCTTGACGGGTTCTTGGATGGGTCCGGCAGAGAGGCACATCAACAAACGATTGACCAATTATAGCACCAGCCCTTTGATGCTCACTACGCTGTTCCTGGCTTAGGGGCTCCAGTCGCCAAGACGAGTGGAGCTGGAAATTTACCGAAGACTCTTGATCCCCCAGCGTTTTCACAACGACATGGCTGGTGTAACTCTCTTTTCTTAGTGAGGTGTTGACATGCGATACAACACCGCGTATTATACATACTATTATACAAACGAACTCATTTCGAAATGAGAGCGATAGATTATTAGTGATTCCCAGCCAGATGCCAACATGACATATTTTCCTTAACGCCAACCTCCAGTTCACTTATACCGTTCCGAAAGTATACCGTCGTCCATGAAGCCATGAACTCTCCAATAACCCAATCCCCAAAACGCCATATCCAAACAGCTTAGTGATACACAGCCTGATGCCTCTCATCAGGACTCGAAACCGACGTCTTCTCGCTCTCAGGCGGTGGACTCGAATTGCTGTCAGCAGGACTACTCGACTCGCTCCCAGTCCCCGTAGCCAGCGCATCGTACATCAAACTCTTCTGCACACAAGTACATCTCTTCAACAGCTCTTCGCACCTCTCCAATCTCGCAAGTAACTCCTTGGTAGGTTTGCGACGAGTGCGCTTAGGAGCAGGTTTGCTCGGAATACACTCTATTTTCGCCTACCATCATTAGTTAGTTCTCATCTTACAAGAGCACACTGTAAGCTTACCTTGATGCAAAAAGAACATGGACTTTTTCGGTCACATTTCTTCTTGCGCTGTTGACATAGCACACAAGCTAGAATTCTCGGTGGTCGTTGTTGTTCCGGTGCCATTGTGTTATACGATATGCACTAGCCGTTCGGATCGAAATGCAGAGAAAGATGAAGGTATTCCCAAAAAAGGTTTGTATCTCGGTCTAGGAACGAAATTCTGTCCGAGGCGGACGAACTGGGGTATTTGCTTCATACGCCTTCTCCTCCCATTCTGGTGCATTCGTGCAAGCGGACTCTTGTCAGGACCCGAGTGGGTATCGGGGTCGGAGAGTCGACGGGATCCGTGTATCGACAACCCGGATCCACAACAGGCTTCGGTGTGACGGGCGTGAGAGCACCCCCGTCACAATGGTATTAAGACCCTGCGCAAAACCTACAGTCTCATTAGGGAGTCAACTTTCTCATTCTATACTACCTTTTGTCTTTGTTGCATCCCTTCCTTTACATTAGTATACAAACTTTAATAATTCTCCTAATTCGAACCAGAAACTGTATGTAACCTAACAAGCTCAGAGTTTACAGGAGTTGACAAGGTACAGATATAAGCTTATAAGGCTAGACTTCCAAGTCTCGCTAGTATGGCTGCTTCTCATCTTCCGGGTGAGGCACGCTCAGAGCTGAGCAGCCACGACACCATCGTCGACATGGACACCACTCCGAACGAGAAGCCCCCTGCTCCCCAGGACGACAAGACAAGCTCCAGCGACGATGAGGTCGAGCAGGATCAGAGCGAGGAGATGGTGCGCCGCCACTCCATCGTCCGCGATCTAGCCCGGCAGTACACCAACACTTCAGCGCACTTCAACGGCAGCCACGCAGATCTCTTCAACGCAGCCGATGCCGACTCACCCCTTAACCCGCACAGCGAGAAATTCAACGCCAGGGCGTGGGCGAAAGCCGTGGCCAAGTCAATGGGCGACCATGGCTCCGGGTTTCGACAGAGCGGCATCTGCTTCCAGGACATGAACGTCTTTGGATACGGCGCTGAGACAGACTACCAAAAGGATGTTGGTAACATCTGGCTCGGTCTCCCAGACATGGCACGCAACATCTTCTCCCCCACCGCTGGCAAGCGCCGCATCGACATCCTCCGCGGTTTCGACGGCGTCGTCAACGCCGGAGAAATGCTTGTTGTTCTCGGCCCCCCTGGTTCAGGATGTTCTACGTTCCTCAAGTCATTGTCCGGCGAGACAAACGGCATCTACATCGACGACAGCACATACTTCAACTACAACGGCGTCCCCGCCGAGGAGATGCACAAGCATCACAAGGGCGAGACCATCTACACCGCCGAGGTCGACGTGCACTTCCCCATGCTCTCAGTCGGCGACACCCTCACCTTTGCCGCGCGCGCGAGATGTCCCCAGAACCTACCGCCCAACATCAACCACAACCAGTACAGCGAGCACATGCGTGACGTCGTCATGGCCATGTACGGCATCAGCCATACCGTCAACACGCAGGTTGGCGATAACTACATCCGCGGTGTTTCAGGAGGTGAACGAAAGCGCGTGACCATCGCAGAGGCAACGCTCTCCAACGCGCCCTTCCAATGCTGGGATAACTCAACCCGTGGCTTAGATTCCGCCAACGCGATTGAGTTCTGCAAAACCCTGCGCCTACAGTCTGAACTCTTCGGCCAGACGTGCGCTGTCTCGATCTACCAGGCTCCCCAGTCTGCATACGATCTCTTCGACAAGGCACTCGTTCTCTACGAGGGACGCCAGATCTTCTTCGGCCCCGCAGACCAGGCGAAGCAGTACTTCATCAATCTCGGCTTCGAATGCCCTGATCGTCAAACAACGCCTGACTTCCTCACCTCTATGACCGCACCAGCCGAGCGCGTTATCCGTCCGGGCTTCGAGAACAAGGTCCCACGCACACCCGATGAGTTCGCCGCGTGCTGGAAGGAGTCCCGCGAGTACCAGATCGTCCGCGCTGAGATCGAGACCTACAAGAGTCTGTACCCGCTCAACGGTTCCAGCGCCGAGGCTTTCCGCGAGAACAAGAAGTCAGCACAAGCCAAGGGCCAACGCCTCAAGTCCCCCTTCACGCTGTCGTACATGCAGCAAGTCAACCTGTGCCTCTGGCGCGGCTGGAAGCGTCTCAAGGGCTCACCAGGTGTAACGATCTTCGCCCTCACAGCCAACACCGTCACTGCGCTCATCGCCTCGTCGCTCTTCTACAACATGAAGCCCACGACCAGTGACTTCTTTAAGCGTGGTGCTGTTCTCTTCCTCGCTGTGCTTATGAACGCTTTCGCCTCTGCCCTTGAGATTCTGACGCAGTACTCCCAACGACCTATTGTTGAGAAACACGCACGCTATGCCTTCTACCATCCTTCTGCTGAGGCGTTTTCTTCGATCTTGGTTGATATGCCGTATAAGATCACTAATAGTATTCTGTTCAATGTCACTCTTTATTTCATGACGAACCTCAACAGGGAAGCGGGACCGTTCTTCTTCTACCTCCTTGTTTCGTTCATCATGGTCCTCGCCATGTCTGGTATTTTCCGATCTATGTAAGTCTCACTCCTCGCGTCATCCTCGATTTGATCACGACTGACAGGTTCAGTGCTTCAATCTCCCGCACACTCTCACAGGCCATGGTTCCCGCTTCGCTGCTGATCCTCGCCCTCGTCATCTTTGCCGGCTTCGTCATCCCGACGGACTACATGCTCGGCTGGTGTCGATGGATCAACTACCTCGATCCAGTGGCCTACGCCTTCGAATCCCTCATGGTCAACGAGTTCTCCGGTCGCAACTTTACCTGTACAGCCTTCATCCCCAGCAACTCAGTCGCTGGTTATGAAGACGTCGGCGGCCTCAACCGAGCTTGTTCCACTGTCGGCAGCATCCCTGGCGAGAGCTTCGTCAATGGCGATCGCTACCTCAACTTGCAGTACAAGTACTTCCACGCTCATAAGTGGCGCAACGTCGGTATCCTCATCGCCATGACCATCTTCAACCACATCGTCTACATCGTCGCTACTGAGTTCATCTCCGCCAAGAAGTCAAAGGGTGAAGTCCTCGTCTTCCGCCACGGCCACCTCCCCGCTTCCACCAAGGGCAAATCCGATCCCGAGTCCGCTGTTTCCGGCCCTGTTCCCACTGCTGAGAAGTTCAACAACGAGGTTGCCAACATTCAGGGTTCTACTAGCGTCTTCCACTGGAACAACGTGTGCTACGACATCAAGATCAAGGGCGAACCACGACGAATTCTCGACAACGTTGACGGATGGGTCAAGCCAGGAACATTGACTGCTCTTATGGGTGTATCCGGTGCCGGAAAGACTACTCTCCTCGACTGTCTCGCCGATCGTATCTCAATGGGTGTCATCACAGGTGAAATGCTTGTCGACGGCAAGATCCGTGATTCATCGTTCCAGCGAAAGACCGGCTACGTGCAGCAGCAGGATCTTCATCTCGAGACCAGCACCGTTCGTGAAGCCCTTACCTTCTCCGCCCTCCTCCGCCAGCCTGCCTCTACCCCCCGCGCCGAGAAGATCGCCTACGTCGACGAAGTCATCAAGCTGCTTGACATGCAAGAGTACGCCGACGCAGTCGTCGGTGTCCTCGGCGAGGGTCTCAATGTAGAACAGCGCAAGCGTCTTACCATCGGCGTTGAGCTCGCTGCCAAGCCTCCCCTGCTCCTCTTCGTCGACGAACCTACTTCCGGTCTTGACTCGCAGACATCCTGGGCCATTCTCGACCTTCTCGAAAAGCTCTCTAAAGCAGGCCAGTCTATCCTGTGTACCATCCACCAACCTTCCGCGATGCTCTTCCAGCGCTTCGACCGCCTCCTCTTCCTCGCTAAGGGCGGACGCACTATCTACTTTGGCGATATCGGCAAGAACTCTGAGACCCTAACCAACTACTTCGTTAAGAACGGCTCTGATCCTTGTCCCAAGGGCGACAACCCCGCTGAGTGGATGCTCGAGGTCATCGGCGCGGCGCCTGGTTCACACACTGAGATCGATTGGCATCAGACTTGGCGACAGAGTCCTGAGTATCAGGAGGTTCAGACTGAGCTTCAACGTCTCAAGGCCGAGGGCAGTGCTCACTATGAACCTCATGACAAGAACTCTGAGTCGTACCGGGAATTTGCTGCGCCTTTCTGGGAGCAGCTTCGCATTGCTAGTCTCCGTGTCTTCCAGCAGTACTGGCGCACTCCTACATACATCTACTCCAAGGCTGTCCTGTGTATCCAAGTTGGTCTCTTCATCGGTCTCGTCTTTCTCAACGCTCCTCTCTCAATTCAGGGCTTGCAGAATCAGATGTTTGCCATCTTCCAGGTTCTCACAGTCTTTGGTCAATTGGTCCAGATGCAGGTAAGTCTTGATTCACTCTCTTCTCCTCCAGCACTCACTGACATTACCAGATGCCTCACTTTGTCACGCAGCGCTCCCTTTACGAAGTCCGCGAACGCCCCTCCAAGACCTACAGCTGGAAAGTCTTCATGCTCTCCCAAGTCTTCGCCGAGATCCCCTGGAACAGTCTCATGTCCGTCTTCTTGTTCGTCTGCCTCTACTACCCGGTCGGCTTCCAGAAGAACGCCGAAGCAGCTGGCCAGACCGCCGAGCGAGGCGCCCTCATGTGGCTTCTCTTGTGGCAGTTCCTCGTCTTCACGTGTACCTTTGCCCACATGTGTATCGCCATCACCGACACTGCTGAGGCAGGCGGTAACCTTGCCAACGTCCTCTTCATGATGTGCCTGTTCTTCTGTGGTGTCTTGGCCTCACCCGATAACATGCCCGGCTTCTGGATCTGGATGTATCGAGTATCGCCGTTTACGTATCTCGTCTCGGCGATTTTGTCAACCGGTATAGCCAACACAGAGGTTACGTGCGCGGCCAACGAGTACACGGTCATGCAGCCTCTCAACGGCACAAGCTGCGGAGATTACCTCAAGGACTTCGCCGCCAAGGCTGGTGGCTACACCTTGAACCCCGACGCGACATCCAACTGTCAATTTTGCCCCATCAAGTCCACCAACACGTACCTCAAGGCTCTCAGCGCGAGCTACGATCACCGATGGAGGGACTTTGGTATCGGAATGGTGTACATTGTGTTCAACATTGCAGGAGCTCTGTTCCTGTATTGGCTTGTTCGCATGCCCAAGAACAAGAACAAGAAGAAGCAAGAGTAGACGCACGCACAATCGAGCTTCGGCTCTTTTTTTTTAATTTTCTTTTTGGTACAAGGCTTTGTTTTAGAGAAGCACTATAGACTGGTTTGGGTTTTTTTACTTTTACTTAGAATAGCAATGATCGAGGGTCGATATTAGACTTGTAGAAACCTCAATAGCACATCGTCAATACATTACGCTCTCTACCCGCCATTCGAGTGCCTTGGCGATCATCAGATCACATTTTAAGCCACTATGGATGCTGCCAAGAATGACTGCAATCCCTTTACTGAGTCACAAGCAGTATCTTCACGTACGGTTAACAGCGCGTAATTAGATCGCTATCTGGCGCTCTCACGGGTAGACGGCCTGACTTCGTGAGTCTTCTCAACCTATTTGTACTACGTCGCTAACCAGCACAGCATCGTTACTCGACTCCTGAGTACAAGCGATGCCAGAGGTGCCTAGCCAAGCGCATCGCCGCAACAAGCAGCGAATTGGCTGAGGCTAAACATCGAAAGAAACCCTGTTTAAATTATAACGCGATGGATGATCACAGAAACAAACGTTCGCCATGTCTCATATCTTGCCCGAATGACCAGGCTTCATGGAGCAATGACTCTGTCGACTTTAAAATACCGTCGGCCATTGTGAAGGGATACTTGCGATCTTCAAGAACGCTACCCTTTGTCTCGGCCTTATCGACATCTCGGCCCCAGTACTCCTTGTCACCATCCACAATATAGGGCTGCAACCATGACCACTTCCCGTACGGCAGGACGGGGACGTGAATCCCAGCACCTGCAGCTGGAGCATCCTCTGCTCTCGCCACGTTCAGTGATTTGAGAGGATCTTCTTGGAAGAGGAACGGTCCCGCACGGTAGCAAAGCCTGATCTTGCGCAGCGCTTGTTGCACGGCCCAGTCTGGGAGCGCTAGGCTTGATGGTGGGAGGACACCCGTCTGGGCTTTTACTGGGTGGAAAATATCGACAAGCAGACAAAAGGGAAGAAATTGCTCCTGCCGTCTTTTGATCATGTCATCGACCTTCAGGAGACGACCATCTTCGAACAAGTCGACATGGCCGGCTTTGATCCTGGACAAGCTGGATGGATGGATTAGGTTGCATGCGAACGTAAAGATCTTGCCGAAGTCTGGCTGCGTCGGGACGTCTTCCCGCAAAGGAATATACGCGGCCAGACCATGCATCACTAGCAACAGCAATGGCAGCTGGCAGCGCCATGAACGGCAAAGACGAGGAAGTCTTCAAGGCAGGGTTCCACACAGGCATCTTGTCGAATGGAGAGGTTCTTCTGAATCACAGCTTTGGGCAGCAGACTACCGAAAAAAACGCACCGAATACCGAAGACAACGGCTGGTTTAACCCTGCAGTCTTCCCCACTGACAGGAAAGTCGATACAACTTCACATACATCGACTGTAAAACTCCAGAAGCGGCTCGGCCCCTTGACCATTTCTAACATTGGGCTGAAGTTCGAAAGCGGAAGCATAGTCGTCGTGCTAGACGCAACCCTCAAAGTTGGACCCATTGAGATGAACATCATGGATTTTGGACTCGGGCTCAAGCTATCTGATCTCTCCAAAGCCACGTTCAGCTTCATCCCCTCACTCTCCGGCTTCGGGTTAGCAATCGATTCTCCTCCGCTCGATCTTGCCGGCGCATTGAACAAGCGCGGGGACTTTTACATGGGCGGCGTGATGGCGGCGTTCAAGCCATATATCTTCCAAGCGGCTGGCGCATACGGGACCATCAAGAAGAAAGATGGCGAAGAGATCAAGACAGCCTTCGTCATCTTAGCTTTGGGCGGGCCATTGCTGAACATCAATGGTATCGAGATATCTGACGTGACTGCGGGTTTTGGATACAACTCGGACATCAGATTTCCAGATCCTTCTTCAGTATCTCGCTTTCCGCTCATAGCAATTGGCCAGCCACCGGCGCCACTTGATCCTCTGCAGACATTCACTGAACTTGCAAATACGACATGGATCACAGCCGTTGCAGATTCGTTCTGGGTGGGCGCCGGGGTCAGAGGATCTGCATTCAATATGCTTGATGCAAAGATCGCAGCCGTCTTCAAAATCCAAAACGGGGCGCTCTCACACATTGGAGTTTTTGCCGACTGTAAAGCGCAGATGCCTCAGAGCGGCGCTACGAAGCTCTTCGCTTCCGTTGAGCTTGGTATCACCGCGGTATTTGATCTGGTCAATGGATCTATGCTAGTCTCTGGATGTCTGTCACCAAACTCATATGTGATTGACTCCTCGTGTCGTCTCACTGGAGGGTTTGCCGCCGGCACTTGGTTTGGCCCCTCGCCTTATGCTGGGGACTGGGTGTTCGCCCTGGGCGGGTACCATCCCAAGTACACACCGCCAGCGTATTATCCTCGGGAGATCCCACAGATCGGTATCTCGTGGCAAGTTTCAGATGAAATATTCGTCAAGGCTGGTGCATATTTTGCCATCACGCCAAAGGTGTGTATGGGGGGGGCTTCAATGCTCGCGACATGCGATGTCTGCGGGCTTCACGCAACGTTCTCGGCCCTGATCGACTTCCTCATGAACTTCGACCCTTTTCATTATGTCTTGGATGTTTTGATCGACATCAGCGTCTCTTGGAGCGGTTATGTTCTTTTCGTCTGGACGAGTCTCGGCTTCGATACTTCGGCCAGTCTGCATATGGCTGGACCTCCGGTGTACGGCATCTTCACCATCAAGGTCCCCATAAAGAACGCGACTGTGGTATTCGGCGACAGTAATGGACAAAATACTCCTGGCAAGGTCAGTCTCGATAAGTTCCGCGGTATGCTTCAGCAAAATGGACAAGGCGCCAAGGAGGAGTTGAAGATATCGTGCGGGTCAGGGCTACTCTCAAAGAACGATACCACGGGTGATTGGACTGTGAGAGCTGGGTCCTTTGCATTTGACGTGCGATCAAATATGGCAACCACACAGGCTTACTTGAATGGTACCACTGTCGGAGCTGCTAACAAGGTCTATGCAAAGCCCATGCAATTGACAGATAGTAGCAATGGCCTGCAGGCTGACCTCATAATCACCGTCACGGGCATAAGCAGTGATGATCAATATCGACCAAATGTAATATCCGGAAACCTTCCTGCGGCATTGTGGTCATCGTGTAAGTGGGGAGAACGCTCCTGTTGAGTATTGCTAATAAATCGTGCTGGGCCACAGATGATTCGACTACAGACCCCAGCGTTTCGAATGCCGATAAGTCTGCTCTCCTCGACGGCTCAACGTCTACAATATCATCTGTATATGGGTTGAGTGTCCGTATGCCAAGACCTCATCTCTCAAAAGATGAGATTAAGCCTTTCAAGATCAGCAACGTGATCTTTCCCATCGCACTCGAGGCCGGAGCTACATCTGCGCCAGTTCCTCCCTGTCCTGTTGAAGAGGGATCGTGGGAAGGGAAAGAAGCGACAGGAGAGACGATTTCACAGAAGAGGGAGAACGTCAAAGGCATTTGGAAAGACGCAAGCACGAGGTGTGAAGGATTTGCGAATGCGTGGGTTGATGCTATGGGTTGGAGAGAGTTCACGGCGGTAACGCAGACTCCGGAGCGACTAATGGATGAATTTGATATGTTGGTACGCGGAACACCACTTATCAGTTACGGGTGATAGATGGTAGAAGGATTGGACATTGATGAAAGTACCTGAGATGAACGGAACGAAGTGTGCGTCTGAGAGGTCTGCCCTGCCTCATTGGATTATAAACGTTGAGTGTCATCATGCGGAAACAACACGAACGAACAGATCCAGGCAATCGTGCGCCATCGTCCTGTTTGATCATTAAGCAGCTGATGACTGTGATGAAGTTATTCTACCGTGCAGAGTCCACCAGTTGACAATCATTGACCAGGCGAAATTCTTTGTCTAGCTGCGAGTGACGATGACAGGACAGGAAAAAAGAAAGACGAATCTATTCAGATGCGAGAGCGAATATCTTCTCTAGCCCTAGCTTGCGTGAGGTGCCTCAGCTCTTTTCGCAGCATACAACAATCCCATTCCCAGAATCATACTCGACCCTCCCCAAATCTGCGCCGCCAAATAACTTCCGCCCGTAGCTTGCATCAACTTGCCAGCCAAGGGCGACCCCGTTAACGCCGCAAAACTAATAATCGAGAAGATCATTCCTATTCTCGTTCCGGCTTTGCTCAGATCAGGCGTTAGGCTTGCACAGCACGAAGGGAACAGACTTTGTATCGCAGCGCCGAAGTAGCCAAAAATGCTGACCCAAATGAACATTCCGGCGAGGGAGGATACTTGTGACCAGAGATAGAGACACAGCGAAGCCGAAAATATTGTGGGGATGAATACGGGAATCGCACCGAAGAGACGGTCGGCGAGAAAGGCGGATATCATGCGCCCTGGGATACCGACGGCGTTGATGACGATGAGGATCAGGAATGAGTCCGAGGCTGAGCCCGAGAGCTTGTCTGTTGTGTATTGACGGGCCTAAATATCATCAGCACTTGTCACAGAGGTCAATTGATAAAAGACTTACATAGTTGTAAGAGATCCATGTTGGCCACAAGGTAAAGAACATGGCCGCCGCAAAGAGGACGTACGCTGGCTCCTTGAACGCAGCCCATTCAACAAGCGGCCCAGCCTTTCTCGCCTTGAGTCTCGTCTTGGCAATCATCATGATAATCATCGACGAGACAGCAACTACCAACCCCATAACTCTGACAGTCCAGCGAAATCCGATCTTGGGGAGAAGCTGTTGTGCAATCAGCGGAAACACAATTCCTCCGGTGCCAGCACCACATGCACCAGCTGATATAGCAATGGTCTTCTTGGTCGTAAAATACGTCGACATGTTTGCTATCGTCGGTGCGAAAATTATTCCATTGCCGAGACCTTGGCAGATTCCCTGTGCCAGAAGGACTTGCCAGTACGATGATGCGATGCTGGTCATGAATATGGCTAATATTTGGAGGAAGAGTCCGACTGCGAGGGCAGTACGGTAATATCCTGCGTCGAAAGCTCGGCCGGAGAACGTGCCAATGAAGAAAATGAGGCAGACTTCTAAGCTGCCGATCCAAGAGATTGTTGAGGGTGGAAGTGAAAATTGTGCCTCGTAGTAGGGCTGGAAGATGCCGAAGCTGATGAGGTAGCCCCACGAGTTGAAAGCAACGAGATGGCCTGTTACTACCTGAAGCCAGGCTTGCAGTCCGCCATCTGGAGGTTCACCCGGGTCATCTGCTGTGCAAGCTTGAATCTCTTCATCGCTTTGGCTTGGTGTTGAAGCAGCGTCGTCTCGGGGCTTTTCATCACTGAGGGGCTCATCGCGGAGCGTGGGACAGACGCTATCTGAAGTATCGGCAGCCATTTTGCTCAGAATGGATCATGGTGAAGAGTGAGGGCAAGGATGGAGTTTATGTATTAGTGATGCTGGGGTCGGGGTCGAGGTGGGAATGTTTGCGGCCCGCGGGGTTCATCCTCCGATGGAGCAGATCTTCCCGGCATCTGGATACTCGGCCGGGCGGTTGTGGAGAGATGATTGGAGGGTGATGGACAAATTTACTATGGATAGAGGTCTTGTAAGACGTGATATGGATAATTGGTTATAAATCAGGATTTCGCTTTGGCTTGTTAACAAAAGGGCGTGAGTTATGGATGCTGTTGCTGCTTGAATGCAAGTATCGTGAAGCAAATTGCATGATCAGTCTCCTCCATTGGACCGAGGCTCAGGGAGTGGTTCAAGCCAGCATGTATGCCATTTCGATAAGTAGAGTATTCAAAACTCATCATTAACATGACTCAGTTCCAATTGAACCGTAACAGCACTGAAAACAATTGATCTCGTGCCAGTTCAATGATGGCACTGCATCTTCTAGTGTCTCAATATTTATGTCAACCCCAACGTTACCAGCCAATTCTCTTACAAACTCCAACCCCCTCAGCCCTACAAGTTACACATGCGACTCATCCAGGCGTGATCGGCGTTACTTGCCGCGGTTTTGACTCAGAAATGACAAATTTTTCAATCTCAAACAGTGGATTCTGGTGGCTATGTCGGTAATATCGGCAACGTAGGGAATGCCGGGAGTTAAGGGAATAACGGCACAGAGGCTAGGGGAGGAAAGAAAACTCAGTACCTTGATCCTAAATGATAAAAAGATTTAGGTAACTTACTATAAGTTTAGGATAAATTTAGGATACCTTTTGCTGAGCTTATTTTTACACCCTATATTAAGGGCCGATGTTTTCTTGCTCCCTGAGGAGAGGGTCCATCTTGGCAGTCAGGAACTAGGTCTGTCGACTCCAACACATGGATTACACCACTAATCATAGATCTGAGACTCTTACATGTCCAACATTTCTGAAGGTAGTCTCATCTTGAACTGTCTAAACAAAAGCAATGATTTAGAGCACGATAGAAACAATTTGTTATTATAGACACAAAATTGAACCATATTCATCATGAGGTGTTGTGTTGCACTCCGCACAATTGTATGCCCGCTAGATCCCAGCATCCAATGATTGCCTCTAAAATTTCACCACCACCAAGTTCCTAAAACCAACATCACCACCCCTCCTCAGCATGTCCGCAACGCCATGGATATGCCGAACCTGCACAAGAGCATTAACACGCTCTCGCATGCGCCAATTCGTGCGCTTCGCAACCAATGGTCCGCCCTCCTGTCAATCCCTCTTCCTAACTGTCCCCGCTAACAATCACAGATGCTTCACCACTGCTTGCACCCGCTCTCCTCCAGCGCGCCCAGTCCCTCACAACCGAACACGACGACCTCCAGAAAACCCTCAACAACTCCTTCGATTCCACCATAGCCAAGCGTGTTGGCGAATTATCCCGCGTGGCTGAAGCCCTGAAAGCATGGCAGACCTCTCAAGCCTCCGTCGCCGAATTGACCTCCATGCTCGACGATCCCGACCAAGATGCCGATCTCGCTGCCATCGCCCGCGATGAGCTCAGCTCCGAAACAGGAAAACTCGAATCTCTTGCCCGCAGACTCTCAGCAAGCTTAACGCCCCGCCATCCATTCGCCGATTTTCCATGTATGCTGGAATTCCGCCCTGGGCCAGGTGGTCTTGAAGGACGGTACTTCATGGATACTCTGTTCAAGATGTACAAAGCGCTGTGCATGCGACGCGGTTATCGCCACACAGTAGTCAAGTACGAATTCGCCGATACCGCAGGAGACTCCTCCTCATCCGCCGGCGAAAACCCCCTCCAAGAAGCCATTCTCGAAGTCCATGACCAAGGCGCCTTCGACATCTTCCGCAGCGAAGCAGGCATGCACCGCGTCCAACGCATCCCCAGCACCGAGACCAAAGGCCGCGTGCACACCAGCGCCGTCGCAGTCTGGGTCCTCCCCTCGTTCCCCGAGAACGGCGCTGCGAACATCGACTTTGACGATCCAGAGAGTGATTTCTACGTCAATCCCCAAGAGGTCAAGATTGAGACGATGCGGGCTAGAGGTGCGGGAGGACAGCACGTTAACAAGACCGAGTCTGCTATTCGAATGACGCATTTGCCTACTGGCACGACTGTGTCGATGCAGGATCATCGGTCGCAGCAACGCAATCGTGAAGAGGCGTGGAAATTGCTCAGATCGCGAATTGCTGATCAGCGACGAGAAGCTCGTGAAGAGGAAGCTTCCAACTTGAGAAACAGTGTGCTCTCCAAGACACAGATCACAAGAGGTGATAAGATCCGGACGTACAACTACAACCAGGACCGATGTACGGACCATCGTGCAGGCGTTGATGTGCACGATCTACCAAATGTTCTCGAGGGCGGTGAAAAGCTAGATCGAATCATGGACAGCGCAAAAGACTGGCTCGTGAACAAGGACATTGAGCTCCTCATGGCCGAAGAAGAAGCCAAAGAGAAGCTTAATGGCAAGAAATAGATGTACAACACTGTAGCATAGACATTGTATTATCATGTACAGAACCCGCTGTAGGGAGCCCAAAACTGTTGAATAGATGACGATATCCGACGCTTCATATCTTCGTGCCATTATACGTATCAAGAACGAACCAAACTCCAGCATGCATCCGATGAGGAAACCGCGCTCCCAGCTAACTCCATGCATCATAGCCCATTTCACATTAATCCTCCAAGGACAACCTTTCCGATACTAGCCACCTCCGTCTTGACGTGACTTCGACTCTGCTCTTCAAAGTCCCGCACTATGCCCTGCACGATTATCTTGCGCACGCGCGAATCTGCCTTCGTGAAGAGTTCAGCGACGGGAGCAGAACACTCTCTAGGTGAAGGCACCAACGCCAGAAATCTCGTGTAGCAATCGATCAACACATCGCACAGCGTCGCAAACGTCTCAAAGTAATCGGGGTCAAACGGTAACGAAGGCGTGAGGAGAAAGGTATACTCCTCTCCAGGGAGGAGGTCTGTTTCAGAAGCTGCAAAGTTCATCACTGATGGCGCAGGGCCACCGGCTGCAGGCAGAGAAGCCATTTCGTCGACCATGGGATGCATGTCAGCTGCTGATGTTGAGCGACGAGACTTGCCGCCTGGGCGACGGAACATGCTTGGGAGACGTGCGCGGGTAAGCGATGAAGCGGTTGATGATTCGCCGTGGAGTTGTTGGAAGGAGTCGAATTCGGAGAGAAGAGAGTTAAGGCTTCGGAGGAATTCGATCGATGTAGAGGAGTACAGGTCTATGATGGTCGGAAGGGAGAGGCCGAGGAGGAGATGGTTCGTTGCTTTGCGGCCAAGCTTTCGAGCATCGAGGGAGGGCATACGAGTGAGGTCCGTCCTTTCGAAGAGGTATGTCTTGAACCAATAAATCCGTCCTTCATGACTATATCACAGTTAGCTCCCACCCAACCCGTTTTTCTCAATGTTCAACATACGCTTTCCGCAGATACTCCAACGTCGCGATGCGCTTATTCGCAAGCTCCGTAACATGATGATGCATGATACCCGCCTCGTTCTGCTGCCACATTCCCGACGTCCCAACCGCCCCATTAGGCATTATCCCAATCGGCGTATTCGGCACAAGCCCCCCATAAAGGGTCGTCGACCCCGTCGCACTGCGACTCAACATCTGCCCTTCCGCCGGCGCCGCCGCACTATCCACACCGTCTGGCCTCGGCGCAACCTTCGCAGCAGCAGAGAGAGCGTAGTCCGGCAGCGCAGGAGGCGCCGTAGCATCCGTGACAAAAGCGTTGGGTCCGTTCCCGAACGAACTCCCGCGCCTGCTCGACAGCGACGCCTTCCGCGAGAACGACGCTTTGCGGTCTTTTGGGGGGGGGATGTTCGTGTTCAAGGGATCAACGGCGTGGCCGTCGCGCGTGGTGGGACGAGAAGCAGCGTTGGAGGAGAAGATGGAGGTCGAGAAGATGGGCGTGCCCGTGTTGTTGGGTGTTTTGGGAGCCATGTTTCGCGGCGATCTGGCCCTGGGGGGCGACGGAGTAGGTTACTTTGTGTTGTTGTCTCTTTTCGTGGTAGCCGTGCGTTAAAGGAGGGCGAGGGGTGTGTGGTGATCGGCAGTCAAAGGAGCCAACAACTGGCGTTTTCGGCAGAGCCGCACGCGGACTACAGCGTCGCAGTGAATCCAGGCGGGGGTTTGAGGGATGAGATTAGGAGTTTCGTCTCGCTTGACGATAACGCCTATAGGCGCTCAGCGCCGCTTCTTCGCTTCGTTTCTTCGATTATCTCTCTCGTGAATCTCAATATCGGATCGTCGTGCTCATCAGTTGCTGCAAAGAAAAAACGGTGGTGAGAGGGAGTTGAACCCCTGGTTTGTGGTGCCGAATGTGGATTGGATGTGAATTGCTTTTGGAATAGAAGGAAAATAAAAGATCCAGGGCCTCGCGCATGGGTAAGGTAAGGGTTCAGATTGGAGATCCGCTAACCACCTCCAGCGAAATCCGACCATCCACGGAATAAACCACCATTCTTGGCAAGACGCGCATAGAAGATTGGGTTCGTGATTTTAATTGAGAGGAATAAGGGCCGATTGAAGGTGATCTATTGCTTAGTTGTTACAGGCTCAAACGTGTTGCAGCAAAGTTGGGGACGCCATTGAAGTTCCCCGGTAGTTATGCGTACAGGCATCAGACTTCACTGTGGACAGAAAGAGATATTCGGACGGGTGCAATACCGCGATACGCTCATTTGGCCATTTAGTGAGGAATTCTTCACTGTGATCACTAATTTCTAAGAGCATGCAGTCAGCCACAAGATCGTGTACGTATGCAATGGATGCAAAGTAGTGCTGTACCCTATAGCAACAAGATCACATTCACCTTGACAGGGAGTTCAGTAAATAATACTATATGAACTTGTCCAACGAGAATTTCTCATTCTTTATCTCGTTTTGCATCAAATGATGACCCAAACTGGTTTGCCTGCTGTCGTTGACAAATCGTTTCCTTTCATCGATTATCCTCTAAAGGCTTTTGGCTCTTGATCCACGGCTGTAGGTGCTGGTGGGTAAGGGCTCTCACTATCAACATCATAACAAACAACATGTGATCTGTTTTCTTTAAGATTCGCATGTCTTGTACCAAGCGATGTCAATAGTGAGTATTTGTACAAAGGCAAGTTTCAAGGTCTCGCATTAAGCTCAGCCCAGCACGCTAGCACCGTGACGTCTTTGTGAAACTCCAAGACCCCTCATTGCTCACTCACCTCACAGCACCATCTTCAGTCAGAGCAACAACACATGCATACCGGATAACCATTAACCACAATGACAAAAATTCACATCTTACGCCATGGCCAAGCTCTGCACAAGTAATTCACCCCCTATCCCATCTCTCACCTCGCTGACAGCTCAGCGTCGAAAGAGGCTATCCCCACCGCGACCCTCCCCTAACAGATCTAGGCACACGCCAAGCACGCAACGTCCAACAAACCATGAAAATCCAACCTGATCTAATAATTGTATCGCCCATGACGCGAACAATTCAAACAATGTACATCGTCTTCCGCTATCTCCTCCACAGCACCAGAACTCCAGTCCAAGTATGGCCCGATCTCCGCGAAGCCCACGACGCAACCTGCAACAAAGGAATTTCACGAAAAGAATTAGCAGACAAGTTTCCAAACCTTGACTTTTCAGCTTGCCCGGAGAAGTGGGACTTTCCGACGCATACCCCGGATGATGCAACGGCACGAGCCGAAAGAGTTCGGCGGCGGTTGAGAGATGTTGCCAAGACTGGGGGCTATAAAAATATCATGCTCGTCACGCATCGAGGCATTGCTGCATTTCTGGTGCAGGGCGAGAGATTCAGTGTTTGCGGTAAGGGTACCGATACATACTGAGATCCCCGCTGATGATGTAGAACACCGATCATATCGCTTCGCCACGGATGAAGAAGTCGACAAAGCAAGGCATGGAGTTAATGTAGATACAGGCTTTGAGCAAGATTTTGGCCCCACAGTGTTGATACCAGCTGAGAAGCCGAAAACTCGCCAAGAGCAGTCAAGCTGACGGGTACTATCAATAGATGTGAAACCCCTGGTCTAAAAGCATCATCTCTAGGCTTGGACGATCATGAGGCTTGAGGAGAATACAACCTTGGACGCAGTGCTGACCTCGTCTCACTAAGCAAATAATGATCAACTGAAAATATTGCTGGAAGAGTCCAGATGGTGGCCACGTCAACATAAGCGGAATACCACCCTTCCTTTTGCAATCACCGAGCCCACTTTCATATCAATTGGGGTCCATGACAACTCCAAGTAAGCCGGATCGAACCCATTTTTACCACCGTTTCGAAACAAGCTCTTGAAATCTAATTGGCTCAACAAGTGCCAGCGCCAGCAAACTATCCATAGTTTAACTAAAATAAAGAAGCGCTCCAGACCAAGCTCAGCTAAGCCTCGCGAGCATATCTACAAGACACCAACCCTCATCTTTGCATCAGTGGCGGTGTAAGCCAATAGTGCATCCTGCAGCTCCACGCTTACAGCTATTTACGTTATCCCGTAAGCCAAGCCACTGCAGGGCTGGCCAGTAGAATACTATCTCCGCTGATTATTCAACAGCTGTGGAGATGGGATGAGAAATGTCAGCACTAGTAGGGCTGAGCTCGGCAGCACGGCAGTTTAAATAATCCCAATCCCAATCCCAATTTCAATAATAATCAGTGTGCTTATTTTCTCCTTTCTTTGGTTTCTCAGAGATTTTTTGTTTACTGAGAAATCATGGCTTTCGTACGACCGTTGCTGTACGTCGCCCTCGGGCTTCTCATGGTGATTTCCATCATCGAACTCTCCTTCATCTCAAGCATGGTCGGTTGGCTACACGGCAATGCTAGCGGAACCTTTTCCTTTGAGTACCGCGGCACAAGACATAACCTCAAGGGCGAACCTGCAAACTTGATTGTTGATCAGGGACATACCAGCAACGGCGCAGCGGGAACAGCATTCGTCCTCATCGGTTGCGGAGGCATCATCGCTTTGATTCTTCGCAACAGGCCAAGCCCTGGAAAGTTCAGTCGATTCTTGTACAACACGTGGCTGGTATTCAACGTCCTCAGTCTCTTGCTTATCCTCACGGCTCTTATCTACACCTTTGTTGTTACGAATAATCATAACGGACAACGAATCAACCCTGGTGTTGCGGCAGGTCTTGACGATGATGAGAAATATCCCCTTCAGTCGTGGACGCCTCAGAATTGGTTCTCAGCATTCCTGAAACTCGACCTCACCAACTCGAATGAGAGAAACGACATTGAACATCACCTGCGTCTCATGCGAGGCTGGCAGTATAACCTTATCCCCTTCTTCATCATCCACCTTGCCGAGACTGGCCTTGCACTCTGGGACGCTATGCTTCGACGAAAGGAACCTGTGCCAGCCTATGCGCCACCCAAGCACACCGTCTAAGCCAATTGCATATACGAAAAGGATCGTCATCCTTGTAAGGATGGAACATTATTTTTATTGGGCATAAAAGGGAAGAAATATGGCATCTTACCTCGTCATAAAATGTGTAGAGGATAAATCTTTGATGATATAATAGCATAAAGCTAAATAATTTACTCACCTGCTTCATTCGTGATAGAGGCCAATAACTAAATTGTGATTACAAATCCTGTACCGAGTACACGAAGGGCGTACAAGGCACTAGGGCGCCCAGCGGGGCTTTTTCTCAACACCATAAAAGCCATCTCCAACCTCACGATACTCACCCTTGCCTGATCATCCACAAATCAGATCAAAATGACTTATTCACTCTTCATCTGCAACAAGCGCTACTCCTCTTGGTCAATGCGACCCTGGGTTCTCCTCAAAGCCCTCGAGATCCCCTTCGACGAGAAACTCAACCTCCTCAAACCTGGTCGTCGTCAACCCGACTTTCTCGCTTTCTCACCAACTGGAAAAGTCCCCTGTCTTCACGATGGAGAATCATCAATTGTTGTTTGGGACTCGTTAGCTATCTGCGAGTACATCGCTGAGAAATACCCCGCTGCTTGGCCAACCGACGCAGCAGCACGCGCTTTTGCTCGTAGCGCCGCTGCGGAAATGCACTCTGGCTTCGATGCCATTCGCGACGAGTGCTCTATGAACGTCGGATTGAGAATTGAGCTTGGAACACCGAGCGAAGCACTTCAGAAGGATATCAACCGCTTTAATGAGCTTTTCAAAGAGGGGTTGGACAAGTTTGGTGGACCGTGGTTGGCAGGTGATAAGTTTACGATTGTGGATGCCATGTATGCTCCTATTGCTTCAAGGATCAAGACCTTTGGTATTGAGCTGGATGGTGCCGCGAAGGAGTACGCTGATCGGTTGTTTGAGCATGAAGCTGTGCAGGCGTGGATTCAGGGCGGGATTAAGGAGACGAGCAGGGAGCCTTATCACGAGGAGGACTGTGTGAGAGGCCGAAAGATTCTGAAGGACTTGACTAAGGAGTAGAGTATTAATTTGTTCGTGGAAATACTGCTGGCTAAGAGACTGCCTATATAATGAAGAAAACCCGAGGTGTTTAGGGGTATGATCGACTCAACACTGTCCCAATACTTACTTCCACTCCGAAGAGGTATTTGCAAAGCTCAGATATGCCATCTCGGTAAGGAGACGAAACTTCTTTCCCCACATGATGAATGCGCCTGCAAATACGGTGATGATGAAGGACAAGAAGCAGACCAGGATAAAGGTATTTTGTACTCCCATACTGTCAATCCAAGGCTGAATACCAAAGGTCATTGCACAGCCAATGACGTTCCGAATCAGGATAACAGTTGTGATAGCTTCTCCGTCAATTTCTTTGTAGCAGTCAACAACATATGCCATTGTGAGAGCAGCTGCAACAGTCAAGCCGAAGCCAACCAGGCCCATACCGACGGCAGGTCCGATCCATGGTAATGCGTTGGCTGCACCAATGCCGTAGAGTATAAGTCCACCTGACATGAGGAATGCCATGGGGATGAAGACCCAGAGACGGAACTCTGGCTCGAGCCAACCACGATTTCGGCGCGTGAGGAACAAGACAAGCTTCTCGTTAAAAGGACCCGCCATTAACGCTCTGATGCAAGGTTAGCATATACAAGTAGTATTGTGTCGTAGGGGAAGCGTACCCAAAGAGACCTCCAATGAGAGGAGATAGCCAGATTAGGCCCAAGGCATCATTACCCATGTTATATGGCGACGAGCCCAAGAAGGAAGCGGTAGTGGTTCCCAGGACGGTGATCCAGGATACACAAGCGCCATACTCAAGTCCGCTCTTCGGGAATGTCAGCATCTCCCGATCGTCTTGTCAATGGCGCCATAACTCACCCAAACAATGGCTGGAAACCAAGCTAGACGTAGGGGCCGATAAACCTGCCTGATGAACTGTCCCCAAGTTCCAGGGAGGACAACCCACGGGCGGTACTGAAGTCGAAACGAATCTGTCTCCAGGACTTGGCCAACTCTGTATACACTACCGTTGGTAACTGCTGAATGCAGATGTTTCTCTCCTTTAACATCGCTATGGGCAGACTCGTGAGCTTCTTGACTTGCTCTTGAGGGAGTTCCGACTCTCTGATGAAATTGCTTTCTTCCAAAGTGAAGAAGATAGCAGCAAGGAGTATGCCGCAAAGGATAGCTCCCCACCAGTAGACCCAGCGCCAACCGAGGGTTTCGATCATGTATCCAGAACAAATGGGGCCGACTGAAGAGCCTACTGATAACCCGAAAGCGTAAATACCCAAAGCGAAACCTCTTTCATGAGCAAAGAAGACGTCGGCGATTGAGATGGGAACGAGAGCTTCGTATGGTGCACGCCCTAATCCGAATAGGACGTGAGCACCGATGAAGTCACCCGAGTTTCTTGCAATTGCAAGCCAGATATGGCAGCCGATCACTACAGCCAGACTGGAAAGGTATGCAATGCGTCGACCAAACTCTGCCAGACATTAGCACGCTTATTACTTGGGCCAAGACCATGCTTACTATGAGAAAGAGGGGTGAAAAAGATATTTCCAACACCAAGCATCAGCAACGTCAAAGCAGTACCAATGTTGAGTTGGTTAATCGATGTCCCAAGCGCATCTTGAATATCAACGTAAACAGAACTTTCCCAGTTTCCCAGTGCCGTCATGACAGTACTGTATATGACAAGCAGGAACAGATGATATCTCTTCCGCCAGACGGACCACCGAAGTGGATCACCGAGACTTCCAGACGGGGTGGGAACAAGGATGATGTCTCCATGTTCGTTGGTATTATGACATGGTTGAGTGACGAGGTAGACGGTTCCGGGGACGACTTCATAGTCGGAATGGGAAGGGTTGTTCTCCTCCATGGTGATTCAGAAGTAGCTGTTAAAGAGATGTTATGATGAGCGGGATGCAGAAGTCATTGTCCAAGACGACGAGGTGATTTTATAGACTTGTAGACTTGAATACTGATAAGGAGTTCAGCGATAATCTTGCCGATAGTAATGCCGGCCATCATAATGGGACGAAATCTGGGGTTGAACCAAACCGAAAAAGGTCTTCCGACGCACTAAAAGTCGAGAGTGGAAGCGATAAAGGCCTCAGAAGATTTGGTGAGTAGCAAAGCAATCATTTTACATAAGAAAAGAAAGTTGAAAAGGCGAGAGAGGTTGTTGCGATTTGAGTTTCAATATCGACTAAACTCCATTAGGTTTTCCGACAAACTAGAGCTGATCCTTGTCCAGCCGTTGACCAATGGATGGACTAGACTAGCGATTCATCTTGCTTGAATGATAATATCCGGGAGCTGGACTAAGCTGTATTGGCTCTTCCGACAAGCTAATGCAGCTTCGTTCGAATCAGCCAGTCTTGTATCATTAGAAGAGAGCGGAAAATGCGATATAACTCCCGGAACTGTTATCTATATTTCCAGACTGGCTAACATTCTTGACACCCATCTCCTATCTCCCAACATGGCGGTCTTATCAAGGCCACACGTCTCAATGGAAGATGTACGAAACACTATTGATACATACATCAAAGAACTTTCAGCCGAGCTTTATACTTTGAATCAGCAGGTAAGACTCTATTCAAAACTGGGCTAATCTAACACGCTGACCCTTGCCCAGATCCACGGCGAACCTGAAATAGCATTTCAAGAATTCAAAGCTCAAACTCATACTTCCGACTTCCTCAATCAACAAGGCCACTCCGTTCAGCGAGGCGCTTACAGCCTACCTACATCCCTCGAGTCTACATATGGCTCCAAAGGCCGATGTGTAAACTTTAACGCGGAATACGATGCCCTTCCTGGCCTTGGCCATGCTTGTGGTCATAACTTGATCGCTACAGCCAGCATTGCTGCTTATCTTGCTTTGGCGCATACGTTGAAGAAGTATGGTGTTGATGGGAGAGCGCAGTTGCTGGGTACGCCTGCCGAGGAGGACGGCGGAGGAAAGATTCTCCTCCTCAATGCTGGGGCGTATGAGAAGGCTGATCTATCTTTGATGATGTGAGTTGCGATTATCTATAGCCCCCTTTTGCCATGATCCCATTCTAATGGCCATAGCCATCCTTTTGTAGAGGATCAATTCCGCCCAAACGGTACAATCGGATCCGCCGGCCAAAGTAGCATCGCAATCGTCGACTTGACCGCCGAATTTCGCGGCACCAGTGCCCACGCTTCCGGGAACCCATGGGACGGGATCAACGCCCTTGACGCACTGGTAGCTTCATACAATAACGTATCAATGCTACGCCAGCAGATAAAGCCAGATGAGCGTATCCACGGTTGCATTCTTCAAGCGCCAAAGATCACGAATGCGATACCAGAGTCCACAAAGGTGAAGTTCTCAATTCGAAGTCCCAAGGCGAAGTCCTTGAAGAAGTTGAGCCAGCGCGTGCGGAAGTGTCTTGAAGCAGGCGGTTTGGCCACGGGCTGTGAGGTTGAGATCACGGAAGACTTGGCGTACGCTGATCTCTGGGTGAACGATCCTCTGTGCTCTCTTTTCAAAAACCACATGGATAGCCTTGGTGTTCCACTATCCCAAGGTAGTCAAAGCGAGAACATAAGCGGTTCGACAGATATGGGAAATGTTAGCCAGGTCATCCCTGGTTTGCATGCGATTATTGGAATCGCAGCACCAAAGGGCACGTTCCCTCACAATCGCGCTTTTGCAGAGGCAGCTGGTACGAAGGAGGCTCATCTGAGGATTCTCGAAGCTGCGAAGGGTATGGCTTTGACGGCGTGGTCTGCCATTGTTGATGATCAGGTATTTTCTAAGATTCAGGGCCATTTCAATAAGATGAAAGAGACAGACGGAACGTTAGATCTACAGTCAGAATAACTCACTAGGACATGCATTTATACTTCATTATAGCTTCTTTTATAGTGGTATTCATACAGAGCAGCAGCACACCGATTACATAAAACAGTCTTTCTTAGCTATAGAATTACAGTTCTGAGTAAAGACTGCTCGAACAGGATGTCCAGTCCCAACGAGCAGGTATTTCCTCCGTCGGCTGCATCTGCAAGCACAGGTTGATCCAGAGGTCTTGGTCTCCAGGCACATGAAAGAAACTCTACGACAGATCGCACCGTCCTGCCACCAGCAAAGTGTTTCATGGCCTCAACATGTAAGGTAATAAGATCTTGGCTTTTAGCCGTTGTCATACCAGTGCCAAGAACAGCGATGGCCCAAAGCAGGCTTGTGAAGTCGTATCTCACCCTGGCGAGATGATGAAGTGCTGTTTCGCAAAGACTTACGACTAAAGGATCCTCAGCCCTCAGTATCGGCTTTTCGAGCTTGGCGATGAGAAGTTCGATGGCTATTGAGTATACCCTTCGCATATGGAAGCTCTCAATGTCACGGTTGGTGCTTGAAAGTTCCTGATTAGTGGCCGTTGCTGTTGGTTCTATTTGTTCGATGTTGCCCAATCTAACTTGGCATTCGTGCATTCTTCTCCTCAGCTCTTGCAGTCTGGAATGGATGCAGTCCGGGGCCACAGTGAGTCGATGATGCAGAAGATGGGACACCTTGAATAAGATGTCGAAGAACTCGATGGGAAGCCATGCCGACAGCCCTGCCTTCACAAAGCCACTGGAGCTGGCGTCTGACTTCAGGACAGGTGATTTTGACCATAGCTTAATGATCTTTGAAAGATCGTGGTAACTGCGTAAATAGCTGGGGCGAAAGACACTGTTGATGGCGACATGATAAACCAAGGTCTCCAGCACCAGAGCTTGAGGAGTATTTTGGGGCGGTTGGTCAAGGGCCAGGCAAAGAGGTGCCATAACCGATAGATACGTGAGCGACTCAGTAGTGGAGTTTTCGAATCTCTGGGTGTTTGTCAGTATGGACGTGAAGTTTTGTTGGCGCAATCGTACCTCAAAGACATGGAGCAGAAGGACCGTGGCGATATTATAATCCTGTGTAAGGCTGCTTTCACTCTTTGTGTTCAAGCGCAGTTGCTTCAGGGCATCGCTGTGCTGTTGGAGGGCATGTATACGCCAACTAGGTTGAAGCTGCGAGATGATGATCGATGAACATGCCAGCCATGCGTGAAGCATGCTGCGAGAATTCGCCAAGGCCTCGAAACCCTCAGCGAGCATTGAAAACTCTTGGCCTCGATCTAGTCTCGACGTCGCTTGGTCGAAAACCTCTAGCAATCCTGTCATTGAACACGAGGGTAGACCTTGGAAGCATTCGCTGAAGGCTCCCTTCTTGCCAATGAGAGCCTGGTACTGAACTGTAGATGAAAGTTGGCATCCGTTTCGTAAGATCATCTCATCAACAGAGGATTCGGGTGTACCGGGTCCGCTGGTGTCACAGTTAGAGCTATCATTCGGTTGAAGAGTCACGCTCGTCTCAGCAGCCTGGACACCGAGCTTCTGACTACGACGCTTATTACTATTACGCCAGCTACAAGCGACTCGGCGACTCGAACAAGTACCGCAGATGGGGTAACACTCATCGCATTTCTTTCGTCGACTGCGGCCTATGGAGAAAGTCAGTGATTCGCCACTATGCTAAGGCTTCAGGCGTACACGGGATGCAACCATCCCGCGAACGACGATATTTTGTTCTCTTCTCCGCATGAACCCAGCCTCCTGAGTAAAGTTCGAATTGTGCAAACATCAGTGTTACTGGCGTACGTTGAAGACAGCTGAAGATAAATCCAGGAAGTGAAGATAAGGGGTGCGGGGTTTTACCGTGTTAGTAGTAGTCTAAGTTTGTTTCACCAGATTGCCTACTTTAGGATAGGCTCAGAGCCCCAGTCGGTTCATCCGATCTATTAGTGCAGTCTCTGAGATTTAAGTAAGATTAAAGGAAAAGTAATTAAAAAGTATTTAATTAAATAGAAATAATATAAAATAAGGGGTTTTTAACTTAGAGTCGATTTGAGGGGTCCCAGCAGCTGTGACAATACTATTTAAATCTCTTATTCATCGTACATGACCAATAAGCGAATCTCAATGCTCTCCCTAAACCTCTCAGTATACATTCCATTTTGGATATCAAAGGAACAGTGGGGCGCAGCTAAGTAAGTCAGCCATATACAAACAGCGGACAATGGGTAAGTAAAACACATAGCTCAGGCTAGAGCTAGCGGTGGCATAGGATCATCACGGCCCATTTCGTGCATTGCAGTACATACCTCTAGCAACATCAGTCCGACTATCGTGGCATTTGAAAACCCAGACTTGGTCACGCATTTGATCACTGTAGTAGTACCAGCGATGTGCTGGGTGGTGGTACAGGTTCAGCGACTCGCCGACGTAGTGGGGGAACACAAGGTCTGTTGGTTCACCATCCCTCGCGAGATCAAACGTTGCAAAGTCTACGAGTGCGAGAGGGAAATCTCTCAGAGGGCCAAAAGAGGCCTACAAACACTTGATCGGAAAGCATCATGTGGTTAGTGTCAATATATCATGAGATTAGAGGATGGCAGGTGACGCTGCACTGCGATGAGTGGATTGCGGCAGCGGAAGGCTGTCAACTCACTTGATGACCTGGAACCTGTTCTGAAGCAAACGGTCAGCCTCGCCTCCAAGATGGTAGCGTATCCTTTGGGCGCTGGACGCTGGCGTCTGGTCTGATTTCCAGTGCGGTTAGCAAAAGCCTAGGGAGAAGGGCGGGGGAAAGGAGCAAACTCTCACCAACGTGTGCCGCGGCAAGAAGTTTTCTCTTGCGACTACAGCCGCAACCCTTTGACAACGGCTGTGACAGCCTGTGCTGCGGATCCAAATCAGTAAGTACAGCAATGGCGAGAGACAGCAAACGAGGGAAAGACTTACTGTGTGCTCAAAGGGGACCACTCGCGACGCGCCAAGCTTTTTGGAAATGAAATCTACTATCTCAGGATAGTATCTTTCGCGGACAATGTTGTCACTTTCAAACTCTTCATTTGTTAAACTCGGCTCGTGGTGATCGAGTTCAAAGCCGTGTGTATCGAGGACAAAGTCAGACTCCCGGCCCCGTATGTCATTAATGCTGATATCGCGGACTTGTTCGTGAAGAACATTATGCTGCGGAGGGACATCTTTTCCGTTGGAGTCCGGGACGGGAAAGTTGATAAAGTAAGGCTTTTACGTGTCGTACAAGGGGAGACGCTCTAAATACCATAGATCTGTAATGACCTCAGACCCTGGCCATTAGAGTTAGCAGCGTACCTTAGGTATCTTGCCTACATACTCCGAACGTACAACGCAGTGCCACTCGCTCGCTGTTGTTTTTGCTTGATTGTTCCACGCGAGATTATCCATCGCGTGATCAAGGCCGCGAAAGCCCAAACATACCCACGTTGGGCCAAGGATTGTAAGTAGAAACAAACCTACCTAAGGTACCTTACGTATCATATTATTGTTATCGTATGGTATCATTACCCTTACCACTACCGCTAGCGCTGCCGTTGCAAAGCTTGTTTTGCTTCCACCAGAAAGAAATCTCCATCATGAGCACGATGGAGCCACCGCCCTTATTTAACACTTGGCGACCGGCGCCCTCATCAAAGTCCCCTTGGTTGCCTCCGTCACGCCTATGGCTCTCGCTTATTATTCTCGTCGGACTCGTCTGGATGTTGATGATGCCGATTGAACTCCCCAGCAGCAACGGCCCTGCCTTGGCCGACATTTCCCGCTCACAATGCTCTCGCAGCAGCAGCAGCAATGACTTGACGTTTTTGCCTTCATCTGTTACTGTCCTCCCTTCAGGGTCTTTCTACTCTCATTACAGCGAACTGGTAGGCACCTCTCTGGGCAGTTTAGTGGGCTTGATGGGTCCCCCATCCACATCCCTATCCATTCCTATCCGTGCTGTTGGCGGCCACCTAACTTCTGCTGATGATTTCCCCTCATCATTGACCTTCCAGTTGGGCTCGTTCCAGCGACAGTTATCCTGTTAACCCAAAGCATTACCGACCTGTCAGTTCAAGACTTAGATAACCTCCTCCACCGCTTCCATGAGATAGACGACGTCTGGGATAGCCATTTCCTGTCCTTTGTTGTCTTTGCCTATCACGATGCAGTCGACCACACAGAGCCTCGACTGCCACAAGGACTCACGGATAGATTACAATCTCTTGGTACAAAGCGAATTGCCCTGGTCGATCAATCAAAGCTGGAGCTTGATGCCCTGACTGAGGGTCCCTACTTTGCCACTGCCACGGGACTTTTGCCAGTGTGGAAGCTTTTCTCGGATACTCACGCAGCTTTTGTTGCGTCGCTCTTTCAGTCACCGTCCCAAACGTGAATCCCTCGATCAATGTTCCTCTCCATGCTTGCCCTCCCCTCTTTGCTAACAACACATGCCAGCATCGAATATTTAAACGCAACAACAGCCGATGCATACCCAAATCAAGCCATAGCCGTTCCCTCCCGCCTCTATTTCCCACCTAACCCCGACAAGCCCTTGAATGGTCTCAGAGTCGGCATCAAGGACAACATCGATATCGCTGGCGCCAAAACGTTTGCCTCCTCTCTGGCCTATGGTGAATTCCATGGCATTAAGTCCCAGAATGCCCCCGCCATCCAGCGATTGCTGGACCTAGGCGCCGTCATCGTGAGCAAGACAGGTATGAGTCAGTTCGCTGACGCCGAAGATCCTACCCGTGACTTTGTCGACTTTCATGCTCCCTGGAACCCTCGCGGTGACGCCATAAGGTCCCCTGGTGGGAGCAGCTATGGCTCAGGTGCTGCAGCAGGTGCCTACGATTGGATCGACTTTACAATTGGCACCGACAGTAAGTCTCGGCAGGCTCTTTCACCCAAGGAGTTATGCTGACATGGGCAAAGCTGGTGGAAGTGTACGACAACCGGCGGCTAGCCAGTCGGTTTACGGACTCCGACCCTCACGGGGAGCATTGAGCGTTGAAGGAACTGTTGTTATCCATAGGTGAGCTTCGGCGACCAGGGATTGAGCCCGGGAAGACTGGCGTACCATGCTTTCTTCGTCATCAGTGATCTCGACGCCATTGGTGTTCTCTCAAGGAACCTCAGCATCCTCCACACTGTTTCCTACCACCTTTACCCAGACAAAAACACAAAAGCGACCACAGACACACCTCCGACCTTAATCTACTCAAGCCACCTATTCCCCGTCGAGGACGCTAGGGCGCAAGGTATCTATGAAAAGGCCGTTCAGGCACTCGAGAAGGTCTTGGGCGTGACACGAAGCAATGTGAATTTCCATCAAGAGTGGAAGAGGTCCCATCCTGATACTGAGGCCTTCACGGAATACTTCGAGGAAGTTTTCTACGATTATGTCGTCTGGGGCCAATGGAGAGAGCGATCCACATTCAGAAATGAGTATCAGGCCAAGTTTGGCCGTCCACCTTATGTTAACCCTCTGTCCAGATTTCGCTGGGAACTTGGCGGCAACATGACTGAACAACACTTTTCAAAACTGCAGTATAAGCGCCAAGAGTTTCAAGCTTTTATTGAGGGAATATTCGGCGATAATACCATCATGATCACGCCGTTTAAGTTTGGTGAGCCCGACCGTCGCGACGAATACAGACCAGAGTGAGTTCTGCCCAGCTGCTGGATGACGCTGATGTTCCGACGCCTTGTGCTAATCTTTTGCGCTCTTCCTCAAGGCCTAGGTTGAGAAATAAGGACGAATTCGGCTGGGGACTAAGGCCAGCTTTTCAGACACCCATGGCTGGTCAGCCTGAGATCGTTTTCCCCGTGAGTCAACTGCCAGTCTTCTCATCCGTGAGTCAGCGGGAGGAGAGCTATGGAGTCATTGCTTCACTCATTGGCTCTCAAGGTAAGCCTGAAATTATTCACTTATGGCTGTTCTCAGCAGGGGTTAACTCCACCAGGAACGGATATGCGCATTGTTGACATAACGGAGAAGTTGCTGAAGGAGCTTGGCATTCCCCAGGCTGTGCTCACGGGTCGCACCCCATTCGATATGGACTAATCTCTAGGGAGGCTGTGAGTAGGTTGAGGGTTTAAAAGAGGCTTCAGTCCCAACACAAAGGTAAAGGACACATATTAGCACATATGGGCAATATACTCATCGCCCTCACTGGTGCCAAACTCTAGGGAGGGATGAATATGGAAGTGTAAAGGGGATACGGAAAAGTTCAAAAAGATATATAATTCGCGATGCGGGATATGAGCTTATTGAACATTCTTGATTTGAAGAACCTCCATCAATTGGGAACATATGGGACCATCACAATACTGAAGCACTCAAGATGCAAAATCAATGGCCTTTACCCGCCTTCGGCTACTGTAGCTTGAGGACTCGGGGTGGGAGGACGCGCCCGCCTGTGTGTCCTCTCTCTCTCCCGTCTGTGTTCACGTTCATGTCCAGGCTGGCGTTCCTTCAAATCTTTTCCCGCCTGTTTCATCAAAACCTTGCCTTGGAACTAAGGATCATTCATCCACTTAATCCATGGCTTTTCATCAGGACGTGCTGGATCTGGAGCCCAGCCTTGCCAGGGAGCGGCTTTAGCTGTACCATTCTCCACTACTGTCGTCGCCGACCCCACGTGAGTAGAGCCTTGGGCTTGGAATAGTCTTTTCCAGGGCTGTTCCTTTTCCACCTTGAGCGTATCCTATAGAGGCGTGAGCATGTTTACGGATAGACATCACCGAGCAAATAGAGGGAGCTTGGAAAGGGTCCAGTACGTTTTGGGATACAGGCGGTTTGGAAGACAGATGCGAAGAGTCTTTGATCGATAGTTGCGCTGTTCAATTTTGCAATCAGATCAGATTGGTAGCGGCAGGATGATGTGGAGGCTGGAGAACCTCTGGCGTTGATTTATGTGTCGCTGGCATAACGCAAACTCTAGCATCTAGACGTGAAATCAGGCTCGGGGAACTGAAACACCCAAGACATGATGGCACCACTATCCCAATGCACCGTCCGTGATGCCAGGTAGTATCGGGGGTCAGGTGGCCAAACCTTTGCAACCTATAACCCCTGCCACTGAGGCTCTTTGCTGCACAAAAGTCCAAAAAGGAAAAAACGCATAGCGTGAGGAGTGCCGTGTCCCCGGGTAGTGCAGTATGCACGCTTCATTTGCAGTGGGTTGAAATCAGGCTGTGATCATCTTGCTTCATGCCCCTTCCCCGCTTCAAATCACTCCGTGCAGGACAATTCATGCAAGACAGAAGCCTCAACAACTCTCCACAAATTGCCAGACATTCTCTCGTTCCAACACATACGTCAATGTACATATGGTGATATGAAGCGATCACATCAACGTCTGGGGGTACCTAACCCCTCTGCTTTAGTCAAGATTGCAAGAATACCTCATTTTTGAAACTTGGTCCTGTCTAGTAAAATCTCGGTAGCTGCGGCTCTTGACTTATTATTCCTTTCGTGAGGAAGCGCATATCAGTTCCTTAGTGAAGTGCCAACTGGTTCCAAAAGGTTCAGTAAACGCCCCAGGCCAAATGGCCTTCCTGCTGGTGAAACAAACCCCCAAATTCACCAGACTCGGCCTTTCTGTCACAAGATTCACCATAGGCTAGCTCTGGTGGCTTTATCTATTATTATTGATAACTAAGCGTTTGATAAGATCCCAGACCGTTTTATCAAAATGAAGACGTCAGAAGATAATGTACATTAGTGATATTAATAAGTGAGTTTCTAGTTGTTCAGAGAGTCGCAATCCACTATGGACTTGACGGTAGGTTTATTATAAACGATCAATAAACTATATTGTGTTCATTAGTGTATTTCTCAAGGATCCAGGCTTAAGTGATCGCGGATCTCTAAGGACTCAGTATATCGAAGATGAATGCTAGAGTAGGCAGTAGCGCAATTGCCCGAAATGTATAAAAGCTCCTTTCAGAAACCCAGATGCGATCCTGTCTTCAAACAGAAGATAGAAGTCTTTTGGTCTTCCGCTCTTTCCGTCTCTCTAAATGTTTATGCCAGTGATTTGACAACCTTTCCTCGATCGGGTCCCAATACTTTCTCCATTGCTTAGCAACGGCCTCTGAAAATATAGCTATGGACGCAACGGGAACAGCTATTGCGAAGGAAACGAGAACTGAAGCAGCTTGTAAGTTTTTGAAGAGTCCCCTAGAACGCATGGTCAGAAACTTACAAATTACAACATGGACCCAGCTGGGGGTTTGTGCGAAGGGCGCGTCACTCAACGCAAACAGGGACGAAAGGAAGGAGAATGGCAGCTAAAGAAGGCCTGTTAGCATGGGAGAATTGTGTACAATAAGTCTAGGGACTTACAAATACGATGGTGATTACTGTAAAGACCATCATGGCTCTTCTTTGTTTCGTAGCCTGGCGTGCCTGATCATTTGCAATTTCAGTCTCAGCAAGATTCAGGATCGTATCCACCTGTATTTGATATTAGCATTGGCTATTCTGAACTGCCCAAGAATGGAAACCTTGTTTACACTCTCCTGTGAACGCCTGGCAACGCTTTCCATTTCTTCGATGTCCTTCCTGTAGTAGAACCCTGTGATACCACTAGAACATTTCCAGCCATATCTCTTTGAACAGTCTCCTGAAAATTGACAATGCTACGTAGGATGTTGAGTTCATCACGAAGGTCCTTGATGCCGCAAGCTAAATATGAAGCACCTTTAATAACAGCCCCCAGCTTGTCAGGATTGTCGTTCTTCTGCGATCCTGTTCTAAGTGGGTAGGTCAGCTACAGTTCGTGGGTTTTGACTAGAATGCGGGTCAGCGCACAAGTTGGATGCTTCTTGAAACAATATCTTCTCTCTCCTTGTCTAAACAGACATCAGTCAAATTATGTTTTAATTGACAACAGATAGGTGGGACGAACAATGTTGTTGACAGTATCAGAGAAGATTTGGCGAATTGAGCGAGTACGCTTTTCACTCCCGCCGATGCCTCGCACTTCACTATTCCGTTTTCACTCATACGCATCTGCACAATAGTTGGCAATAAGTGTTGCGATGCGAGCCGCAAATTTCGGTTGAGACGCTGCTTCAATGATTTGTTCTCGTATAGCGGGATGATTCAAGAAGTCTCTTGACAATTTATCTTCTTGGTCTTCGTCAACTGCATGCGATGTGGCGGTAATAACCCACTCTGCACGGAAAATATTAAGCAGCTAGGCCAAGAAAGGATATGGCAGATAATCTCGTGCGACTTACCATCCAGAATGGTCCAAACCCAAAGCTGCTTGACTCTTATCAGAGTGAAGGCGTCATCAGACTCTCCCTTTTCTCCCTTCAAGTATTTTGTGACAACCTGCGTCTTGTTGCGGTCATCTTGGTCTTTCTTAGACTCTCGATCTGGCCCAAACTGATAATATGATTCATCTAACGTAGCAGAGCGATGAAGTGCATCATCTTTATAGGCCTGCAGCAGCTTCTCGAATAACACTTTCCTCTCCTTCTGCTCATCGGTAATTGGGCCGACAGCATACTTGGAGAAGGACAGATATGGCATCTGAGTGTTTTTTTAGCTCAAGAAACTACATGATGATGTAACGCTCACATAAGCTGCCGAGACAACCGGTAATTTCGACTCAGTTTGTCCTTGGATGCTCTTGATCTTCGTCTTGCTGTTGGTGTCTTTATTATCACTAGGAGCCACGCCTGGTGTGACCATCTCCTGCACGCCGTTCCCAGTGCCCTGTTTAGCAACGTAGAGAGGCCTCATGAATCGTGAATCAGATGAACGATCAGGGACTTGGGCCCAACTGTTGCGTAAGAATGACGCAAAACTCTGTGTATCTCTTGAAGATGATCCCACTTCCTTTACAATCCTGTTCGCAAGGTCCTATACTGTGTCAACACTCACCCGCCTTCTCTATGTTTCGTTGAAGAATGACGCTTACTTCCATCCAAACAATCTGTATCCAGCCGTCTTTTCTACTTGCTGAGGGCTCGGCGCTCAGCCCGGCCTCAGTTCAGGCACAGTATAGGCTCAAGCGCGCTCAGGCTAAAGCTGCATCAACACTATCAATGGACGAGAAAGTAGATACAGGGTATCCTAATTTGGGTCACAAATAAGCTGTCATTTGCAGTCGAGACCTATGGCTGAGAGCTCATTTATTAATAGAGTAGAATTCGCCAGGGCTCTAATTGCACCGTAGCACTGGGAATAAGACTTTGATAGACACAAACAGACTCTTCCAGCTACCTGTCTCTCAACCAGCGCTCTTTGTCCGACTCCAAACTAGGTGTCCCGCACGTGATTTGCTGTTGCCTGATTCAAATACACAACCAACAAGCCTCGGTTTTCATCCTATCACTTCCAGCCCATCATATTCTTCTAACCTTTGTTAAACTTCGCATTGAGTAATGGCGCTTGAATATGTCTCCTTCAACCAGTAAAAGTACCAGCAATACATCAGTTACATCTGATGGGTCGTGTCGGTTTGAAACCATCCAGATTATCGACACAGAGGAACCTGAGTTTTATCGAGAAGAAGGCTTCCACCCAGTTCACATTGGTGATCACTTTGACGGAAGACGTTACAGAATTGTACATAAGCTTGGTCATGGCTGCTTTTCAGTCGTATGGCTGGCTTACGATTCTTGGGAGTATATCTGAGTGGCCCTCAAGATTGTGGCTGCTTCGGACTCCTCTATGGTGGAACAAAAAGCAGTCATGTGCCGCAATGTAATCTCGAAAATGAATGACGAAAGATTCATCACTTACAAGCGCTTCTTTCACATCGAGGGGCCCAATGGCCGTCATCTATGTCTAGTCCTCCCACCTTGTGGTCCTTCTTGCAACACCCTGTCCCAATACCTACAGAGCAGGATTCATCCCAGGCTGGCGCGTCGCGTGTCTTCACAAGCTACAGAAGCTATCGCAGATCTTCATTCTCAAGGTCTTTGTCACGGAGGTAAGCAGCCTTTCTCCTTCCTAGCTTCACTTTACTGATTCTCTATAGACCTTACCCCGAGCAATATCGTCTTTCGCATCCGTAACCTCGATCATCTTGATGATCAAGGTATTTACCGGCTTTTTGGTGAACCTCAACGCGATGGCTTGAGGACGATATCGGGTGAACCTACTGGTGCAGAGGCGCCTCGGTATATCGTTGGCAATCTTGACTTCACGTCAGCAGAAGATCTCATACTTGATGATATCTGTCTGATCGATTGTGATCAAGCATTTCTGATCTCTGTGCCCCCGAGGAAAACACTTGGGACACCTCCAAGCTTTCTGGCGCCTGAGGTGGCAGTTGGAAAACCAGCCAGCCCGGCGAGTGATGTTTGGGCATTGGGCTGTTCTGTCCTACACATCAGGTCAGGCTCTTCTCCTTTCTCAATTCCCAACGCGGATAGCCCGGCAAATTTGGTTGGATGGGTCAGCGAGTACATTGGCAGAATGCCAATATCATGGGGAGAGCCACTCTTCGACTATGACGGCCTCCCAACGACGGACACGGCCAATGGCGAATCCCTCGGTGAAGTGCTTGAAAACACGAGATCGCTGAAGCAATGGATCGGCGATATCTGGGACCAACCAGATAATCTCGAGGAGCTTCAGTCGACGTCAACTGTGCCAGATAGAGTGAAAGATGAGAACACGCCATATCTGGAATGCTACAGCAACAAATTTTGGAAACCTGCCGCAATTAGGATTGATGATATCTACCTCGGAGCGTACTCCGACAAAGTTGATAGGATCATTGAGTCACTGCCGAAAATTTCTACTCACGAAGTTGACTTGTTATACGATTTGATATCCAAGATTTTTTTTTATGAGCCTGCACAGCGAGTGTCTGCAAGAGAAATCTTGGCTCATCCATGGTTTCATATGGACGATACGATATGAAGATTTGCTTTCAATCTCTTCTGGACAGCGATGAGATAATGATTAGAGAAGTCAATAGACTAAATACAGGTACATATTCAGAGTGATTTATTGGGTCATTTGATGAAATAATGCTTGTCCAGCGCCCGGTGATTATTCCCGGAGTGTTGTAGTCTAGAAGCCGGCTCTGAGCCGGCGGGTAAGCTTCCGGCCTGGTCTGGAGTTGCGGCGCCGGGATATCCAAGATCTTATTCATGCAATCGTCATCAAAATAAGGTGACTGTTGACCGATATACGGATGCTCTCCGTTTTCTGTGTGGCTCATGAGAAAAAGTTCTCGAGGGAATCCCCAAGGATGGGAATGTTGTTCTCGCAATGCTCAAAACTCCTCCGGCTTCGCTATTGGTGGGGTGACAGTAAGACGATGGGAACGGAGTGGGCGAATTGCCCCTGACATCGGCGCGATTGAACAAAATGAAGAAATACTTTGGGTCATATACAAGCAATTGAACGCATCAAGTATTCATCTCTTAGAAATATTCGGTCAAGAGTCAATGGTAGCATTTGTGGAATGTTGACCATCCTGTCACACGATACGGTCACGTGCTTTTACCAAGATCCTGAGTCATCAGAATCACCCCGCCAAAATCTTTGACCCCTCCAAAATCTCGGGCTCAAATTGTGGCAGCGAAACCTACTTCTACCAGACGCTTCCCACTCCGCTCCTGCATAGACGAAGACGAGATCGAAAACGAAACCTACAGACGCATACGAACGATTCCGAGTTACAGCACGCGATTGTCACTGCGAACCTTCACCAACAAACCCTCTCCTCCAACCCCGCCATCATGAGCTTCGACGCTGAGAGCGCGGCTCCAGTGCTCGCCACAGCCGACTTCAAGACTCTCGGTCCCTTGGCCGCTGATCTTGACAAGCACCTCACTCTCCGAACCTACCTTGGAGGCTACACCCTGAGCGAGGCTGACGAGAAGGTTTGGACTGCTCTCCGCACCAACAAGGTCGCCATTGGCCTCGTCCGAAAGGGCGCCTACGCCAACATCACCCGATGGTTCAAGTTCATCGAGGATGCTCACCCTGAGCTGAAGGACAAGCTCAACTCCGGCAAGGAGAAGCGTGTTGGCGGTGCCAACTACAACATTGGCCTCCAGAACACTGAGAACGGTGTCGTCACACGTTTCCCTCCCGAGCCCAGGTATGTTCCTCACCGAACAAGCATCGCGTCACTTTACTGACCATTCGCAAGTGGTTATCTTCACATTGGTCACGCCAAGGCCGCTCTCCTCAACGATTACTTCGCCAAGACTGCCCCCGATGGCAATGGCAAGCTCCTCGTCCGATTCGACGATACAAACCCCTCCAAGGAGAAGCAGGAGTTCGAGGACTCTATCCTCCACGATCTCGAGCTGATGGACATTAAGTACGTCTCTGTCACTCACACCAGCGACTACTTCAAGGAGCTCTACGAGATTGCCGAGCAGATGATCCTCGACGGCAACGCATACGCCGATGACACCGACCCCGAGATCCAGAAGGAGGACCGCAAGAACCGTCTTGCCAGCAAGCGACGTGACCGTCCTGCTGAGGAGAGTTTGGCCATGTTCAGAGAGATGAAGAACGGCACCGACCTGGGCCGAAAACACTGCATTCGCGCTCGCATCGCCTTCGACTCAAGCAACGGCTCCATGCGAGACCCCGTCATCTACCGATTCCCCAACTGGAAGGGCGCCGAGCCCGCTCCTCACCATCGAACCGGCTGGGACTGGAACATCTACCCTACCTACGACTTCGCCTGTCCCGTCGTCGACAGTCTCGAGGGTGTCACCCACGCGCTCCGAACGACCGAGTATGCCGACCGTAACGAGCAATACCACTGGTTCATCGACAACCTCAAGCTCCGCAAGGTCAACCTCTGGGAGTTTGCCCGTATCAACTTTATCCGAACATTCCTTTCCAAGCGAAAGCTCACCAAGGTCGTTGACACCGGTCGTGTCAGCGGCTGGGATGATCCTCGCCTGCCTACCGTCCGCGGTATCCTCCGTCGCGGTCTGACCGTTCCCGCTCTCCGTGAGTTCATGTTGAAGCAGGGACCTAGCCGAAATATCGTCACCATGGACTGGACAACTATCTGGGCTATCAACAAGCGAATGCTCGACCCTGTTGTTCCCCGATACATGGCTATTGAGGAGAAGGACGCCGTTACTGTCACCGTGACTGGCGGTCCCGAGAAGTCATACAAGGAGGATAGACCCAAGCACGTCAAGAACCCTGACGTTGGTACCAAGCAGGTTACGTTTGGACCCAAGCTTCTCCTCGATCAAGCCGATGTTGCTGAATTCGCCGACAACGAGGAGATCACCCTGATGAGCTGGGGTAACGCCATTGTCCGCGGCCTCGACAAGTCCGCCTCACCCATCAAGGAGCTCAACCTCGAGCTGCATCTCGCCGGCGACTTCAAGACAACCAGCAAGAAGGTCCACTGGCTGGCGGCCGACCCCGAGAACCTTGTCAAGGCCGAGCTCTGGGACTTTGGCTACCTCATCACCAAGGACACGCTAGAGAAGGATGACAACCTTGACGACTACCTGGCCGAGACCACCGCCTGGAAGGTCGATGCGCTGGTCGACGCTAGCATCGCCGGCCTCAAGGAGAACGACTTTATCCAGCTGGAGCGCAAGGGATACTACCGTGTGGACAAGGCTCTCGGCCAAGGACCCGACGGCCGAGCTGTCCTGTTCAAGGTCCCCACAGGTGGCCAGAAGGGTTAAGCAAGCTAGCCAAGAAAACAAAAGGGCCGGGGTTTATGAAGTCTTGTGATTTGACGACGGACATGTAGTTATGAAAGATAAAGTACCGTAGTAGAAATGCGAAAAAGAGAAAAAGATTCGGACCATCATAACCTCCTTGCGCATCAATACTCAGCTCTGCAGCGAGCGTATGTCACGCTGTTCTTTTCGCGATGATGATTCGCTCTGCTGCGAGGTCTTGATGTCAGCGCTGATGCAGATCCGCCAAATGCGGTATACTCTTGACCATAATGGTAAAATCCCTGCAGAAAACGGTACTTCCCAATGCGCATATCGGATTACACGGTAAGTAAGATTGAGCTGCAGGTCTGAGGATACGAGAGGGGGCGGTTGATCGACCCTGTAATCAGCTACACGAGAGGGGAAATGATGGCGTGGTTTCTTCTCCACATTGGGCAGAGATTTTCTAGAAGATGATCGATTGTGATGATTATGACGTTGGATATGTGGTGTGAAGTGATTCGGATGTAGGGAGTAGGTACCTATTACAGATGATTGCAATGGGATTGTTGAGGTGTTGGATGCATGGGGTAAACCGCGCTAGAACCGTTCTATTTCTATTCTTAGGGGGGCCCTAACCCCGCTGTAGCAGCCTTGATGTCAGCCCAGAGGCCCCAGAAGGGCTGCTCCCGCATTGTGGCGTGGCGTAGAAAACGGTCTCATCTTTCTCACTATGGTGAAGTATTCATTACTAACGTTAGGTAGGAACATGACTGAAGGTAACGTGAGATTCGAGTAATACGAGATGCTGCATCGAGCGATGGATCATGGGCATCTATCTCCACTGTTTCTGACGTAGAACAAGACGGAAAGATCGGAAATACCCAACGGAAGAATTTATCTGATTCTGCTATTTTGGTCCTTCTTGCTCTGGGCCGTGCACGGTTTGCCGAGATACCTGGCGGTACTCACAGCAAAACACATGTTCAATACGAGAGCTTCTCAATTATGCCCAGATGGAGAGAATCACGAGGTAGCAATTAAACAGTAATACTACCGTTTTATGCTTCTTCTGCGCCGCTTTATGCTTATGCCTAGCTCTACGCCTCCCGCTGAGCGGTTCATCGGCTGATGTCGGTGGATGCGGGTTGGATACGAGATCCAGCTTCGGCCTGTCGATCATCTCGTGTTGCTCAACGCACGAGGTAGAAGTTGGAGCTCGCGGTGAGCTATAGCACTGATCAGTATAGCTAGCTTGTGGGACTGAGCTTAGAATAGCTGTAGGTTCTATGTCATAAGGTAAGTCCACCAGTTGTAGAACACTTATATAAACAGCCTCATCCTCTCCCTTCTCATCCCATCTCATCATCACTCACTCACACATCTCCTCCACCCAAAACACAAACAACTTCCACCACAAACACACTCAAAAATGAAGTTCTCCGCCGCAGTCTTCGCCGTCCTCGCCGCCACGGGCGTCTCCGCCGCACCGGCCGCCGAGAGCGTCAACATGATGGCCGCAACCCCCCAGTGGACCATCCGCGACGCCAAGCGCTACTGCCGCTCCGACGACTCCATCTGCAACTGGAAGTTCGGCATCGACACGGGCAACGGCAAGCCCTACGAGTGCCGCTACGACGTCAAGGGCCCCGGTGCAAGCAAGAAGCGCAGCGCCGGGCCCAGCACCTGCGGCGACTTCACCATCACCTCGGGCTGGAGCGACCAGTTCGGCGCCGACAACGGCTTCACCACCCTCTCGGTCGTGTCCAAGTCGAAGCGTCAGATCATCTGGCCTGCTTATACCGACAAGCAGCTTGCTGGTGCCAAGATTGTCAAGCCTGATCAGTCTTATACTCCTGCTTCTCTCCCTAAATAAGCGACACTGGATTAATGGATTGGGGATTGACATATAATAATTGCTTGTACATATTTGAAGTACAGAAGGCTTGGGGTTACAATACATAAGCACATCAGCACCGTTTGCCAATCATTGGTCAATTTTTCCCGAAGTGAAAGTGTGACATCCATCGCTTCGTCGGCCGAGTGCCGTCGGTCTTTCGGCCGGATGGTTCGGCACCTCGTAACGCAATCATCATTGCACCACATGAGTATGCGCAATAGTGACAGCCAGTATGACATTGCAGATCGTAAAAGTTAAGGATAGCCAGTAGATCATCGGATGATTGCCCGATAGCTGATGTATTTGTCTTGTCAGGAGTTACGATGGGTTGAACATGCAGACTGAGCTCAACCCAACGCTTCTCGTTGACTGTGAGTGCCGTAGCATTGCCTGTTGAGAAAATATGCGTCGAATGAGTCCGTCCCTATGATATTTCTGATCAATAAAAATCAGTGGCATCTCATCAATTGCCTGCCCTTGGCCAACTTTGGAGCGCGCCGCCTGGGCACACTAACTTCCGCTTAGCAGTCTGGAGAACCCGATTACCCTGCAGATGGCACATTTCCTAATTTTGGCCGTTGCCATTAGTATACTTGTTTAATGACCAGAAGCTTTCTTAATTACAATTAACATCAAATTGAACTCGAGATAATGACTTTATATCGTGTTGGGAGGTTCTGGCTGTCGGTCTCATCTAGACTCAATCTGAGTCTGCCAAAATAATGGTGGTGGCGTGCAGGATGAACGCCCGAAGGGTGCACTCTCAGTGAAGCAATGGCAATTATCTTTTGCCAATCAAAACTTGAGCTCTGTGGCCGCGTACTTTGATAGCTCTATTATTTATCTTAATTGACGTTGGTGAACGCCAGTGGTTCAATGTGATCATTAGCCATAACTCCAGAGAATTGAAGGCGCCGGAAGATCCCCACCCCAAGTTTAGCTTCCTCACTGGGAAAACGACAGAACTCAAATACGTTGTCACATCTTAAATCACACAACCGCTTAGGAGATGCCAGTTTTGAGATACGTGAGAGTACCAAAAAGGTAAGGTCATTGTTGCACACTGCAGATTGCATCCGCAGGCCGTTTCCACAATTGATGCACGTCCAACCGTCGGGAACCAGATCGCTAGCCTCAAGGCTCCTATTCTAGAAGCCCGTGCTGCAGCACTTGAACTCACCATGGTGATGATTGTGGCTACAGCAGTGAAGTTACTCAACTCCCAAATGCTGCGATGTGGCTGGAGAAGCGCCGCGATGTTGACGCCGTGGCTGGAAATCGTCGTCTCATTTCTAATACCGCACCAAAAGCAGCCAATTACGAAGCCATCGTCAATCAACACCAAGAGGCCTCACTCACACCGTCGAAAAGACGCGTCGACACAATATATACTCACCAGAAGCTGCAAATTGAGATCGTCGAAATAAAGTCAATTGAGGCGTTCGCCAAGCTGAAACAAGACGACGCCGGGGCGCACCGCCCAGAAACGGTGGTAAAACTCAAGACCAGCGACACGCGTATGTCTTGGCTTGGCGCGTGCCAATCGACTTTCCCTCCCCTCCAAGCTTCGCTGCCAGATAGTTACACAGCGAGCCCGTTGCTGGGATACATAGCCACACGGGTAATTTATACGAGCGCGAGTGACAAGTTGGTGTGTGTTTGGCATGTGAGGTGGACTCTACAGCCGGGACGCTCGGGGGGAAATGTCATGCTTTTTGTCACTGCTTACTCCGCCAAGTAATGACGGCCTGCCAAGGAGCCCCTTGATCAAAACTGGGCATTAGCATCACGAGGCCTTAGCACCAGCCATGCACGAAACCAGTTTCTCTACAGTCAATAAACGAACAATGTCTATGACTGTATCCTCAATCAAAAACCTACTCCTCATTCCAGCACCTCCCACGGTCAAATATGTCTCGCGTGAGAAAGACCTCAAACCTTGATTCCTTGCAGCGACGTGTTTCAGTGGTCGCGGACGAAGAATAAGGTAATATTTAAGCATACCAGGGGCTGGGCCAATAAACCCAGCGGAGTGGTGGACCTGGCGCATTAAAGTTTAGCGCCCTCCCTCTGCGAAAGGGGGGGATATTTTAGAAGAGTACTTTGTGGCTGTCATATATTTGAGGGGAGGGGAGGGTACATTGTTATCGGGCAAGGGCTTGCGTGGCCCGTTCAGTCTCGCTCTAGCACAGGAGATCTTGGCCTTCTTTGTTATTGCGATGGACCTCAATTTGTCTCATCCCCAGCTCGTGATGTTTGTCCAACGAGATCTCCTACAACTGTCGTCTTGACTTCAATTCACCTCCATGCATCTATGGATTCAATCATGCACCGCGAATCAGGTTCATATCCCTTCGAAATGCCAATTACGTGGCTCCGTCCGCCAAGACTTGACCATTTGCCAATAGAGTCATGAATAAACACCCCATGTCACTGGCGTCTTGGCTCTTCAACCTTCTTGTCTCGTCCATAGGTCGAAACCCGCCAAGAAAATACACCTCGTCGCAGCGCCTGCACTGCCCCGATGCCCAGAGACTTGGCTCGTACCAATAAACTTGCCCAGTGCCATTTTATTTCCCCCTTGTTCTGTGTGTGTGCTTTGTACGTACGTAGTAAAGAAGAGATCCCCGGCTTTCCGTCCCACCTTTGATCTACCCAGATCTCTTCTGTCTCTTTTTGACGGTTTTCTTTCTTGCTTTTGCATTCGCTTTTTTGCCGTAAACTTCGCCATCGTAAACGCTCGTTTTCCCATTTGAACATTAATTTTCCCATCCTGTCTTCTTTGGTGGGAGGGTTTAGTTCACACGCTGAGGTCTGTTGCTTGTGTCGCTCGCTTACAAGCTACCTCGATTGACCACTACATCACGACGCCGCCTCATAACGGCACCCATTTCTCATAGAGAATTCACATCTGTTCTCAGCGACATCATGTTTTCTTCGCCGACAGCGTTTGTGGCTCAGGCTGCGCTTCTGGGAGGTCTTCTCGTTCAATCGGTCGACGCACAGTACTACAAGATTGGAACAAAGGGTACGATGCCGCCGGTTGCGCTGGGCAGGAAAGGAATACTAACCGCAATACAGATGAGATTAAGCAATCGGCACGGACGCTGGCGTATGATCTCATGTTGCAATATGACGGTAACCAGACTGGCATGATTCCCGGTATCTTGCCTGGTCCTCCGACAGAATACAAGGGCGACTACTACTGGTGGGAAGGCGGAGCGATGATGGGAACATATATCGGTGCGTCGGCATTGACGGCTCAGGAAGATGGATTGGAGACTGACTAGGGGTAGATTACTGGAAACTCACCGGCGACGAGAGCTACAACCACGTAGTGATGGAGGGCATGCTTCACCAAACAGGCGACGGCCACGATTACATGCCCAGTAACCACAGTGCATCCCTCGGAAACGACGATCAAGGCTTCTGGGGCATGTCGGCCATGCTCGCAGCAGAGAACAAATTCCCCAATCCGCCCGATGACCAACCCCAATGGCTCGCTCTCGCACAGGCCGTATGGACGACACAGGCTAAGCCCGAGCGACACGATGACGAGTGTAACGGTGGAATGCGATGGCAGATTCCCTTTACCAACTCTGGATACGATTACAAGAACAGTGCGTTCGTCCCGGAATTAAATGATGGGGAGGAGTAGCTAACATTTGCAGCCATTGCCAACGGATGCTTCTTCAACATCGGCTCTCGACTTGCGCGATACACAGGAAATGAGACGTATGCGAAATACGCCGAAGAGACGTGGGAGTGGCTCTGGAACGTCAACTACATCGATCATGAGAAATGGCTGGTCTACGACGGCGGACACGTCGGAAAGAACTGTACCGACATCAACAAGGCCACCTTTTCCTACAACGCCGCCATTCTCATCCAAGGCGCTGCCTTTATGTACAACTTTGTAAGTCCATTCGCCTATGCTCCAAAACATCCACTTACAATCGTAGACCAACGGTTCCACTGTATGGGAGGAACGCATCGACAAGCTCCTCGATGCCACGCTCAAGAACTTCTTCCCCAAGGACATCATGTACGAAGTCCCCTGCGAGGGCCGCAAGGGCGCCTGCTCGACCGACATGTTATCCTTCAAGGGCTACGTGCACCGCTGGCTCGCGGTAACAACACAAGTTGCGCCGTTCACCGCGGAAAGGATCCTCCCCGTGCTGCAGAAGTCCACTGAAGCGGCCGTCAAGCAATGCACCGGCGGAGATTCGGGTCGCAAATGCGGCTTCTACTGGAGCGGCGGCGAGTTTGTGGACCCTGCTGTTGACGAGACCAGCGGTGCGGGCGAACAGATGAACGTGCTGGCTGCGGTGTCTAGTTTACTGATTGGCGATGCTGAACCGCCTGCGACGAATAAGACGGGTGGTATCTCAAGGGGCGATCCGAAGGCGGGAGAGGATTCGCACGATAATCCTGAGCCGGAACCCATCACGACTGCGGATCGGGCGGGAGCGGGCATCCTGACGTTCCTGGTGCTTGCGAGTGCGGTTGGAACGTTTGGATGGATGTGTTTTGACTGAGCGATCTGAAAGCTTGAGTATGGCGTTGGGTTTAAGCATATATAAGAGACTCGACTGGCGAGCGAGGACTACTTTTTTGTTTGTGCTTTGTTGTTTGTTCTTTTGTTGGAGAATGGAGTTGGCCGTGTCCCACCAGGATTGAAGGGATTGTTAAGACCTTGATGGGAGATACCCAGCGAAAGGCAGCATTCTGATAGATTTATTTAAATACAGATGCTTGATAAGTTATTCTCATTTCTGCCAATGTCTTGACCTTTGGACCTGTCTCAATTGAAGGTCGGGCTTGGAAATTATACGAACATGCTGAATACGGACGAACTGAACACCTATGGCTGTCAAGCACATGTTGATGTATCACCAAGGAGAGAGGGAAATAAATTGGTAGCGACCGTGAGACTTGGCCACGATGAGGCTCTCTCTCTCTGGTGTTGCCCTGAGTGAGGCTCGCCATGAGTGGCAACTGGCTGACTCATTATAATTATGGAGCCGGTGCCGTCTTAAGCTCTAATCTCGCAGCCTTTCGCCTTCAGGCCAAGATTTATCAACCTTCATCTCCTCAATCAGGCACGCTGCGCATTAACTCCTCACATCAACAACAAAAGCCGCCACTTCTATCGAGCGCCGCGCCCAATCGACGCCATGGCCGAATTACCCACTGCTGAAACAGCGATGCCCGCGCCCATCGCTTTCAAACAACGGAGCCGACGCGCCGAGGACAACGTGAGAAAGCGACCTGCTAGCACCTTGCCCGCGCATGGCGACTCTAAAGATTCCTCTTCTTCAGACGACGAACGCGACGTGTAGACGGAACTCGGATCAAGCGCAACAAGAAGGGCGCAATCTCAGCGTCATCGACAAGTCAAAGAAATCCCGACCAAGATCACGGCCCTACAGCCTTCCGCGCGAACCATGAAATACCACTATCAACCACAGACGATGCCACAAAGCGGAAGGACTGGTATGATCAACCGACACCCAAGGGCCCCGCTCGCGCTGCCTCTAATGTGCGCATCACAACTACCTTCGATTTCGCATCTGACGTCTGCAAATATTACAAGAAGACCGTTTTTTTTGTGGATTTGCGGATGCGTGCATATTCGCCCATATGAGAGAAGACGTTAAGCAAGGATGGCAGCTTGATAAAGAATGGGAAAACAGGGAAAAGAGCAAGAAGAAGATCATTGGCAATCGCGAAAAAGCAAATGCTGTCGAGGAGGAGGCTGATATGGAAATGCTGGACAAGATCCCCTTTGCATGCATCATCTGCGAGAAGCCCTACAAGCAACCTGTCGTCACTCGATGCGGCCATTATTTCTGCGAGGCATGTGTCCTCAAGAGGTATAGGAAGGTCCCGACAAGCAAGAACTGCGGGGCTGCGACCATGGGGGTTTTCAACACAGCGTCGAAATTGGAGAGGCTGTTGCGGCGGAAGAGAGAGCATCAAGAGAAGCTGGATGGGGCAGCACAAGAGCTAGATGACGGAATGAGTGTGGACCAGAGGTAAACACAGGAGCAGGAAGACTGTTTCCATTCGCACCAAGTAAAGTGGAAAGATCTTGGGAAACTGATGTAAGGTAACCAAGAACATAACTAACCTCTATGAACGAACCGTGACTTGGATATCTTCTTTGACAATTTGAAGTCTCCCTTATGGCTCTTGATTCGTGCGCTGACACAGAGAGCAGTCCCTACATAGACACCGGCATGTTTGTCATCGGCAACATCCATGATGATATGGATACAAACTCCATTGGAGTTCCATTTCCTTGCTTTGGCGAAAGAGAATGCTCCTAGAGTGGAGGCAGTTGAAACCTCCACTTCTGTGAGGCTTTGAAGAACTTTCGAACTGCGGCTTCTATACCCATCTCTCTGATGAAGTCAGCGAACCTAGACCTTGGGCAAGACACACCACTCTTTGCCGAAGCCAAATACCGAAGCATGGGAAGGAGATTTCCAACATTCTGATCTGAACGATAAGGTTCTTTACTACTGGCTGCCTGGCCCAGGGCGGTTGGTGCCATTGCCGCTCTCGAGCTGGCACTGCTGGAAACTGACTGCAGCGCGCCGAGAGCGGGCTGCCAAGCCGAGGCATCGTCCTTGCTGAACGCAGTGGTGTCATCCTAGACCCTCAGCGCAAGATCCCCGTGCGTATTAAGGCCATCGGAGCTGGACTCTTATGTTTCTCAGCGATGCCATTCACTATCTCATGGCAGGCTTTGTTCTTCTGTATCCCTCATATCATTGCATCGGCCTCGTGCTGTAGTAATTGGTCAGGCATTTTGGTATATTGTCCAAGTTGTGAACTAGACGTGTTATTTGCAGCAGAGACTTATGGCGGAGAGCTTAAATCAGCACATGGAACTTGGTAGATAAAAGCCAATAAGTGAAGGATTCCTTTAATGATTTGCTAATTTTCTGACGGAAATAGCTCAAAAACTTAATAGATATATTGCGACATATCAAATCTATGTCGCTAAATAGAAAGACCATGTTGTTTATGTTGTTTGAAACTGGATCTATCCTCAACAGTACTTGTAGGACTCTCGATACCTGCCAACAAAGCGATGCAATTGCATTGGCGAATTGCATTAAAGTCTATGATCAAACAGGAAACCTCCTGGTTTGGACTGGAATACATATATCGTGCTCAATCGACGTGGCTTAGAGTGTTTGGGTAACTGTCACCACAACAGTCCGAAACCGCTCTCGTTTTGTGATGATAGAACCGTCCCAGTTACTTCTGCAATGACATCCAACAACGAGTCAACTTGTAATACATGTGCTGGACGATACGATTAGTTGCACTTCTAAAAGCATGGGAATTTGGAAAGGCTCCAAGACAAATCGCAACTCTCATGATTAGGATACATAATGGCCAAGTGGACGATCACCTTTCAGCTACAGCGTCTGTAATAGCACCATTTCAACAATAATGTTAGTTCGCAATGAAGCTTTGGTAGAGCCGTTCCGGCCTTGAGCTGTATCGTTGTGTGCTCGGCTTCCCCGTTGTCCTAGCCCTTCCGTCTAAACCAAGCCAATCATCCATCTCCAAGCACCTCAACGAAGCCACGCGTGAGTTACCGCACCATGATGTATGGAACTTCCCGAGCACTATTGAGGACTTTTAAAACCACACATTTCCCTAAAATTCGTTGATTCTTCTCTTGCTCTGCCAACTGTCTGTTTCATCCTCTCGTATCATCATGGCATCTACAGCAGACAATGGATACGAGTTTTACCGGCCCTCGAAGATGTTGGCGCTCATCGTTTGCGTCGTTTTCGCGGTTCTTAGCCTAGTTCACCTATTCAATATCCTTCGCTATCGAAAATGGCTCTGCCTCACTCTAGTCCTCGGAGGGCTCTGTATGTCCCCAACTCGCTCAAAGATTACTGATCATCTTCTGAAACTTGCCTCATAGTTGAGACTGCGGGTCTTGGTGCGAGGCTATACTCGACCGACCACCTGCGAGACCAAGGAGCGTACGGCACGCAAACACTCCTGATTCTCCTGGCGCCCATCTTCTTCTCCGCAGCGATTTACATGTTCCTCGGCCGAATCATTCGAGCCTCCGACCATCCCGAGCTTTCCATCATTCGAACATCATGGCTTTCCAAGTTCTTTGTAATAAGCGATGTCTTATGCTTCGTCGTTCAGGCTTGCGGTGCAGGGATGCTCGTCAACGCAAATAACGCGGCTGATCAGAACAATGGAGAGAACGCCATGCTGGCGGGACTGGCCCTCCAGGTTGTCATATTGGTCATCTTCCTACTTTGTGCGGGAATATTCCATGCACGACTTGCGAGGCGAGGACTCATTGGGGCGATTAATCCGAACCTGCTTTTGGTTATGATGCTCAGTGAGCTGTATGCCTGCGCAGTATTGATTCTCTTCCGAAATGTCTATAGACTTGTTGAGTTTGGGCTTGGGGATGACGGATATTTGCAGGCGCATGAGTGGCCGATTTATGTCCTTGATATTGTCTTCATGGCGATCGTTATGGCGCTGTCACTGACTTGGTACGCCTCTGATCTGACGGTTAATCATAATCCTTATAGACAAAAACCAATGTCCAGCAGGGCTTAGATAAATTTGAGAGTTGTGAGTGTTCAGAGACCAGTATGAGAGGAGATACATGTCTTGCCAATTTGTGCTTCAGCTTTACTAGAAGTAATTACGCACGGGATGGATTTTCAGAAAGACAATTACAGTTTGGTTGACAATCATCGAAGCTGGGATATGTTATCGATGGCTTAGATTGATAGACGAGCCAATAGACCTTGAGATGTTCTGGTGTCCTTCTTGTCAGGAGCTACTGCATGTCCAAGGATATCCCGGTCATCGGGGATAGCAGAAGAAATAGAGTTTGTCCACGACAGCCCCAACCAAGCGCGGAGAAACTCTCGCGTTTCGGTGTAATATCCACAACATCATAATCCCAAACTCTAATAACCGCTCACAATATCCCCTTCACGAGGCATGACTCTCTTCAATGCTACATATCGCTTCACAGCTCCATCCTCGTCCCGAGAATTCATCGCCAAGACAATGATAATCGCACAAGCTCGACAGCGGGTGGCTTTAGCACCGTCGAACATACACAAACAGGTGGGGAGAAGATCAGCAACACCAACTCTTGAGCTAGCCAGGGGTAAACACAGAAAATCAGACGGTTCCCCACGTTCTCCAGACGCTGGGATGCCAAGATATGGGGGCACTGACGTCGAAAAAACGACGACATTGTCCAATTTGGCTGCAACGTTCTCCATGAGGATTTAAAGTTACATTGGAGATAGAGTACCGAAGCCAAGGACTCGGCGATAACACTTTAGCATCGGAAAAAGGTGGTGAAATCGGAAATTGATCGTATTCTATGCTTATGCTTGTGTTTATATCGCCTTCTAATATTGATACATCTAAATAATCGCTCACCTTGCCTCCCGTACGTTACTTTGCCAACTTCATCAAAATGACTCCTCTACTCCAAACAGACAATCACCGTGGTGTAAAACTTAGTCATCGTGATGATTAATCTCATCAGCGACCAAGCTCAAGATGTTCTCCTCCCCTGGCACATTTTGAGGGAAGCGAGCGTTGTAGCCGATGACAGATCGGGCCTTCAAATAAGTTCGCGTAGGAATAGAAACCTTCCGAGTGGAGACGAGCCACTTGACATGCTCACTACAGGGCGGTGTAGTAAGCGAGCCCGAGTATCTAAGACAACAAAAACCGTCAGCGGGCATCACTTTTTTTCTTGGCATGCTTAGTAGACTTACGATTTGAAATCGCCCTCGTTGAGAAGAGACACAATCTCGGACATCTTGAGCGACTTGATGTGAGTGGTTTGTCCCAGGGTCGCAATCTTATCCACCGAGTTGAGAACCGTGGTAACGACAGTGGATTTCTTAGCAGGGGTGTCTGTCTTGCCCTTGCGCGTCTCCCTGAATTTATACGAAGTGGACGCTCCATCGTCGAGGTCGATGAAGACACCGATGACGGCGAGTTTGTTGTCTTCGCTGGCGTGAACCATGTGCATCTCCATGGCTAGACTGGTGCCGTTGTCGATGTGCTCACTGGGGAGATGGAAGTGGAATTGCTTCAGATGGTATGTCGTGTTTTCGATGCTGATTTTACCGCCGAGTCCTTCGGCGACTACTTCGACGGTGCTTCCAAGATTCTCAAACTCAGCGCCCTTGGTGAAGTTGGGGATCTCGATGTTTAGGTCTGAAGCGGGGATGGTTTCGAATGAACCGTCGGCGAGGTTAATGGGGGATTGGTGGTGACCAGTTGCACATAGTTTGTTGGCCTCGGGGTCTAAGTTGTACCAGTTTGCTGGGCCCTATGGTATAAAGTCAGCAACCTGTTTAGAGCTCTCAAGCCCTCGGTGGATAAGAGACTGCGGAAGAAGTCCAAGGGGATCGGGAGGCGTACATTGGCAGCAGAGTATCCAAACTTGGGAGCATGAATAACCTCAGCTCTCCGATGAAGATGCGTTCCGTACGCACACGACGCATGAACCGCCGGCGCACAGGCAGCCAGAACAGCTAACAAAGATATCCAAGAAGTCATATTTGAAGAAAATGTCTACGTCAAAAGCTGGGGAAACCGCTGACACTCAAGAAACAAGGTAAAAAATAAGCTTCTACAGATCTCAAACGTTTGGAAGCGAGAAACACTCTCCATTTAAGTATTCCTTCATCCCCTTCCCTACAATCCCCGACAGGTAATATGAACCCAGGGCTATGATCCAGGGGTCTACAGGCTGGGGCTTACATGGACTGCAACGGTAGCTGGCTGACTGCCGCCAAAGTCACGCCACAATGCTCTTACCGGGCAGGCCGGGGCGGTGGATCTAAAATGGGTTGTGTTTATTGCTGGTAATGTTAATTACTGAAGAAAATGAAATAAGCGTCGCTGGGTATACCCTGTTCAGTTATGTCCGAGTGTCCCGTTGAAACTTGGGGGACTTTTTTTGGTCTTGCGCTTTGGGGTTAGAGCAGACCCTGAACTTGACATTAGTCTGCATGAATCCATTATGCTTTTGGCCAAACAATGCCTCAGAACTGCCGCGCTTCACGAGGCTTCACAGCGTTGCAGTCGTAAATCCAGTTATTTATCGGTCTTCACCCCGAGCAGCATCCTCTTAAAGCGTAACTCTGGATGATAAAATGACGTGTGCCAGGTTGCTATTTACGCCCGCAAAACCCCGCGGACATTCTCCATGGAGATGAGCAGCGAAACATCACTGGCTGGAACAAAACCTCCAGGACCATTCAGAAAAACCGTTGCCAAGCGCCAGGGGTCAGCCTTTCAAGGGCCCGGGGGCTTAGACGGGGCAGAGGTCTGGACTCCTTGGCAGTGCACTGGCTGTAATCTGACACACGACCTCGACCTGTGGCTTGAGAATGACTCGAGGGCGTGGAGATGGTAATTTCATTTCTTGAATCCCTCTCTCAATTATGGGGATTTTGGAGAGGATTATGGATAAGCTTAAGTTTTGAGCGATGCTACGTTCTCCGAATTGATCGAGTCAGGTGACTTGGCCATAGTGGATTCGCGATAACAGAACCCAATGGAATCATGTTCTGCATGACGATAATTTTGCTCAACCTCACTTCTCAAACTCTATCACAACTGCCAAGACTTCAATATTAAGCTCCCTTCTACGCATAGTCTCCTTCCTATCCTGCGCAACACAGTCTAGCCTTAACTTACCGACAATTTGGCTTCCATCCCACTTTACCCCTCGTACAGCATTACCAACCTAATCACGGTACCACGGCAGTTGATACGACATACGCAAGCTTTCTCACCTGTCATTTCATCTCGCGATCTTTCGAAACTCAATCTTGCACTTTGTAGACATGGCTCCCTTGTACCAAAAGACCCTTGTGCTCGGCGCTTCGTCCGGTATTGGGGAGGCCCTTGCCGCCAAGCTCATAGCCACAGGGACAAAGGTCATTATCGTCGGTAGACGGAGCGATAAGCTTGAGACTTTTGTGAAGAAACATGGGGAGGATAATGCGAGGGCCGTGGTGTTTGACGTCACGGACCTGAATGGAATTAAAAGCTTTGCTGAATCTATCACCCAGTCTGACCCCGATTTGGACTCTGTCGTGTTTAGCTCAGGCATTCAGCGAGGATTTGACTTTGCGAACCCTGAAACTCTAGACCTATCTATTCTTGGCGAAGAGCTTACCACCAACTACACATCTGCCGTCCATCTCACCGCAGCATTCCTCCCTCATCTCAAGAAACAACCCCAAGGCCATCTAATCTACATCAGCGCCACGCTTGGCCTAATTCCCTCCATGATCCGAACACCAAACTACAACGCATCCAAGTCGGCCCTTCACACTTTCATCCTAAACGTTCGAGAACAACTTAAAGCCAGTGGAGCTTCTCACATCCGCATGGTTGAAGTTTTCCCGCCGGCTGTTCAGACGGAGTTACATGATGAGAAGCATCAACCTGATTTGGTGAACGGTGGGGAGATCGGAATGCCGCTTGGTGAGTTTACGGAGAGGATGTTTGATGGGCTTGTTAGGGGTGATGAGCAGTTTGCTGTTGGGCCGGGGGAGAGTTTGTTCAAGGAGGATGGGTTTGAGACGCAGAGGATGAAGCTTTATGAGGCCGGACGGGAGTTTATTAATAAGTCTCTGGCTAAATACTTGAAGAAGTAGAGGCAATAGTATCCCAGAACTTAAGAAAGTAGATTGAACTGATGGCTTCTGATAAAGTTTAGCATGTAAGAGACTGGAATTCCTGTGCGGGAGGAACATTTGTAAGGACCCCTGCTTTTATGTATAGTGGCTTGCATAATTGCTCATAAACCTAATTCTTCCCGGCCATAATATCTGCTAGGTAATGTTTTTTATGAGCATATAAGATCTCTGAATTGAAGTCTGGAGCATCGGCAAGAATGGACTGACCTACACCTTGCCTCAAATTCGACTTACTTCAAAGCCTATGCGCACTCCCCTCCATCGAGCTACATTCTTTAGTCTACATAAAATTGAAATCAATATTTCGGAGGAAGCCGGACATCTATGAAACAAACCTGCATGCTCTCCAAATCCCGCATCCTCAGCTGGCCCATACTCGTATGATATTCAAGCCACAGCAGCATAGCCTCACATCCCTGTCCTGGCTTACCACTAAACTATCTGACTGTCATGCTGATGCTCTGGAAACGTTATGTAAGAAGCTGAACAAGGAAGGTAAGCATGCAGACGGCGTGGTGAGTATTACTTCAGCTATAAGCAACACGCCGGATTTGGAAATGCGCAGCGCTTGGTGTCAGAGCTGAGATAGCATGTGGTTTAAGCCACCTGCATGCTCATCCGCGACCGAAAGTCACATTCTGATTATGTTTTAAATACCCTCAGGAAAACCAGCTTCGGTGATTTGCAGGGGGCCCAACTAGAATGATCCTAAATCGTATTATCGCCAAGTATCCTAGCTACATAACCTTATTCTCATAGCCTATAGTAGATCGCGATGCCTATGTAGATGCAACAGCCTTACATCACCACAGCGACGTGGTCATCCATGTACTTGCCAATATCTCCTAAGAAAAGAGAAGCAAGGACAGAAACTGCACCAAACGCAATGCTCACATAATACACCCACTTGTATGCCTCGGCATAGGCAATCTGACCAGCCTGGATCACAATCTTATACAACGCCTCATTTCCCGCGATACCTGGTACCTCGGCAATTTCATCCAGCAAAGAGATACTAGTCAGCCCGATGACCTCTCCAATCACTTCAGTCGAGGTGATGTTGCCATACTTGACCATCGCGCCACCGATGTAGTGAATAGCAGCAGGTTTGAACTTGGCCACAAGGACATTGTAGTAAATGGTGTAACCGATGCTGCCGCCGATGACGCGGATGCTCAGGGTAAGAGCCGCGACGGTCGCGATGAGATCGTCGGGGCAGATGATTGTTGTGATGATACTTGCTGGGACAACGATTCCTCCAATACCCAGGCCGGCCAGGACAAGTATTCCCCATAGGGTGGACATATTGTCGGGTCTTGCAACAGACATGGCGCCGCACCCAGCTGTCATCAAGATACTCGAGATGACCATGAGTGATCTGTTTGCACCTTTAAACACAGACAGAAGCCAGAGGACAATGCATGCGCCGGCCATGATGCCGAAGCCAACAGGAATGCCTCTGATTCCGACCTGCACGGGGTCATGACCATACACGTTGAAAGCCTGCGTAGGCCAAAACATGAGGATGGAAAAGAAGTTGGCGCCAGAGATGAAGGTGATGATGAGTGTCAGGGTGAGAATCCTCGGTGCCTGGTTGATACGGCGGGGAAACATGGGGTACGGCGCAAAGAAGCCCTCCCAGATGACAAAGAGGACCACCAGAGCCGCTCCAAGAATCAGAGGAACAAGGACATGGGCCGACTTCCAAGTATACATATATCCACCCCACTGCAATCCAGCCATGAACAAGATCATGCCAGAGATGCTGAGGAAGCCGCCGACGAAATCAATGCGTTTCATGATTTCCCCTCGTGTTAAACCTTCGGAATTTGTACGAGGCGGTGGGAAGTAGAACAAAGCTGTCAAGACAAGACCGACAAAGGCCCACAGAGCACAGAACAGGCCGATGTATCTCCATGTCGAGTGTGCAGCGATGAGCTGTGCCCAGAGCACGGATGGACAGAAGGGCACGATTGTGAAGATCAGGATGGAGACGTACTTGCCACGCTGGGCAGTCGGTGCCATCTCAGACGTTGCTGCGAGGGCGGTGAGTTCGTTGATACCGGCTCCGACTCCGGCCAAGACCATTCCACCTGAGATATTAGTTAGCCTCGATCTATCAGATGTGAAGGGTGGAGGGCGCACCGATAAAGACATTCATCGTGTGGGCGGTAGAACAAACAATCATTCCAAGGACAATAAACGACGCGCCGGAGAGTGCTACATATCGACGGCCGAACATATCCGATAGAGATCCCACAAACGGACAGACCGCTGCTAGTGAGAGAAGGTTGGCTATAACAAACCAGGTCCAACGATCGTGTCCCCCGATATCAGCATAGATGTAAGGCGGGACGCCTCCGAATAGATAGACCGGGATCTGAGAGCCTGTCCAGAGAAAGGCTTGCGAAACGAGGGCCATGAATCGTCTTTTTGTCATCTAAGACCTGAATGTTAGCAGGCTCGGTTTCTGGGCTTGTCTTCTGTATACCTTTGTATGTTGGCCATCGCCCGATTCATCCGCATGGGCCTGGAAGGCATTCTCCTCCTGATACGTGACGGCAGCATGCTCAGTCTCTACATGAGTAGGCTTCTCGCTCTCAGAGTTCTGCCCACTGCCTTCGTGGGCGTCCAATTGCTTCGGACCCATGGCGATGTCTTCGATGGGAGGCTGCAATAGGATACGTGGTTACGAAGAAAGTTGATTTTTTTAGTGATGTAAGGAGATCGAGTCATTTAATCGAATATCTTATGTTACAATGATCGACGTTTATCCTACTTATAAAGACACTGCTCCGATGCCCTGATACTTGACAACTTCAAGGTGCCGAGGCATCCTGTCGTAAAACGAGGGGTCAGCATACGCTATTGAGAGTCTAGACTGGATTTAAAGGGCAGGAATTGATAAGGAGCCACGGAGAGAGATGAAATGGGATAGTTTGCAGAGTCTCTATGATAGCAAATGGCTTGTGAGGGTCATTTGCCATCGGCTCTTCGGCACCTTTAACACGAATCAAGTCTAGCATCGGGAGACAGAACTCACCTTGCAGGACAGCCACGTTGTTCGATCTGCCAATCGCAACTTGTTTCGTTTTTTAAAATGATGCTTAATATTGAGGTGAGATGAACAATACACTCGACATCAATGTCTATTGTTTCAGCAAGGCAGAATGAGTCTCAGAGTTGGATGTCATGGTACATCCCCCCTTCTCCTCGATCTGCCTGGCTTCTAGAATGCATGCAACAGCAGTAACAGTCTCCAGATTCCAGCGGATTGTGTCCACGGAGTATATCCTGTTTCTGTCTTGGCGCGTTAATGCGACCTCGGCCCCGCGGACCTAACCTGCTAACCCACGGGGTCGAGCGCGGGGAACCCTGCTTAGCTCAAGGGCTCGATTCTAAGCAGGGTTCCCCGTGAATTAGTCCGCGTGGCATATGATCTCAAGAGAATAACTTGCTGTTCGTGGGCTGTCAAGATCTATCTTACCGAGAGATCGTCATGTGCACAGACTCAAGCTTGCTTCGTCTAGTTGTGGTACTCGAGTCGTGCAGTTGGTTCTAGTCATGGGCAGCATTTTGGGAGGCTGTGAACCGAGTCCTTGGCCGTTTTGACAAGTCTTTATTGCCTCGGGCTTGATATATCCCATGGATTCCAATATGTCGTTGATTCCCCCACTACTTCTATCCATCGAAAAATCTATTGTACGGGCGCATAGCTCTGTATGATGCTTATAAGTAGGGCAGAGGCTCGAAACTCAAAGACAAACTTGTCTTTGTACACAAGAGGCCATTCGCTCTTGTGCTCATTCTCGATGAAACTATACCTAGGCACCATTAAAACCAAGGATCTTGACAAGCGCATGCCAGAGCTCTGTGGCGCCTAAGGCTTGTCTCGGAAGATGTCCGTGGGCTTTATTGAAGGCTGTGACCAGCAAGTCTCGCCAATAATGTACATTCTCAAAGAAAGAAAGGCACTAGTTGTACTCGGGAACAATATTCTCGACTGGGCACGCCGCCAGTGCACTTCCAAATCTGCCCTTCGCATCTCGCCACTCCGGCCCTCCGAGCTCCTGGCTGACGACACGATATCGCCTCTCCGCTCCTACCACTCTGCATACCAAGGCATTGTTAGCCGCATACCTATTCCCATGAGAGAGGTCGCCCGCAACTATATATTCCAAAGACCCAACTCCCGCAGGGCCAAAGACCCAGTTTGCGAAGTCTCGGAAGCTTTGTTGCAGAGGTGGTGTCTTCCACTCTCTTCTCTCTCTCAGAGCAGTTGTGAGCTCCTCTAGGCTAACACGAACATGTTCTTCGGCATCGGTATTGAACGAGCTGCCTGCCTTTGTAGTGTCGTCGATGGGCACACCTTCATTTTCTGCTTCAGTGATCTTGAGTTCTAACGCGTGATTGAAGACCCAGGATGCGCCGGGACCTGAATTCATTCCTGTGTGTCGAATGTGAAGCACTTTTAGTGACCGCCTTGCCACGAAAGGAAGCAGAATATCTTTCTGTAGTTATAATTAGACAGTGACGTTTTCAGAGTGGTTATCATCACTTACAAGGTACTTCGGTGCACATGCCAGCCCGACGAACTCGAGGTTCAGACTCGACAGCGGATTCTGCAAAGCGTCATGCTGAATACGTTTCCAATCCTCAGAAGATATCCCCAAGTCCATCGAATCTCTGCCCAAGCGCGAGTTCATCAGCTCCTCATCTTGATCCGTGATTCTCTGATGGTACACAAATCTTCTCAGAGTTGACGCATGGCCAGCGATATGTTCCCAGAACTGAAGAGATGGCGTCGGACCGCATATGCTAACGAAAATTTCTTCGAGTCCTTTAAAGGAATCGATAAACTCACTGACTGTGGCGACCTTGCTCGTTGCGGTTTCATCCGGCGTATTCAGGTAGAAGTCTAATATCTCGAGAGTCTTGAGTTGAAGTGGCGTTTGCCATTCCATCATGTTAGATAGGAAGGGCATCCAGTATGCACACATCCTTAATGAAAGATGCCTGAGAGTATCAAGATTTATGGAAGAAGCTGCAACTTGAGCCCCAGTGTTATCATCTCTCAAAGGAACTCTGGTGAGTTTTAACCTTTGCAACTTCGGGAAGTGTGTTCGCCCAGCTGCTTCCGAGGTGATAGATTCGAGACCAAACATCTTCCGAGCAAGCATGGTACTGGCTGGTATCTTATCCCATACTTCAGGGTTATCCTCATGATGAATAACTGTGGACTCGCGACTCTCCCTATCTGGAGACCAGCCCTGCAGCTCTAATTCCAGCTCCTCCAACTGATCCGCATTAGTCTTTACCAGCCTAGCAACATCGTCGAAGTGGCAACCCATAGGTGCTTTCCAGCTGATTCGTCGAAGGTTATGGAATGCCGATAGATCTATGTCAGATGTTCGACTCCAGCGGTTGAATCTGCTGCAAAAAGGGTCTGTGACGAAGCTAAGGCTCTGGATGGAGGGATGCTTGATACTCAGAATCTCGAGAATCTCAGAGTGGATGCATGCAGTATAGTTCCAGCTTATAGCGATATCAGAAGTGTTTTGCATACAGGGAGTTGCCTTACCTGAATGACTCGAGTTGCCCATCCTTAAACCGGCCAAGCAATATCACAGCCCTCTGCGCAAGACACTCAAACTTCACCCTCACAAGCTTACCACCCTCCAGCCCAAAACTATCGCCCCTAGCCTCCCAGGTATACTGATGAAGAGGAACTTTCTGGGTCCAGTTGCTCATGTAACCAAGCCAGTCACTGGCATGGATGCATCGTTTCGGGTCTGCGCCAACACCAGGATCGAAGTGAAGCTCTCTCGTATACTGGAGACAAGGTTGCGGTGGACCACAAGGGCTTATGCAATGTCGCTCGCTCTCTGGATGTGGCTGAATGGTGATGGAGCGCCAGAGCTGGCGGAACGCTGCTTTGTGAAGCCATTTTGCCGTCAGCGAGAGCCGTTGGAGGTCGATACCGCTCAGCTATCACTGTTAACTAGTGCTGATATGTAACTGTGAACCACTTACCTTAGCGCAAATATTTTCAAGGACTTCTGGTGGAAGAGATGCTAGCATTTTGGCAGTCGTGTTTAGAAGGTGATGTAGCTTTGAGAAGCGTCATCGACGACGGGAGAGGCGCAAATGATTTAATATCTCACGAGACACTGACCACCAACTTCACCCTCGCGCATCCTCCCCATTTCAAAAGATGACGTGCGTCAGCACGTTCTCATCTCAGCACTTGAAAGCCCTCAGAATCAACCATTCTGACTGGTTATCAGTATCGAATACTATCACACAGTAGATCTCTCCTCTGCCGGTAGTGCCAAGTGGCACGAATGGCACAAGAAAAAGAATTGACGAAATAACCAGTGACATGGTAATAGTGTCTAGGGTGGCGAGCAGAAGGTAAAAGAATCTAAAAAAGAATTTGTGCTCCCCGAAACCTGGATCGAACAAGTGACCTTTCGGTGTCAGATAACAATTACAGCCGAACGCTCTTCCAGCTGAGCTATTCGGGGAGATCTCCGAAGCGGAGGAATAGCTATTGGTGACAGGACGAGAACAAATTATAATATATAATGGTATAGGCTTGGCTAAGCCACCATATCGCTATCGCCTCTATGTAGTTAATTGTTGCCCTCAGAATTAAACTTTAGTCTACAAACACATATAACAGGACATAATACTTTTCAAAACATAAGCTTCTACCTAAAAAGCTTCTTTAATGAGCTATGACTTTATTTCCTCTCCTCTAGTAATCATCTTCAGAGGTGCAATTAACTCATGTCTTTGCCTCTTGTATTAATTAATACTATCAGTGAATTCCTATTCTATATTCCACCTTCTTTAGTATTTATCAATGTCCAAGCCTTGGTATATAGAGTTTTAATGTCTGAGCATCTACCTACCCTGGGTATCATACTGGTTTATTTCCTATCGCTCCAGTGACTTTTAATCGCCTCCAAGTGTTCCTTGATCGAAGGGCTGTCCTCACTCTCCCCACCGACATCCATCTTGGACCTTATCCTCCCAACAAGCAAGTCGCGTGCAATCTTTGGCGAGACAAGTGATAGTTCCTCGTCTAACTTTGCTTGGCTGATGACTTCGCCGTTGCAAAGCTCCTTGACAAGACTATCAACCAGATGCTGACAATTATTCGATAGTAGTTTATATCGGGGGTTTAGTCCGATGTGATGTTGTCCTGACCCAGCGTTAGAAAGCTTGTTACACCACGGTTTTGTGTGGCTTACCTATAGCCTGGATCTCTTCATGCGTCTTGGTCGTCTCGCCGATATAATAGCACGAACTCCACGTCTCGACAAATTCCTCCGTGATGACCGCCACCCTGAAGTAATTCTTGCCCAACATCGTCAACTCCAGCCGATCGCTCATCAAATCATAACAATAGCACTTCCCAAGCCCTCTATCGATAACGCAGACTGCCCAGTGACTGACGCTATTTAGACTCATGCCGACATGTCTTGCCAGTAATTTGTAGCTTGACTGTGAGACTTCTAGCACCCCAAAGGCGATGGGCGTTGTGACGAGAAATACTGCTCTTTGAGTTTCGCGTGGGTCGCATTGGAGAGGTGTCATTTCGAGCGCTGAATCGCCCGTAACTTTACTCGTAACGAGAGACAGAAATTCATTTCGTTGACGGATTTCTTCAGCATATTTCGCAAGCCATGCCTCTTCCGCCTGTCGCCTCTTTCTCGTATCCCTATTCTCACAATCAGTACCTCAATCCGCCAGTGGAGCTTTTCGGAAATCACCATTTTTTAGAGAGGTTCTGATAGACAGCCTCACTAGCTGAGGCGAGTTTACTCAGGGCCTCGAGTCCCATTTTTTGCTATAACACTACCATACCGTGGTAACTTTTCGAATTATCGCGCGAAAGAAGCCGAGAATATTAAAGATGAGGCTACTGGGCTGAGGAGCGTGATGTTTTTAGTAGGAAATTTGGGGCAGTAAATTTCACAGCCACGCGGATATGCCGGTGAACTACAGCGGTACCCACGCTTGGCATCATGCGCCTCTTTTGCGCTGCAGGTGATGACGCGTGACTGGGCTGACAGTCCCTTGTGACGACATAGTATTCAGCGTAGGGCTGGCACTTTGAGGCGCATTGAGGCGCAATTATGATATGAACTCTTTGTAGCTTCTATTTATTCTTCTATAAATGGTTGGTGATCGCCGCTTCATTCTAGTAACAAAGGAATCGCGTGCCCGATGTCGCCTTGAATGCAAGTGCTCAGACCTTCATCTTCCTGCTCCCATGGCACCATCGCCTCTGGGCCCATACCGATGCGAATCAGCTTGACTCGCCCGTCACTCCGCATCACCAAATCTTCGTTCGGCCACCTTAAAACACCCGGAGTATTCATCCCGACGCCGAGTTCTAAAATCACCAGATTCTTCTTCTCTCTTAGAACCCGAGATTTCCATTCTTTCCATTGAGTTTCACCTTTTTGGAAAGGCGCTTGATTGAACCACGAGCCCGCCCGAACGCAGATACTCATCTTCGAACCGCAGAACCGGCACAGCGGGATCTTGCTTGAATCTAATAACTTTTGCTTCGCCTTGTCAATATGTGGAATTGCATCAGCTACAAGAGGAGCAGATGGCACGACAGCGTCAACCCTACAGTTGTTCAAACACTGCAAGTATCCATATGACCCTTGCGGCGTAGAAAGTTGCTCTTTTGGCCAGCCATTTGCGAGAAACAACCCATCAGCATTTGACGTGCGCACAAACGCGTCTTGTCCAAAATTCTTCAGCCATGGTACCAAAGCCTGGTAAGTCGGCGTGTTTGACCAGTTTGCCACCATGTTCAGATGTGTGAAGAAATATCCCCAGCGATGCTCCTCCGAAGGCCAGCCGTTAAAGCCAAAAACACTGTACAGTGATGTCAAGCCAAATTTGAGACATCCGGGGAAGTTCTTCTTGAAGAGGTCTCGAGAGTGGTAGTCCAGGCCTTCTGCGGCTGATAGGCCTGCGCCGGCTGTGACGAGGACAGCGTCTGCTGAGGCTAGCCAGTCGCGCGCTAAGTTGAGAGAACTTTGTGGCAGGCCCGTGGTAAGTGAGAGCGGTTTTATCGGCAAAGGACCCAGAAGTTTCGAGTAGATCTCGGTGTCTGATTTGGTGAATGTGTTGAAGACAACGTCTGTAATCGTCGTTGACGGATGCCTCTGAAGCCAGGACGTGACGGTTGACACTGCAATCTCAGCTGCCTCACCTGCTGGAAATGCGAACAAGCCAGTCGAAATACAACAAAGAGCAACTGACTTGCTGCCATCTTCACCCGACGGCAAATCTTCCAACGCGTCAAGAATCGACTCATAGCACTTCGCTAGTTGCTTTCTCTCCGTCTCAGTCGGTGAGGCGCCCCTCTTGAGCTGCGGTCCAACGGTATGCATCACCGAAGACGCGAAGAGAGCGTGACCGCCAGTGACAAGTACCTCTCCAGGCTCAAGCTCTTTTCCTCTGGCCTGCATTCGCTGGAAACATTCTTCTCGTAGTCGCGGCCCTGCATCAGCATGGATGATGTTGTCGATACAGCGATGTGTCGGTTGAAAACATCCCAGGCCCTGGCTGTTGGCGGCATTGGTAATAGCTGTTACGCCCGTCAAAGTCGTGATGTCGCCTCTCCAGAGATGAATCTTCGTTACCCCATGGTCACCATGTTCGATCAAGCGCGATGGCGACAGTGAGGAAACTGGAGTAAGGATCTTATGCTGAAGAACCCGTGTGAGGATTGCATCGATGTCGCTAAGGAGGTCCTCTGGTAGAAGTGGCAAAGGCGGCCGCACGCATAAACATTCTCGAAGAAGTGCTATCTTTGATGCTGTCTCCAGATGGCTTAAGTGGTGTTTGTAGTGTCGCAAGTTCTCGTCATTGGCAAGAATGCTTGATCCATTCTCTATAACATCGTCTATGAGGCGTGTAAGAGTTGTATCTAAGACAGATGCGGTTGCTGTGCGGGTTGTTCTCATGATGATTTTTTTCGGTTGTGGTTGTTTCAGACTGCAGGTAAATGTAATCCGAGATCAAGTTACCCACTGGCTCAATATATAGTATTACAATCGTATGATGGGAAAGGAATAATCAGCACTGACAAATTTGATCCTTTGGTGAGGTCTGCTTTAATCCCACTCGGATAAGGTGGGATACCCGAGTGGGATAGATTTCGAGTTTCGAGAGTTGAGACTGATCCTCCTACACTATTCAAACCTCTGGGAGGGAAAAGAAACCCCCTTCAAACGTGAACTGAATTGCTATATATCACTAACCTCACGGCAAGCTTCATTTTTCCAAGCTTCCTTTATGCTTTTTCATTCCTTAGGATGAAGATCCTAAGTTTTGCTTGATTCAAACACTACAATGAACCGGCGTTGAACAAGACAACAACAAATATATTAACCCTGCTAAATAACCATTACCAAAACGCTCAAGTCTCCCGCTCTGTGGGATACACATCATGAGTCCAATCAAAGCTCCGCTCTGACGGTCAACAGCCCTTTGATAACCACCAGCAGGATGTGACTTCTGCCTCCCACCTTCAGTCCTCCAAATAGGTAATCCTGTATAAAACTCCCAAGAGGATGGCATGAGTCCCCCCACTGTGAATTGAGCCGCGAACTCTCCCTGGCATCGTCTCCAACCCTGTGCCAAGAGTCGGTAGAGCCCATAACGGAGGCTGCAGGAGCTTCCTTTGATGGGAATCGTCCAGCAGTCAACTGGGCATGCTTCTTTCTTGAGATCGTCTATTCTGTAGGCTCTGAATTGCAGGAGTATCAGTAGACTGCCGTCAAAACAAAAAAACCTGAGGGCAGCGATATTTATAAGCGTACCTGCAGTGTTGATTAGCCAGTTGACCTGATTTGAACGAATCAAGGGAGATTGACTCAAAGGCGCTCATAGATTGCGCCTCTTACTACATGGTACATCAGACTTACCCTCTTAGCTCTTGTGAGAGTTTCTTTTGAGAAGCAGAAACGATCGTACCGTCTTGCCAGTCCTCTTCTAGAAGATTGCGCTTCATCTCTCCGATAGCTACAGTGCGCCTTGCATTTCCCGCTTGGACTGAAAAGACACAATCAACATTCTCAGCGATGTTCTCCTCTGAAATAGGCTTGGTATGAGATGTCTGAGTCACAGCAGGATACGCATGCCATGCAGATAGAACAACGTTAACTACCTCTGTGTGAAACCAGTTCTCACAGTCTGCCTCGGTCTCGAGCCTCCAATGACGATTATTCGGCGGGAAGGCTCTTTGACGGAACCGAAGGTCGTCATCGGCCTGTAGTGGAAGGAAGGCTTCTTCAAAATTGGCATAAGTAAGACCATTTGAAATCATAGTATGTGATGTGACTGTCTTGATAGGCTTGTAGCTGCGTGCCCAGGCCTTATCGGTTTTGGTCTCATAACCTGGGTTGTTGATAGGATTTGTTGAATGCTGCAAAATCAGCTCTTCAGCTGTATTGGTGGTCATGATGTGATTGAGGAAAGAGAAATTGTTTAGGATTGGATTGCTTGAATAGGTGGATGCATTGTCAGGCTTAGCTGAACCTACGAGGTATAGATATTCTATATTAAGACAATTCAGGCAACGACTCTCGCTGTTGGGTTGACTGCCCTTGGCCTCGGCGGCTAACTATTTACACTTCAATCTGAAGTCCTAGAACAGTAACAATAAGCATGTCCCGTCTGGCGCTTCAAATACTCAGCCCCACGATAGTGGAGCGCTGAAACAAGAAGTCGACCAACAAACATCAGTGAACCAATGGATCACGACATGTGACTTAAGGATCTTTGTAGCAGTTGGTGTTGGTTGACACCATCGCTACAAAGTTGATGGATAGGCAGAATTTGAGTTTTTTTAGCTTTTTATGAACATGGAAGAAACATAATTTGTCTTTCAACTTTCAAATTTCTTGTTGACTATCTGTGCTATTACAACCGAATTTCAGAATACCTGGAGGTCCTTGGTCTTTGGCCACTTAGGTCGCTGACTAAGCTTCACTTGTCCATTTCTCAACTGAATATCTTGTCTTCTCACCTTTCGTTGCTCGACGCGTCGTGATACCATCAGCACCCTCGCGTAAAAGTCATCAAACTATTTTATTTGTTTCCTCTCATCTAAATCTACCTCGGAAATGGAATTATCAGATGTCAGCCAGATGCATAAGTCGAGCGAGCGCATGGACGGGCAAGCCTCACTTCAAACACATATGGTAAGCTACATCGTCCACCCAACTCCTCCTCAACCTGCTCACCACCTCGCACACCAGCACTTGCGATTTGGCACTCGGGCTTTTCGAGCTAGTGGAGCCGCATCAGATCATGCCCATCACAACGTCTTACGGCTGAGGATTCACAAGACATTCATTGGGGGGATAATCGAATCCTTGTTCAGGATTACATCGAAAGCCACTGGTACATGGCTACAAAGCAAATTCCCCGAGTGGTTCTTACCGGACAAGATCGTCTTAAAACGTCAGAAAGAGAACTGGGAAGAAGAATTTGACCATGAAATCGTCGCGTACAACAGACTGCGACCTCTTCAAGGTCTCACTATACCCAAGCTCTACGGCATGGTTCAGTATGCAAATACACGCGCGCTGATTCTCTCAGACATAGGAGGTTCATGCATCGCGACGCCTGGCGGCGCCGTGCTCACCGAGCAAGACATTGAGCCCTTGTTTCATCAAGCATTGACCTCACTCAACGAATATGGTATCTGCCACGATGATACGAAACTCGACAACTTTCATCTTGTGACTGATGACGGAAAGGATAAAATCATGATTGTCGACTTAGAATCCGCAGACTTTGATCAGACTGAAGAAGAGCTTGCATATACAGCAAAGAGCAAAACAAAGTCACTGCTTCGTCAATATCGGAATCATTTAAAATGTTTGGAACATGATGGTGTGCTATTACCGAGACGACCTGTTCGAAGATGAGAACATGCTTACCCTTGGTAGGGGAAAGTCGACTTATCGATCAGCATAGTATAAATGTCCACAATCACGAGAGTTTCAAGCCCATACGGAATCTCGATTAATACTTTGAATTATAGTAACCCTATACAGCTAATGTCATTCTTGAGCCGCATGTATACAATCTTGAGGTGCCTATCAATCCAAACAGAATCCTCTCCCCTCCCAGCCATCGCGACATCCCACGCCCTAAAGCCCCAAGTCAGACTAGAAATGTTATTTATAGCGGAGAAACTTACCGCTTATCCTTGTCTGCAATCAATGTTGCCCCACTCGTTCTTAGTAGCCCAGTACCAAGAATCCATGACCGATCGCGCGTCACAACCACTTCCGGTGGTGAACGCCCAGACGAGCGAAGAACCGCTGTTGTCGTAGCCGCAGTACTGGTCGCTCACGCCAGCACACTCAGGGTACTGGCCGAGGTTAGACCAGAGATTGCCGCAGACAAAATCGGCATTGGGGACCCAGGAGTTGGACCACGCCTCGTAGCGGCGGGACCAGTCGTTGGTGAGCTGGTTGGTGCAGCGCTCGTTGGCTTGAACGTGATCGGTCACGAGAGCTGCGAGGAAGATAGCTGAGATGCCGGTGAAACGCATGGTGAAGAATTGGTTGGTTGTTGTTTGGAAAGGATTGAGTAAGTTGATTGGAGTTGTTGTAGAAGACTGAAGAGGATGTGTGTGAGTGATGATCTGTTTTCTAGACGAAGAATAGACTGATTTTATATATAATGGAATATCACGACAGGAGATGGAACGCAGAATTGAGTTGCTTGATATGTTATTTACAGCTATGACTGTGGCTGAAAGCTCATACCTCACGCATAACAGCAGCCCTTGCAAAAAGCCTGAGAGTACGGATAAAATCGGTAAGATGCTCAGACCCTTCACAAATTCCAGTGCCGCATTGAAAGGAAAACCTGTGGCTGAAACTTATTTTCACTGTCTGCAACTTGGGCATTAAAAAGCAATTACTCAATTGCCTAGCCTCTGGAGTAGTGTCCGAGCGATTTCTAAATTTAATTCATAACTGCCGATAGTCACCTGGGCGGCATTTACGACTTGTTAGAGTTTTGTACTTATGGTTTTATTTGCTTATGCTGTTCGTTCTTGTCTTGAGTTCGATTGTTCCGCTTCATCCGAAGATAATGTTTGTGAAGTCTGATGAGATTAAGTAGCTCAAACCACTGAACTACATGCGGCAGATGTATTTAGTTGAGGTCTGAGTTTGACGCTTTAAAGCATAAACTGTACTCTAGGAATGAGGATATACAGAACTTGGTGATCGATGCCGCAAAGTGTAAAGCTAAGCAACGGTTCATGCCCGGAATATTTGGTCCTGCTGTTCTCATTGAGCGTTGTTGGGTAAGACAGTGATGGTGACTTTGAATATGATAAAATGTTTAGAGCAAAAGAATATCCCTTTCAATATATCCAGATACTACCTAAACTTAGATGATGCTAACTATACAAAGATTGAGTGAAGTTGGTCATGATCCTCTTCTTCCGGTTGTGAAAATGTATAATGGTAGCCATCTGACCGACCCCCGCAAATGGGCCTCCAGCACTCATAGCCCAGACATGTTTGTTATGAGACGAATCGCACCGACTAGCAACCTTCTTCCTCTGCTTCTTATTGCCGTGCATATACGTCTCTGAAAGCACCTGCATAACCACCCGCGCAAGCCACCAACAGTTATGCCACTGGAGATGATACTGCGGCTCTTCTTTGTGCACTATGAGCACAAGCTTGGCAATATCGCTCAGCCGCGCAGCGTTGATGTCCAGGTCAGCCTCCACAAGAACCCTATCATCACAGACGAGGTTTTCTCGTGATGGTGCGAGAGTAACGACCAGCTGTGCCTGGTCCGTTAGAGCGTTGCTGGATGTCGAGCCGATTGGTAGTTCGCCCATTCGTTCGATCCGCATCCAGGACAGTCTTGCATCATTGGTCTTGACGCACATCAATAGGTATTCGTGCTCGATGATGCTTTTCTCTTGGAGCCAGACGACTTTTGTAACGTAGCCAGGGGTTTCGTGGTTGATGATGTGCTCGATGAGAGGGCGGTTGTTGTTTCGCCAGATCTCGGCGCCTTCGCGCTGTAATTGAGCTTGCAGCGATGAGCCTTGCACCAGACTGGGTAGTGGTGGTCCTCTAGATCTGCTGTTTGACATTTTGACGGGGACTGCAATGATAATTTGTGAAAGATGATTGGTGTAAAGTGTTGAGATGTAAAGAATGAGAGTTTTACTCTAAAGTGATGGGTTAGGGATATACTGTATTAGCTTATTTGATATTGGAGTAACTAGGAAGTTACTGACTTTTATATTTCAATGTTCGACATTGTCTCACAACTGAGCATAGTCACTTGTTGACTCGATTATCGATCGACACAGCCTTATGACACTCAGCCACGCCAAGGGCCAATCGAGTCCTACCCTGCAACTCCAAATATATCCTGGTATGTCCATCGGACTTGAAAGTGTGCAGCCTTCACAGTCAGCAAGTCCCCCGCATCGAGTAGGCTTAGCGCTCGCACTCGGTTAAATGTTTCAGCTAACCCGCTCTTCTGAACAGCGCCTACCAGTCGCTGAGGATTTCACCTCCACTGAGGGCCTCAGGATGGGTGGTCAGAGACAGGGGTTGTCAATCAAGGACAGGGCGAAGCCTTATGCACCTACGGAGTAGTATTCGTCAGCAGAATCTCAGGGCTGAGTCAAGCGGGTAATGAGACTTATCAATCTGGATATTTATAGGTAAAAGCACAGAAGATCATTTACATTTATATTATCAGGCTACCGCTGCTTTGCATGAGATTCATGAAAATTACTTCAACTTGAGTATTAGTCATATAACATCACTAAACACAATGTCTGCAAAAGTTCAAAACAGTAAACCCGCTATCGAAAGTCCAGCTCCTCCTCAGAGTATCACGAACGCAGAGGAATATCGAAAAGACACAGAACAACTCTCCCGGGAGATATTATATCATGTTCTTCAACGACTCGAAGGCCAAGCCTCAAGACCAGACTCCATCCACTCATCAAGCAAAAACAACAGCGATGACCTCGAAGTCTTTCGTTTCTTTGTGGTCACAATGATCGCCATCTCCGTCTTCGGCGCCTCAACCTTCGCCGTCATCGTGGGTGAAATGACCGACCCCGCCGACATCTGGGCCCCAGAACCGCCGACATTTACTCTCAAAACAGTCCGGCTGTTTCTCTCAGTATCATGGCTTTCGTTTGCCGTGTCGATTGCTCTGGCTGGTTATAGTGGGAGTTTTCTAGCGCTGATGCGACAAAAGGCCAAGGGCGAGATCGATGAGGAGATGATAAAGAAGTGGACGCCTGCTGGGCTTGTTGTGTCTGCAGCATTGCATTTGCTCATTGTTACAGGGTTCTTATTTATGGCGCTTAGTCTGGTGGCGTACGTTGGATCGTTTGGGTGGGTTATTGTTGGGTTTTCTGGCTTGATGTATGCTGTAGTATTTTATTTACTTGGTGCGCAGTTTTGCGCCTCGTAAATTGATATGCCAACTGGCCAGGCAATAGAATACTTACATTACTACCCTTAGACCATATTCTAGCCACGGTATCCTATTCTGACTTATTATGCCTAAAATAGATGCTCTCCACGATTGTGCATGTAGGTTGAAAATAAGGCCCATGAGATAATCACCCGCAGCCATTCAGCAGAACCCTGCAAAATCACCCTGCTGACAGTTACTACCACCAAATTGAACTCCGGTTAGAACTGCCAGCCATAGAGAGATGTGTTATTTTTAATTGTAACTTGCGGCTTAGAGCTTATATCAACGCCCAGAACGAGTAGCATTGGCAATAATTATGATTCGAATTGATAATTGATAGTTCAGGAGCAAGCAACATGTCAGGCTGATCTGACATGATGATCGGGAAGACTAGAGATCTCTCGGAACGACGATTCCAGCCTCGAGGCACCGCATTAAAACACCAACCTTTATAATACCCTGGTCACTTGAATCACTTGGATGAATTATAAACTTTCAAAATAGTTGTTGAATAAAGCTAGCAACCAATAGATTGATGGGGTATAAACTAAGAATCCTCAATAAGAGGGACTAACTACACAAGTTGACCACTCTGTTCCGAATATTCATGCATCATGAGGCTTTAAGCTCTTACATGAACTTATGGAAGAATCGGCGCCAAGCGGGCCACGCAGCGACCTTAGCACGGTAAGCGTTGATCTCGTCCCAGTCATGCTCACGAAGACCGGTGTCAAGGTCAATCTTATCAACTGTGAGCCACTGAGGTTTCTTCCAGAAGTAGCCAATGACCCAGAAAACGAGGACGACAGGAATGGCAAGGCAAGCCATGAAGAAGTCCTCGGCGTTACCATAGCCTGGCTTGTTTGGAGGGCAGATGGCGACGAATAGCTGCATTCCGAGAATGGCGAAGCAAAGGGCGAGACCCAACCACGAGCCGTAAACGCCACCAGCAGCCTTGAAGGGAATCAAGTCAAGGCTTCGGCCTTGCTTCTTCCAGGCTTGGCGGAAGCGGATGTGAGCCTGTCAAAGTTGGTTAGTGAACCAGATCAAAAGAGGAGCACGAGGTTTGAGCTCAACTTACGAAGCAGATGGAGCCCCAAGTGAAGAGGGCGGCCAGGGCAGAGACAGCAAGGAGCCAATCGAAAACAAGACCACCAGATGAGGCCAGGACGATGTAGGCGAGGGCACCCCAGATGAGGTTGAAGCCTACAGAGACAAGAGGTCGTCCCGAGCGATCAATGTATGTGAAGATCTTGGGAGCGTAATCCTGTTCAGCGAGGGCAGTCAGAGTACGGGAGCCTCCGTAGACAGCAGAGACACCAATGGAGACGACTGAAATACAGATGACCAAGTTCATGAAGTCGTCATAGCCATTGAGACCAGCATCCTTGGCTGCAAGCACGAAAGGAGAGGTACCATCCTTGTAAGGGTTGGCGCTGTTGAGGAGGCGCTCATCTGTGGAGCTGACGAGCATGCCGACGAGGGTGAGACCGATGATGTAGAAGCTACGGAAGTCAGATGGTGGGCCCCAATTGGCAGAGGAATTGACTTACAGGGTGATACGCCAGAAGACCTGCTTGATAGCACCGGGGAGGGCTTTGGCGGGGTTGCGAGACTCAGCAGCAGCGAGACCGACCAGCTCAGTACCGGCGAAAGAGAAGGCAGCTGTGACGAAGACACCACAGAAACCTCGAGAGCCATTCTGGAACGCGCCGGGGTCATACCAGAGCTTGGCACCCTGATACGTGTCGAAATCGCCATTGGAGGGACCACCGCCGCAGATGAGAATGACGGCGACAATCATGAAGATGACGATAGCAGCGAGCTTGAAGACGGAACTCCAGAACTCTTCTTCGGCGTAGCCAAGAGTACCAAAGATGTTGATGACAATGATGAATATCCAGAAGACGGTGATCCAGACAGCTTCGCTGATGTCTTTGTTCCAGTATTGCACCGTGAACGAGACGACTGTTAATTCGAGCGGCAAGACGATGACCCATTGAAAGACCTGAGAATGTGAGCAACTCAATTGCGCGACACGGGGTCAGCGACACTCACGTAGTTCCAGCCCATGGCGAAACCCCAGGATGGATCGATGAAGCGAGTAGAGTAGGTGTAGAAACCACCAGAGACGGGATACATGACAGCGAGCTCACCGAGAGCGTGGACGACGTTGAAGATCATGACACCAGCGATAGAGAAGCAGAGGAAGACGGCGCCGGGACCGCCCTTGGTGAGGGCACCACCGGAGCCGACGAAGAAACCAGCACCGATTGAGCCTCCAATGGCGATCATGTGCAGATGGCGCTTCTTCATGGAGCGATCGAGTTCGACGACGCCAGTGCCGTAGTCACCTGAAAAGAATGTTTAGCGATCAATTGGCAGTGGCGGACAGTGCATGCGACTCACGGCGCTGGAAGGACTTGAGGTTCAGACCGTTGCGGGTCATGAAATCGTCCTCGCGGAAATCATCGCGAACGCCCTCAACATCGCCGGTGAAGGTATCCTTGGTGTGCACCTTCGCATGGCCGTGATCAGGCGACGGCGGCGTCACGCTGCCGACGTCGATCTTTTCCTCCTTAGAGGTCATTTTAGAAGAAACGAAGCTGATGTGAAGGAGTTGGGTGAGGGAGAGGAAATGAAACCTGACGAGCTTTGGGGGAGAAGAGGGAAGGGGATGGGAGTGGTTTTTATCTCCGAGGAGCGGAGAAGGTTATGGCTTCTTGTGTTACATGCTACAGGGAGGAGCTGCACAAACACAGACGATGGCGAAAAGGGCAGGAGATGGGCATGGAATTGTGAAGGTGGTGGGTTGAACTTGTGTAGCGTGCCAAGACATGATAAGCATCAGAGAAGGAGAGAAGAGAAGCTGCCAAGTAGTTCTAGACGAGTCAAAGGGAGGGAGAGTGCAACATCCCTCGGGCAAGGGTTTACGGGCTGTTAGTGCAGCAGCTCTCCAATATAATTAATTGATGCTGTTGGGAGGTTGTATCCTGTCGATGCTCCATGTTCCATGTTGTGTCATGTAAATGAACTGTGCCTCGCCTCTCACTTAGCACATGCTGCTGCTGCTTCAAAGTTCAACTCCATTTCCCCAGGAAGCTTTGACAATTAGTGAGTGACTATCCGCTAAATGGGCTGATTTACAGTGATGACCCGCTCCGCACCTGGCGGTGCTCTCTCTGCTCTGTGCACTACCCGACATCCGCTCATGAACAACATGACTTGAGCTGACAGTCCAACGCGTGATCCAATCTTGTATGCAACGGACATGATACTGAGAACGGAAGGTGCAACGATCGACCTTCTCACTGGAGGATTGCACTGGTTGGGGTCCGGCTTGGCGCATGTCGCATGTCTTGGTCTGATTTGGGGTTTCTCACTGCTCTCAGTGGCGCCCCGGTCTGGTGGGTTGAAAGGGCGAGCTAAAGAACAAGCTTAAAATGCTTATCACGAGGTATGGGGG